>CM040242.1:291072453-291672453 GCA_022545495.1 Chrysanthemum lavandulifolium
CGAACTTGATTGTCTTGGAGCCATTTGCGGGACGACTCATCGAGCGTGATGTGAATAGTTTCCATGATATCTCGAGTTCTTTTGTTGTAGATTCGGTAACCCTTCTTGTTTGATGCATAACCTACAAAAACTCCAATGTTAGCCTTAGCTCTTAATTTACCTAAATCTTGACCGTCATTCGTTGGATAGCACAAAGCACCAAACACACGAAGTAGGAGAGATCGAGTTTTCGTTTATGGACAAGTTCGTATGAAGTTTTCCATGAGATGTGTATATGGGAGCGATTTTGGGTGTAGCAAGCGGTGGCAATGGCTTCAGCCCAAAGAAACATTGGAACCTTTGAATAAATTAGCATTGTTCTTGCGGCTTCCACAAGAGTTCGATTTAGTCTTTCAACTACACCGTTACATTGAGGAGTTCGTGGAACACTTCTTTGATGGTGATTCCAATACTTTCATAAAATTGACTTAATTCTTTGTTAACGAACTACGTGCCATTGATAAGGTTTTAAAAGGTACCATTTTGAGGGTCGTTTAAGTCCTTATTTGATCACTTTGTATCCGTTATTGCTTAATATCGTTCCTTTTCACTTTTAGGTCTCGTGAAGGCAAAATCTTGGAATGGCACTTATTTGGACGAAAAGCGCGATTATATGAAGAAAATGGCCAAAGTCGAAATCGAGACACTCACGATTCTTTGAAAGTAGAAAGGCGGCGTCGGTGCTATTGGCGGCCCGTCCCAAAATTATGTGACGGGCGGAACCCAAAACTCGTATTTTCAAGAGGCGGCGTCTAGTTGTGAAAAGAGTAGGCCGTCGCTACTCGAGCGGCCTAGATGCAATCGAGACGGCGTCGAGAAAGAAGAGGACGGCGTCACGGACATAAGGTGGCCCGTCGCAAGGTTAACGTGGCCAAGGCGAAACCCTAATGGCGGCGACACGGCGGCGTCACTAAACATAAGGTGGCAATCGCAATTGTAATCTTATATATAGAATCCGAATTTTTCGGTCTTTGTGTGGAGAGTCTTTGGAGTAAAACCTAAAACCGAACCTAAGGTGTCTTGTACAGTATTTTAGGGTTTTAAACCCTATCTTACATCAAGATAAGTCTTTACTTCATTAATTCAATTATGTCTTTGATTATTTGTGTGTATGCTTGCATGTTCTCCATGTCCGCTAATTTATTTGTGTGTTTGCTTAGAAAGTATGAAACTTAATTATTGAATATTGATTGGTTGTTTCTTATCTTAGTTGATTAATGATCTAGTAATGCGATAGGTCATTCGTTGTGTATAATGCTTGATTCATCTTTGTGAACCTTAGAATATAATTACACGAGTAGTTGTAGGCTAAACCATCCAAAGCGCCTTAGAGTAGGAGTTTATCATCCTAGTGGGTTTGTAGGCGAGACCCTTTGGTAAGTTCGAAGAGTTAGGGAGAAAGCATACCCTACAACTTTAGACACACAACGACTAGGAATAAGGCGTGACACTCAACCATCAATAGGAGATAATTAAGGAGTAATACAATCTAAGTAAACACATCTTTAAACTATCATACGAGCACACATTAATTAGACATAGACTCCCAACCTTAGTTTAGATAATTAGATAATAGTAGAGTAATCGGTGAAATACCAACCCCCAAATCAAATACCGAGATTAGTACCTTTCCATTTCATAAAATATAAAAGATAAAAATAATCTTCCTCAACCTTAACCTTAGCGTAGTAACTCCTTACTAGCATTCCTATTCCCTAGAGAGCGATATCAATACCGTGGCTTACCCTAATTACTACACTACAACGATTAGGTTCCTTTGCCTAGGGTGTTATAAAACTTGCTCGAAGAAAGGAAGTTTCCTTGACCCCGAGCGGCGCGTGTGCGTTATCAAGTTTTAGGCGCGTTGCTTGGGAATAGAATAGCTAGTTAGTAGTCCACCTCGTTTAGGTTTCTTTGTGATTCCTATCAAGTAAACTTTTTTCATTTTAGATTTCTCTTAGTCTATCCCCTTCTTCGTAACCTTTGTTCGTAATCCCATCACTTTTCATCATGGAAGGTGATAACCCACTACCATTCATCAACATACCACCAAATGACCCGCCAAGAGCCCGTACTCTTGGTGAATACTCAAGACCAAGCCACCTAGGCTATAGGAACACTATTGAGCTTCCGACCAAGCCCAAACTACGGCCTGCGATCCGACACCATCCGGTTGGTGCAAAGCGGATGTGCATTCCATGGACTTCGTTCGAAGATCCAAATCAACATCGAGGGATTTCCTCAAAATCGTCGATTCCATCGACCTTGATGCTACTACTCGGGAGACCACGCTGCGTCTCTTCCAATTCTCTCTACGGGACCAAGCTAGTAATTGGCTTGAGCGACTTCCCGCTCCATCTCAAGTTGGGATGATCTTACTTCTCGCTTCCTTGCTCAATTTTTCCCACGGGAGAACCACTAAGCTTAGGAATGACATCTTGATGTTCCAACAACGTCAAGGTGAATCTCTCTGAAGCATGGACCCGATTCAAGGACTTACTTCATAAAGTCCCTCATCACGGCATTGATCTTTGGCTCCAGTCCAAATCTTTTATGATCATGTCAACTTCCCCACTAGCGATCCATTGACCAAGCGGCGGTGGAAAACTTAGTGATCTCACCATGAGAAGAATCATGGGAAATAATAGAGGACCTCGCCCTCTATGACAACGAAAGTTGGGATGACCCCGTGAGTTGCCCAAAACCGTTAAGGCAATCTCCTTGCCTCCTTCCGACCGTGGGATGATCGAACTTGAAGATCAAGTTAAATTCCTCATGAGTTCCTACGAAAATCCTAAGTCTTCACACCATGTGAACAAAGCTTCTTCCTCGTGCGAGCCGTTTGTGATCCTCATAACACGCTACTAGCACCGATCCCGAACACGCTTACATTGACTCGCATCCTCGCGTATTAATGGAGCGGGAGGAAGATTTCCTACAACACCCGGACCTAGGAATTTCAATGAAACCCGTGAAGCATGGAAAAACAAGCCCGACTTTTATTGGGGACAAACCAAATAATTCACTTCTAATGATTTCTCATGGCCCCCACCTAACGGTCCTAACCAACAAAACATCGAAGGGATGTTGCAAAACCTAGTTGCATCCCAAGAAACCCAAATGGCTAAGCTCTCGGACCGCTTTAACAATCAACAAGCCGAGATGGATAGGAAAATAGACAACCTTTTGAAAGCCATAGCTAATAGTGATAAGAAGGTTAGTGCTATCTCAACTCCCGAGCCTTCAGGCATTGAGATTAAGGATCCAAGCAAGCTAAAGCATGTCCAATTCGTCAATACCATCGCCTTAGTTGGACCTGATGAAACAAATGACGAAGAGGGCTATACACTTGCGGATGAGGAAATACCCGAGGAAGTAGATGAAGTAGACATTGACTATTTCAACAAATTTCCTACGGAAGAAGAACTATCTCGCCACCCTCACTTAGTGCGTGACCTCCGTCACATGTATGTTAGGAAAAGTCCTCGAATCAAGTTCGGGAACCCTTGGAATCTTAACATACCATGTGTCATAGGACACCTTTTTGTGGCAAAAGCTTACATTGATCGCAAGTCCCCACTCAACATAATGACTAGCACCTACTACAATTGGATATTGAAGAAGCCTATTCCAACTAGGCAAGACCCCAATGATCCTAATGTTAGTTGCAATTTTCTTGGTAGAGTTAAGGGATTGCCCGTTTATGTAGGTAGTTTCACGTTTCCTACGGACTTCATAATTGTAGATGATATTAGCACGGCCATAGACCTAGCTTGTCCCATGTTATTCTAGGAAAACCTTTCATAGAAAGCAGGGATGACCTATGACCCCTCGTTAGGAGTAGTGCGATTCAAGAATAAGACCGATGACATAGCTTACCAAATGCCGTTTAAGATTGAGAAGTTTTCATCACTCTCTAATGATGAAAAGGAACTTAAACTATCGGTCTATTATAGGAATGATGAGGATAGGGAGAAAGGTGTTGATTATGTTATGGCTAAGATTTTCGGATTCTATAAGGATTGCTTGAGCCTAGGACCGGAATATAGGACCGATTGGGGAGAGGATGAACTCTTAGAAAAGCGCATTTTAGGGCACTTCTACAACATGGAATCCCCCATTAGAAACGGTCAAGAGGGCGGTAATGAGAAAACGTAGGAGCACGACTATGAGTCTAGCTACAAGACTCTTAAATAAAGAAAAGCGCTTCGTGGGAGGCAACCCATGCTTAATTGTTTGCTTGTTAGTGTCATATATCTTTTATTAATTGTTTATCCTCATGTTTAAATTTGTAAAAATGCTTTATTTTGTTTTTAACCTCGTCTTAATTGCATATAAAGGTATTTTACATAAGGGATAAGTGTAGGGAGGATTACACACGTTTTCAAAAGAAACGTAAACATGAGAATAACAATTAACTAAAAGATATTTATGTTTGTTTGTTCGAGTCAAATGCTTGTATCGAGTCATAATGGATGTTTTGCGAAATTTTCCAGTTCTAAAGATGTAAATTTTCGAATTTTTCCGAAAAATCGCGAGACCGGTTTTGTCGGGATAACTGGCGTCGAGAAGAAGTAAAAACATCGGATCACTTTTTCTCGTTTCTGAGCTACTTATAAATTTTGGAATTTTCGGGTCTTAATTTTCTTAGAAATTCAGTAAACATCCATTCCACAAGCATTATATCCTAGTTTAAATCGAGTCTTATATATATTATTACCGCCGATTTTACGCGAAGGTTTCGTTTGTTTTCTTCAAGTGTGCGAGTTTAGTTTGTCAAGAAGAAGTTACATAAGATTGAAGGAGCTTTTCACGCAATAATTCTTCTTGAAAAGAATTTAACCACCACTTTACGGATCCTACCGAGCTAATCGGGGAGTATTAGTTTCTTTCGTTTTAATTACCTTCTTTTATCATAACTTTGATACTTTCGGGAACATTGGGGACAATGTTCGGTTTAAGTGTAGGGAGGAAAATAAAGCAGGAACTTTGAAACTATGCTTATCCTTGACTATTTGCTTTGTCCAATTGTGATTGTGTAATAAACCATGAGAAAATGTCGGTTAGGGTAATTTTGGCACCAAATTTAAAATTTTTATGACATATAAGAGTGGGCCATTAGTCTTAACAAAAGCGTCTCATGGATAGGAAGTTGCATGACTAGCACAAAACCCTTTACCACCCAAATTCCACCAAAATGTGAGGATCGCCCTTAGATTAGTAGGAATTAAAGCATTCATCTTTAATGCTTAGAGTGTGAACCGGTAGTATATTAGATTCTAGAACTTGTTTTGTGATGCATTCCGAGATCGCAAGTGAGGCTACACTTGTGTAGTTAAGAATAACTAAATGATAAGAGGCATTAGGATAACCCTTGTTTGATACCTATAATATAATTACTTTTTCCATTTCGGTTGAGTAATTCCTCCACACCCTTTGCGTTGTACTCATTTTTAGTACACGATACCCTAGTTAACCCCTCGAGCCTATCCTTTTCGCGGTTCTCGTGATGTTTCGGTTTTCGGAATATCAATGAAAACATTATTTACACCCCACCCCAAATATACACCCAAATCGCCTTAGCCTACCCCTTATGCACTCACTTTTAGTGCAAATGTTTGTTATCACCCTAAACCCTTAGTTCAATTATCTAGTTGCTTGCATAAGTTGCTAAGTCGAGTCATATCCTTTGTATCTGATTTTGGGATGATTGGGATTCATGGGAAAAGTTAAAGTTTATGAAATGACGGAAGGGCGTTAAAATTCAAATTCCCTTTGTTTGCGTAATAATGTACCCCAAGTGTTTTGATCTTTTCAATTCGGGTCAAATTAGTGTTAGAGTAATAAAAACTCAAGTGTAGGGATATGCCTATAAATCCCTAGTATTTTGATGTTATCATAGAGGATGGTAGAGTAAAAGTGTATGAAAAAAAAAAAAAAAAAAAAAATAGAAAAAGAGAAAAAAAAAAAATAGAGTGAAAAAAAAAAAAAAAAATAAAAAATGGGCTACCATCCTACATCTATCTTTAAATTTATGTTTATTTATTTCAGTTATCTCGAGTTTAGAGTGTCGAGTCTTGGCTTAGCAACGCCATTCTTCATATGCAATTAACATAAAGATTTTTTGACTTGCCACCACTAAATAGCCTATCCCACCAAACCCTCATTTCCCTACCGTAAGCCTAACGTTACAACCCTTTAAAGACCTCTTTGATAGTCTTTCCTAGGTGCTTACGCCAAAGCGATGGAGGTTTGATCTATTCTCAAGCCTATGGTAATCTATGTACTAGGACCGGTTAATGAGTGTTTATCTTCCATTTCCTATTTTGTTATATTTCATATATACACCGAGAAGATGTGAGTATCCAAACACCCCATGTGAGGTGCTAGTATGTAATTCCGTGCTTGTTATGACTTTCTTGGGCTTATATGTGTTGTGGACCGTTTTGAATTAATGCTTCATGACCCCAACTTATAAATTAATTGGCTAAAAGCACATTTGCTTGAGGACAAGCAAATAACAAGTGTAGGGATATTTGATAAGGTTTTAAAAGGTACCATTTTGAGGGTCGTTTAAGTCCTTATTTGATCACTTTTGTATCCGTTATTGCTTAATATCGTTCCTTTTCACTTTTTAGGTCTCGTGAAGGCAAAATCTTTGGAATGGCACTTATTTGGACGAAAAGCGCGATTATATGAAGAAAATGGCCAAAGTCGAAATCGAGACACTCACGATTCTTTGAAAGTAGAAAGCGGCGGCGTCGGGTGCTATTAGCGGCGCCGTCCCAAAATTATTGTGACGGGCGGGAACCCAAAACTCGTATTTTCAAGAGGCGGCGTCTAGTTGTGAAAGAGTAGGCCGTCGCTACTCGGGCGGCCTAGATGCAATCCGACGGCGTCGAGGAAAGCTGAAGAGGGCGGCGTCACGGACATAAGGTGGCGTCGCAAGGTTAACGTGGCCAAGGCGAAACCACAATGGCGGCGACACGGCGGCGTCACTAAACATAAGGTGGCGCCGTCGCAATTGTAATCTTATATATAGAATCCGAATTTTTCGGTCTTTGTGTGGAGAGTCTTTGGGTAAAACCTAAAACCGAACCTAAGGTGTCTTGTACAGTATTTTAGGGTTTTAAACCCTATCTTACATCAAGATAAGTCTTTACTTCATTAATTCAATTATGTCTTTGATTATTTGTGTGTATGCTTGCATGTTCTCCATGTCCGCTAATTTATTTGTGTGTTTGCTTAGAAAGTATGAAACTTAATTATTGAATATTGATTGGTTGTTTCTTATCTTAGTTGATTAATGATCTAGTAATGCGATAGGTCATTCGTTGTGTATAATGCTTGATTCATCTTTGTGAACCTTAGAATATAATTACACGAGTAGTTGTAGGCTAAACCATCCAAAGAGCGCCTTAGAGTAGGGTTTATCATCCCTAGTGGGTTTGTAGGCGAGACCCTTTGGTAAGTTCGAAGAGTTAGGGAGAAACGCATACCCTACAACTTTAGACACACAACGCAACTAGGAATAAGGCGTGACACTCAACCATCAATAGGAGATAATTAAGGAGTAATACAATCTAAGTAAACACATCTTTAAACTATCATACGAGCACACATTAATTAGACATAGACTCCCACAACCTTAGTTTAGATAATTAGATAATAGTAGAGTAATCGGTGAAATACCAACCCCCAAATCAAATACCGAGATTAGTACCTTTCCATTTCATAAAATATAAAAGATAAAAATAATCTTCCTCAACCTTAACCTTAGCGTAGTAACTCCTTACTAGCATTCCTATTCCCAGAGAGCGATATCAATACCCGTGGCTTACCTAATTACTACACTACAACGATTAGGTTCATTGCCTAGGGTGTTATAAAACTTGCTCGAAGAAAAGGAAGTTTCCTTGACCCCGAGCAGCGTGTGGCGTTATCGACCATTATCATTCGAACAATTCTAACATGTGTTAAGTCGAACACAAGGCTGCTGATAAGTTTGATGATGACATCCGGGTTTCATCCTTCGTTCTCAAAACTTTACCCAAGTAAATCGAGTAGTCATCAACAACGACTAAAATATATTTCTTCCCATTTATTGTTTGCACTCTTGTTGGTCCGCTGAAATCCATATGAAGGGTATGTAGAACTTCCATTCTTGATATTGTGGGTTTGGGTTTGTGGGCATATTTCTTGCTTTTTCCCAATTGGCATCTTGAACAAAGATGATCTTTTCATACTTTAATCTGGTAAGCCTCTTACAAGATCCTTTACGGAAAGATTATTAATGGTGCCGAAGTTCAAGTGATTGAGGCAGCGATGCCATTACCATGATTTTGTTTTTAAAGCCTTTGACGGCAAGCAGTTGGAGAGGACTTCATCATGTCTTCGATAGAGATGGTGTATAGGTTTGAACCACGTGTTCCTCTTAGCAGTTCCACATCATCAAGTTCTCTAACGAAACATGTATGTTTTCTAAAGCCACCTCTAATCGGAATCACGAATTGACCAGCGAGAAAACAAGTTATGACCAAGACCTTCAACATAATATACCACGAAGATTACACTATCACCAACAACATAGTCTCCATAACCCATAATTGCACCAAAATGGTGGTTCGAATCTAACAATCCCGATGAATTTACTCACGAAGTTCATGAGCATGGCGATCTCGGTCATATGCTTGGAGCGGCTGAGTCCGGTACCACGAGCGATTTGAGCGATCTGCGGTTGAACACGAGACAAGAATGGATAGCGGATAATTGGGAACCCCATGCAATAATGGGTTCCACTTGGTTAGACAAAGAGATTGGAATAATCACATCGAAACCGAGTCAATAAAATCATTAGTAGTAGATGTCGGGCTGGTAGAAGCGGTAGATCTATTTAAAGCATGTTCACTTCTTAAGGTATTGTTACGCGGTGGGCATCCATTTCCTAATGGGCATTGACTTAGAAAATTTAGGGCACAACTCAATAAGATTAAATTTGCGGCGGTGGGTATCCATTGATAACCTATATTACTAAATTTTCTTCTGTGGGTTTCAATGTTTTCTAACCTTCTTCCACCTTTGCTTTCTAGCCTTCTTAGCTTGATTTTTGGCATTAATAATTTTAGCGGGAATTTAACTGACATTAATCAAATCATTCACACCACATTCATGATTAGTAGCAATCAAGCAATCATGATTACATGGTTTGAGATAGTAGCGAAATTGAATTAATTACGATGCGCTTATAACTAATACTAGAATCAACATGATTCGTTTTATTCAACTCAAACTTAATGTTCCTAGGGTGGTCTTCTACTCTCTTCCATTGCACATTCTTAGCTTGCGAGGTCTTATCTTGCTTTGTATTGCCTGGAGGCTTTGACCCGCTTGCTTTTATGTCACTTATTACTCCTGTAGAGGGAATATTGGGAACATTAGTTGGTTGGGCTACCTTTTGCATTCCTGAACTAGAAGTGCAGGGATCTGAACTACTTGAAGGCACTTTAGAGTTCACTTTATTAACACGTGACATAGAATGGGTTGCATACTTAGCACTAGGCATAGAACAAGGCATCACGACTTTATCCTTCTTACACAAGGATTTAGGACATGTTTCTCTTAAACATTCTAACGACTCCACGAGATCGTTTGGCACGAATGCAAGCAAACCTAATTTCACTATCAAGTGGCTTATTTATGAAATCCTCTTCTACAATCTCACGGAGACATTCTAGACTATCCTTAAGGTGGCGAAATAGTTATGAAACACAAGTTCGTTATTTCTAAGATGAGGAGGAATGTATTTACTTGATCACGATATATTTAGAGTCTGCGAGATGACTTTGATGCAACATTCTCATTAAAGACAAGTGGCATTTTCCTTTTTCCTAACTCCTCGATTCTCGATTTCCTTTTGTAAAGGCGTTATTTTTCGTTGTTCTTGTCACGAGTGACTTTCATTGAATCATATAACTCTTTAATGTGTTTTTAACTTTTCATTTTCTTCTAGAAAACTCTCATTTTCCTTTTGTAAAACATTAACCAAGTTTTGAAGATGAAAAGTTTGAGAACTTGAGAATCTAAAGGAGGAGGCATTTGGGAGCCGATCGCGTTGTTCTTTTCACCCTTTAATTGTGAAATTTGGGCTTTCAACTTTACGATCGTGTTGCATTGAGCTTGAATCATTAATCACGTTTGTTTATTTCAAAAGCGCATCAAACTACGGAGCATTTGAGGATGTCTTGATGTTTGAGGTTTTGACATTTTCTTTGAGATGTTGATATTTTAGTTGTAAATCAAAATGTTCAACTTCTAGCTTAGAAAATGTTTTACAAATTATCATGATCATCCCGATCAATTTTCTCATTTAGTTACGAGTTTTTGTTTTCAAGCTCAATGACACGATCATGGGAAATTTTCAAGGCAGATTAATTCATGAAATTGACAAGCGATAATAGAATGCTTAGTAACGATATAAAAGACATCTTGAGCCACACAACTCAATATTAAGTTCTCATTTAAGATATCACGATTCTTCCTTTCAATTTCATTATATTTGAGTTCCGTTCATAATCATTGACCTCAACTATCATTGCATCAAATTCCTTTTCCATTTCTTTGATATCCGAGTTAATCCCTTTTGAAGACTCTCAAATTGACCTTTTAATTGTTTAAAGAAAGGCATGACCTCGGTTAAATAACATTCTTTAGTTTGCTCAAAGCCCTTTCCCTTGAGTTATCCACAGCAGGTGTGATTCTCTTCTTACATGTCTTCTCAAAATCAACAAATAATTGATAAACAACATACAGGTGATTAAGGTCTTGCTATTAGTGGAAATAGTTCTAGGAACTAAATGCATTGGTGTATTAGGAGGATACACAGTGGCTGCAGCACTTTCCTAAGGGAGGTTTGTTTCAACAAGTACTTTAGCTTTTGCTTATCCATATCTTTCTTCCAAAAAATCATTCGGGGTTAAATGAGTTTGAGGCTTAAACATGTTCGGGAGATCAATTTTCCTTAGTGTAATCATGGGGTTTGATCGTTATGTTTTCTTTTACACTCGGGATCTTTTAGCTTCTTATTCATTTCTCCTAGAGGCATCTTCTAATTTTCTATCCTCTTACGTGGTTCCAATACATGATGGTGTTTGTCTAGGCATGAGGATCTCATTACCATAATATACAATGGTATGGAAGGCTTTAGCCCTTTTACAATACTCGGGTTTGGCTCCTCAACTAGGGAATACTATGCTTATCGCTTAAGACTCTATGCTTAGTGATCATGTGAAGCGATCAGAATGGTATTCCCTTGTACGTACAACTTATTTTCAAGCTTGTTTTCAAAGTTTTAGATTAGAAAAGTCATTCAAAAGTTTTGATTCCTTAGCATTAAATTCTTGTTTAAGCACTTTAACATTATCTTGAAGCTCTTGCTTTTGCTTAACAATTTTAAAAGCTTTTCTTGTAAGGAGTTTAACTCTTGTTTTAACACTTCTTCTCTAAAAGTACTTTTCTAATAATTATGCGCATTTGGTCATCCATTTTACGCTCACGGGTAGTTAGCTCAAACTTAGCACATTGTTCATAAATAGCAACTTGTTCTTTATAGGCATTCGGTTTAGAGATAACATAATCATCGAGGAGCACATGCGGTATATTCATAAAAACATAGTCATCATTGTTGCGAAGATGCATCACTTGATACAATCCCACTTTCACTTTGTGTCACATATTGATCATATGGGACAATATTACTATTTTCCTCATTATCAATATCGATTCATAAGTTTCAAGAGATTGTACCGTTATGTATCTTTGCTCATCAACTTCATCGTATAGTTTTAATACCTCAAAATTATTGAATCTTTGGATGGACCACTGTTGTGGTGGCGAGACCTTTAGAGACCATTGGTGAAATGCTAGCCATGAAGATTATGCAGGCGATGGGTTCATCATCGACATCAGTCAAATGCATCACGATCGACTACTTGAAAGGCATTTTGATGATTGTGACCTATTTCTGAATTGGTGCTCATCCACATCAACATCATAGGTTTTGGCATTTCCCTCGACGAAACAACAACTCTTCTTCATCAAACCGCACCTTGTCACGAGCTTGCACCGGCAACATCTTGTCCCTTAAATACTCTGCATTTTGAGGGAATTTTAGAGATGTGCGGTTCCTTGCAATGTGTCCATCACCACCGCGGTTGTAGCACTTGATTGGCTTTACTTGTCCTTGATTTGGATTCCTTCCACGATTACGATTTGCCACATACCCTCCACCAACTCCACCTCTTCCCTGTTCATCTTGCCTTCCTTGAGCCGGTTGCACCATAACCTTTCCATCTCGACAATAGCATGATTGTGTAGATTGGATGCGATTCGATTTCATTGTTAGTGTGAAGGCTGTTAGTATGTGGAGTAAGGGTCAAGTTTTGTTTAACCATAAGAGTCGAGTTGATTGATGGCGTATTCCATGAGTGTGTTTGAGTCACGGGCTTATATCTTGGATCGGGAATGAGCTTGTAATTACCATTACCCGTGGGTATGACTTGAGAAGCTTTGGTAGTAATTCCTACATTGGTGTAAAGGTTGTTGAATCATTTGATGAACTTGCTTCTCCTGTTTAGATTTGAGCTGTTCTAGAATCATTCATTCAAACATAGCATGTCTCTCATTCGAAGTAGGAATGCATACAATTGTTCATAGTTAGTGTTCCTCGAACCCTTAGTTAACTTGGTGAAGTGACAAATTTGTGCCATTCGGGATTCATGTTGTTCGCAAACTTTGAGTTTAGTGAATATTTGGCATAGTCATTTGATATTCCTCATGTCATTCACAAGCTTGTGAACCTCACATAATATTGATGACACTTTCCACGGTTTCATCTTGAAGTGCTCAAAGTCATCATATAGTTGAGATTCTCTGTCTTCTTTAGTTAATTCGAACCGAGAGAAGCATCTTGACATTGTCCCAAGCGCCTTAGCTTGATGTTGTGATTGATTAACTTGTAGATGTCTTTGGAAGACCACAGTATAATGTTTGAAGCCACGATATCGACATCGTATCTCTTCTTCTCCTTATCACTGAGCTCATCATCGTCTTTAGTGCATCCAAACCTAAGATCCTTGTACCATCCGCAGCGGTTTCAAGTGTGTCTCGGTAGTTTCAATCGATAAGGTCCTTCATCAATTGATTTGAGAATGTTAACCCCATTTTCTTTTCCCAAACGATACAACCTAATTCGTTGAGCTCATGAGTCATAGTCGGTTACATCAGCATAGATGGGCGAGTATCGATTCATTTGCTGAGCGTCCTCATTCTGAGAAGAGATGATTGTAGGCGCGTTGGTAGACATGATTCTGATTTCACGGGTTTTATAACTCTATGATTAAGCGGGAAATAGATTCTTTCATGGGATTTTACTAAATCAAGAGAAACCGTGTCGAAACAATAATCAACCAAGTCGCTATAAACCTTGAGGACAAGTCGCTAAGTAACCAAGTCGCTAAGTAACAACTCGCTAAAAGCACAAGTCGTTGTGATACAAGTCGCTAAGTATACTAGTCGCTAAAGAACAACTCGCTAAGTGGGCAAGTCGCTAAAGAACAACTCGCTAAGTGGGCGGTCGCTGAGGAACAACTCGCTAGGCCGAGCAGTCTGACCATTACTTTGTACTATATGTCGCTTTGTCTCGAAAGACAAGTCGCTGGTGCTCAGTCGTTACCACTACAACTGCAGTCGGCGAATACTATAACTACAAGTCGCTACAAAGAACACATCAGGGACTCGAGTCGCTAGCTAGAAAAGTTCAAACCAACACTTTTCAATCAAATCTAACCCAACCACGATGATTCAAGCTTTCCAAATCAAAACCCGAGCACATACAATGATTCTAAGCAGAAAAGTACAATCAAAATTCTAACTTTAACACAAGAAATGATCCAAATGATGCAAATACCACTAAACTTTTTCAAACCCAAAACCAAATAAGGCCACTAGAAATCCAAGAACATGTAAGAAAGATGATCAAACCATGGCTCTTGATACCATTTGTAACATATTGGTTCTCAAACACATCAAATCATGCTTAAGTGGGCGTATAACTTGAGGTTTTAGAGAGAAAGTTTAGAGGTTTGGGAACTTAGTGAGAGAAAGTAAAAGTATTCTTATGAGCTCCAACCCTCTACCTTGGGAGGAGGGTATTTATAATATCTTACATAAGCGCCACCTACGGTCATGGATCGGGCATACGGTGGGTAAGACCGTCCAGTCCTCCACGGTGTTACTTAACTAAATACAACCTAACATTAAATAACTTCGACTACGAGCTTTCTAACGATTACATATACTTGAGGTGACCGACACTTTAATAACTAGATTTACTAAATCCTAACATTAAATAACTACACTTTAATATAGTTTTAGTCCATTTTAGGTAGCTTTTACCCTTTTTTTACGTTTTTATGCGGATAAAAGTGGGAAAGCGGAAAAAAGACCAAAGCGACAACGTATAAAGCAGAACAAAAGCAGGGCGAAAACATGGACAAAAGCGTAATAAAGCGGACGAAAACATTAAAAGCAGATGAAGGCGATAAAAGCGGATAAAAAGCGTAAAAATAGGGCAAAAGCGAATAAAAAGGAAAGCGGATAAAAGCGTAAAAGCGGGCGGCGTAAAAAGCGGACGGCGGCCAAAACTTGAAAACGGATGTAAAATATAAAAAGCGTAAAAGCGGCAGCGGATAAAAACAAATGAAAGCGGATAAAAGCGTAAAAGAATGGGCGGCGAATAAAAGCGAATAAAGGCGGACAAAAGCGTAAAAAATGGTGAAAGCGGATAAAAAGCAGACAAAAGCGTAAAAAGCGGGCTAAAACATAAAAAGATGAAAGCAGGCGAAAACATATAAAAGCGTGCGAAAGCGGATAAAAGCGAATAAAAGCGTAAAATAACTGGCAGCGGATAAAAAGCGGACGAAACGGATAAAAAAACAAAAGCGTAAAAGCGGGAGAAAGCGTAAAAGCGGACGAAAAGATATAAAAGCGTAAAAAGCGGGCGACGGATAAAAAGCGAATGAAAGCGGTTAAAGCGTAAATAATGGGCAAAAGCGGATAAAAAGCGGACGAAAACGGATAAAAACGGACAAAAACGTAAAAAACGGTCGAAAACGGATAAAAATCGGACGACGGATAAAGGGACAAAATGGGCGAAAACATTTAAAAGCAGACGACGGATAAAAGCGTAAAAGCGGACGGCGTAAAAAAAGGGAAAGGGATAAAGGCGAACAAAAGCGGACAAAAAGCGTTACAAAAAGCGGTAAAAACTATTATTAAGGGACTAGCGGCGAAAACTATTATTTGAAAAGTAGGACTAACGATTGTAAAAATTATTAACGCAAGGACTAACAGTGCAAATACTTAACGGAGAGACTAACGGCCCATCAAATATAGGGACTAAATGAGTGCAAGGTTTCAAAAATAGGTATCTTTGGTGTAATTAAAACGACTTAGGAACTAAACATGAAATTTGAGCGAAACACAGGGACCAAACGTGTAGTTTTTTCTTGTATTTAATTCGTTATTTCCAAAAAGCTTTGGCTCAGTTGGTACTCATTTTTGAAAAATCTATAAGTCTAGTGGAGAGATTTTGTAAATAAAGGGTCAAAGTTCAGTCTCGACTCTTGCTCATTCAGGTTGGTCTCATTTGGTAAAAAAGAGTTCTTAGAAGATATTCTTTGTGCGATATATAATGGTAGTGTCAAAAGGCGTTCGAGAATCGGTGTGTTCATGTCTATTTACATCTTTTGTGATTTAATTCGTTATTAAATTGCACTCGAAAAAACAATTCATTAGCTCGTAGCTAAAAGGAGAATAATGTTATGAGTAATAAAACTTTTCGCATTAATTAGATATTATGAATAATATTATTAAACAAAAAGATAAGAAAGAGAAAACTGTGTTAAAAGTGAAAAAAATATCAAAGTAATCGTAATAATATCATAGTAGTGTCGTAATAATGTTACACAATGACATTATGTTGTATTCAGTTATTCTTGGGATTGATTTATTTTTATAACATTTTTATTTGTAATTTTATCATTTTTCATCGTAATTTTTTCTTTTATGATATGATCATTTGTTATTTTAAGACGTTATCTTGTGAGTTTCTTTTTAAGCGAGATTTTGTGAATGATGTTTAATGCATCATAGATTAAGCTTAATTTTGAGTAACATAAGTAGTAATATGACACTTGTGATCACGGACGAAACCAAAACATAAAGTCACCATTTGCATTTAGAAAAAATCAAACAAAACTACATACATAGTATTTTAGGACTAAAAATTGAAGTTTAAACGTCAATAAATCTTTAACTAAAATTGATTCAAAGTCTGTCCGACAAACGTGTTAGTTTCAGTTATTTCGTTTCGGGATAATAGAGGCTGTAAACAAAATCAAAATCTTGTATAAAAACAATATACTAAACTCGGGTAAAACAAACATTTACCATTTAGATTAACATCATTTTGAACTTTATAATTATAATGAAAATATGTTACAAAATAATTTTTAAAACATATAAAGGCTAACTAATACTCTTTGTTTGCGATTATTGCTAACGCATCATCGGATACTCTTACCCACTTCTAATTTTTCTAAAACTACCTCACCTTTCCTATAAATAGAGGCTTCTAGTTCACAACTTTGACACACAACATGGCTAAAGATGATGAGCCAGATCCACCCACAATAGTTGAAATGTGTTACAAGAACATGATCATTGTTCATAGTATTAAAAATGATTCTAGGTACTAAATACTCTTAGAATGATTTTAATCAAAAATCAATGCTTTATTATTATTATTTTTGTTGTTGTTGTTTTTGTTCTAACAACTCTTGTTTAATTTCTATTCAGAAGTGTTTCTCAAGAAGTGTTCTAGCGGTGATTGCATGACAAAAAGATGGCTTTGCCTTTGTAATTGGTATCACATATGATGGTAAATACACTCCATCCTTTAGTCAAAAGATGGCTTTGCCTTTGTAATTGGTATCACATACGATGGCAAATACACTCCAGCCTTTAGTCAGCAAGCAACACCGTGGACGGGAGAAACTTGTTAAAAATTTTCTTGGAACATCATAATTACATATGATGACTAAGCGGCATCAAAGGCTTTACAAGTCGAAGTCGATCCTAGCGGAGAGGACAAAGCTTAAGAAAATTCAACTTTTGTTTCTTTCAATAGCATCCTTGAAAAAGCTTTTGCAATTTATTCTGGTTATTATTTTGTATACATAACCTTTTTGTAGACTCTTATAATTTGATGATTATTATTTTAGTAATTGACTTTTGGTATCACTTAAAACATACATTTATTTAAACTCAGGATTAACAAATTTCAACAAGAGCTAACACCATCAGCTCACCATTGAAAATCATATGTATTGTTGTTATACCACTCACTTTTATTAGTTGGTTATAATCATAAAGCAAATGGACCTTATGTCGCGACCTTAATCTATATGAATAAAAACGGTTTATTTGTAACTATTTTATAGATCCGTGTAACCAAATAACACGTTAAAGGATTTGTGACTAACTAATCGAAAATGTTTCATCATTAAAATGAGTCCACATTTCCTCAATGTTATGTAACAAAAAAAATCAAGGGCGTAACATCATTAAGATACGGGCACATTTACTCAAAGGTATGTGACTAACCCATCACAGCGTCATTAGCGTAATGCCGCACTTACTTTTTCACCTCGAAGTTGCATATCAAACGCTCAAAAGTATTTCGGTCATCATTAAAGTAAGCAAAAGCTTATTACTCAAGCAACTAATTGAACATACTAGAAATTGAGCATCCTTGAATTTTTTGGAGATCAAAACATAAATAACTTTGCCAAAACGGCGAAACCTAAGTTCTAACGAAAAGCTAGGAAAATAAGCTTACTACCTATTTACATGCTAGAGTACGACTCATTCCAACCTTATTTTGAAGCAAACATTAGATAAGTTTTATGATTAACCAATGAAAAATTAAAGATTAAAAAAAAAACCTACATCATTAATAGTAAACTTATTTTTAATTTAATGTTTATCAATATGAAATACGTATTAAATATCAACATTAATGCAATTAATGGACGAGGTTTAAAGAAAGAAAAATATAGAAACACAAGAATTTAAAGAATAGTATTCACGCAATGATATGACATATTTATTTGAGGATGTATACTAAATAGAGAATTTAAAAGGAAGATAGAGAATGACATGTCATTGTATGGATATGTTTTTTGTATTTTTTTTTTTTGTAATTCTAGCATTTCACTTCTTATAAACATCAAGCAGATAAACCTTATTTTCCGATCCTAATCTATAAAAGTAAAGAATGGTTCGTTTGTAGAAATTATAAACAAATGATGTACATGTTAAAATCTGTAAGTCATTAAAATGAGGCCACATATGCTACACGTTTTGTAACAAGCTAATGGAAGACGTAACCTCAGTAAGATGAGGTCGCATTTACTAAAATCTTTGTTACTAACGAACCAAAGTAGTAAGACGAGGTCACATTTAGTCAACGCTTGGTAACAAACGAATCAAGAGATGGAGCGTCATTCAAATTTTAGATCGTCTATAGATTTTGGTTAAGGTCTAGTTAGGATCTAAACATGTCCTTATGTCTCGTGAGTGATTTATAGTTGTTAAAGATTGTTGTATCTAGCTTAGGATAAACTTTCAAAGTTTTCACGTAATGATATGACATATTTATTTGAGGATGTATACTAAATAGAGAATTTAAAGGAAGATAGAGAATGACATGTCATTGTATGGATATGTTTTGGTATTTTTTTGTAATTCTAGCATTTCACTTCTTATAAACATCAAGCGAGATAAACCTTATTTTCGATCCTAATCTATAAAAGTAAAGAATGGTTCGTTTGTAGAAATTATAAACAAATGATGTACATGTTAAAATCATAAGTCATTAAAATGAGGCCGCATATGCTACGTTTTGTAACAAGCTAATGGAAGGCGTAACCTCGGTAAGATGAGGTCGCATTTACTAAAATCTTTGTTACTAACGAACCAAAGTAGTAAGACGAGGTCACATTTAGTCAGCGCTTGGTAACAAGCGAATCAAGAGATGGGCGTCATTCAAATTTTAGATCGTCTATAGATTTTGGTTAAGGTCTAGTTAGGATCTAAACATGTCCTTATGTCTAGTGAGTGATTTATAGTTGTTAAAGATTGTTGTATCTAGCTTAGGATAAACTTTCAAAGTTTTCTAATTTTCTTCGTGGTATTTTCTCAAGTGTCCAAAATTTCCTATATCGTGGTTAATTTACCATAAGGTAGCATATAACTAGATCATCCTTGATCACTTTTGGACATAAAGAATGGAACAGTATTATTGAAACAAGAACACTTAATTATGAAAATTTATCCGAATTAGTTTAATTTCAACTCATATCTTCCATAGGATCGATCTGGATCATTAAATTAAAATCTTAAAAAAAACATATTTTTTACTATTTACAAGTAAAGCGAGAACACGTGTTACTGTGAACTTGCTCTCTAAGTGTTTTCTAACTTGTTTTTATTTTCTAACTTTTGTTTTAAATTGATATGGTCATTTAATTGGTTTTCTAAGTGTTTTCTAACATTAACATGAGTCAATATTTATTCGACACTTAGGTATATATTCTTTGTATTATTGTATTAAAGACTCTCGTGCTTGAGAAATTTCATCGTCATCACATTCTTTATTTAACATTTTTATTTAGCAAAAAGAAACGGCGATTGTATGGATATGTTCTTTGTATTTTAGGATGTGTACTAAATAGAGAATTTAAAAGGAAGATAGGGAATGACATGTCATTGTATGGATATGTTCTTTGTATTTTTTTTTGGTTATTCTAGCATTTCACTTCTTATAAACATCAAGCATATAAACCTTATTTTCCGATCCTAATCTATAAAAGTAAATAATGGTTCCTTTGTATAAATTATAAATGAATGAATTACATGTTAAAATCTCTAAGTCATTAAAATGAGGCCACATCTACTACACGTTTTGTAACAATCTAATGGAAAACGTAACATCAGTAATGATTGGTGCAAAACCGTCAAGTTTTATCACTCGAGCACCGCCACTTGTGAATGGCCGACCGTAACAAACTTAAAGCAGTTTAAGCACAAATGCAATGAAGATCGGAGAGTATAGTGTTTCCCAGTCGTTAAGTCCCAACGAGTACGTGCGAGAATAGCCAAACGTGTAGTGATCGAGAGATTTGAACGGGAAAAGAGATTTGAATATGATTATAACTAAGGAAAAGCCCATAAACTACAGGGGCTTAAATGCAAATTAAAGAAAATTAAAAAGATAAAAAATATTAAATAAATGCTATCACTATTTGCAAAATGATGTTTTTGAGTTTTTTGTTTTTATAACTTAATTTAAAAACTACGTGACGTACAAATAAAAACGTGAAACTTACACAATATTAATCCTAAAAATGTGAAAATGATATTTTTACAAACCTAATGATAAAAGAAAATTTTAAGAAAAAGAAAATTATTTTTATAACTAATTATCTAATTATTATTAATTAAAAACTATTTCTAACTATTTAATAATAGCCTAATTTACAAGAAAATAGGAAATAAAGCTAGAAAAATAAAATTATGACTTAGAAAAATCTAAAATATCAAAATAGAATTTTCAAAACTATTTTTGTATTTTTCTGATTATTTTTCTATTTTCTAGGAATTAAAAACTATTAAAAACTAATTAAATTATTTAAAAATACAAATTAAACTAAGAAAAATCTGGAAAAATATTTTTTTGGCTTTTTATATTTATCTTAACTTAAGAAAAATGAAAAATTATTTTTGAAACTTTTCTTAATTATTTGTATTAAATGCTAATTAAAAGGCTTAAAAACTAATTTAAATCAAGAAAAATAGCAAACCAACTAGGAAAAATCTGAAAATTCAAGATAAGCTTAAAATAATATTTAGAATCTAAGAAAAATATAAAAAACAGGGGTTGTGTGGAGGAAAATGAAACGGATGTGCAAAGTGCTTAGAAATAAGCACTAGAAATAAGCAAATGGACACCCAAGGCCACCCAACTGAAACAGAAGCTACACTATGCTAAAAATGACCAAATGCAACAATTCCCAACTGCTTATAATCTCTGGAATGCAAGTTACCAAGATATGAGGATATGAGCTTTTGGTGCAAAAACAGTGAGAAGGCTACTACTTTGAGCTAAAGAATAAGCACAAGAATAAGCTGGAAACTGAAAAACAGAAGAAGGGACCTAGAGAGGACCTGGCTAGGAACATGCAAACCAAAAATCAGACCCTAGTGAGCTAAGATGAGCTCTGTGCAAGGTCTGCAAGATCTGCACAAAACCTGTGCAGATCAGTACCCTGCACAGGACACTTAAGCCCATAATGACAAGCTTTTTTGAAGCTTTTGAAAAATTTCTAAAAATCAACTAAAATCCTAATAAGAAACTAGACCTACTGAACTTCTAAAACCCAGAGTTTCATTTGATTTGGTTCGAAATGAGCCCAAGAAAAATCCTTCTAGTTGAGCCAAACCGAATTTTGCAAAATTTGACTTTTGACAAAACATGAAAAGTTGACTAAAGCGAGTTTTGATCCAAATTTCCCAAGCGAAAATGATGTTATAAGATGAATTAAACCTAATGCATGCTATATCTATGAGTTTTAAACATACAACAAGATTTTGATTTGCAAAATCTCTAACAGATAACTAATTAAGGCGGTGAGGTGTAATTTTGACTTTTATGATTAGCGGTACAATTTAAAGACAGATATGAGTACATATGGACATAACAAGCATGAACCAACGACCTTATCCTTTGCTTAGCCCTTTAACTCATTTTGTTACAAAATCCAAACACTCTTTAAAGCGATATCTGTTGAAATTGAGACAAACATCGAACCGGATAGTACCATTGATCAAACTGAGTTTATATGACCATAATACAACTATATAAACACATTAAAACTACCAATGATCACAGATACAAGTATAAGCATAAAATGCAAAATGGCTTGAAATTTGAAAGTGAAAGCTCACTCGCATGTGTCCAATTGTTATGCAGGCTAGAACCAGTCCAATATCACTAAACTAAACCATTTCAACCCAATCCAAATCCTGCATTAACGAACACCATTTCCATACCATCTTGCTTGTCGAGTTGACTTTTGTTGACCATGGACCAAATTGCTTGAAATCGATCTACAAGCTTATCAAAAGCTATATAAAGCTTAAGTAAACTTGTTTAAGCTTACAATGAAGCTAATAGAAGCTTGTTCATAAGAAAATAAAGCGGAATTCTCAACGATGGCTGGAAAATATGAATTTGCATGAAACCTTGATATTGAAGATTAAAGTAAATTAGAATGATAAGGTGACTTGAGTTTAATACATTTGAAGCTTAAAATTACATTTTAGCATACTAATTAAGATAACTTAAAAGAAACGACATACAAAACTAAAAAAACTAACTCTTGTTGTGTCTTCCTTCTTCTCTCTTTTATACTCCCATTTGCTTCCACGTATCCTTATGAGTGTTTCCATACCCTCTTGAGCCAATAGATGAGTTTGGGCATTTGGCCATTTTATGCATTTTAAGGGAAAGCCTATTTTGACTTATGGTCTCTGCGCAACTAGGGGGTGGATGAGTAGAGGTGATGATGAGGGTGAGATGTGTTGCAGGGGATAAGGTGAGAGTGATTGGGTGAGGTGTTGCGGAGGAGGCGAGGGGCTACGGTCAGTGGTGGGAGGTAAGGGATAAAGTGGGGGGGTTTGACTTAGTTTGACCAGAGGTTCAAAATGAGGAAATGACAGGGGGTCAAAAGGGTATATGGCGGTCGATTTGAGTTATGACAAGGCTTAGGTTTAAGCTTAAATGATGAGGACTAAACTTGTAATTTCGAAAATTTTGAAGGACCAATTCGCCATTATTCCAAGGTTAACACAAGGACTAAAGCTGACAACCTTCAATAGTACAAGGACTAGATTTGACAATTTCAATTTTCCGGGGACCAAACTTGACATTTTGAAAGTTGAGGACCTTTACGCCATTAACAAAAGATTTATTCAAGGACCATTTTGACAATTTAGAATAATTCGGGGACCTTGAATAACATTTTATTTATTTTGCTTTTACCGAGAATTGTTTTTGACAACTTTTGAAACTTGGGGACTAAAGCGCCAATTATGCAAACTTTATCGTTTTCACAGATTTTGATATTTTGCATTTAAAACACATAAAACACTTATTTGTGATATTTTTATCATTTTGATGCATTTACGAGTGTTTCGGATGTTTTGCGGTTTAATTGGTACAAAATGATGAGTATTTAGACACTCATCAATCCCCACACTAAGATATTGCTAGTCCCTAGCAATGTTTTGAGAAAAATTAATGGATTTCATCTCTTTACCAAAAGCCATTACTACGGAGTAGCCAAATGTTTCGGTTCAAGTAAGAACCTTGGTACACCGATAACCAGTGATTTTGAGCAAACCACCGCCTTTCAGCGGTTTGATTTGTCTTTACGAAGCCGTTTGCTCGGACTAGCCAACTCTTAGATAAATTATCAATATTATCTTTGGTGGTGATTACCAATTATGGTTTTTCCACTGCCTTTACCACAAGCCATAAACTTGCGGGCTAGCCAACTCTTCACTTTTAAGGATATGGTGGTGAATACCATACAATTTTGGGCAAATTGTGGCGTCAACGGTTTGAGATATCTTTACCAAGAGCCGTTTGCTCTGGATTAGCCAATCCTTATGTGGGTTAGACATGGTGGATGATTACCATTTGTTGTGTTTAGTACATAGTACTTCCACAATTTTTTTTTAAAATTTGGCCATTTTGGGGAAAAAGGGACTAAAGGGTACATTTATGATCAAAATTAGCGAATTTCCCCAGCAGAAATGAATATTGTCCTCAATATTCAAAGTACCTACTGTTATGCCGAAACTTAGAACGTAAAAGATAACATTACTAGCTAAGTGTAGAAACACAACAATTATTCTCTTTTAATATTTACAATTTTCATTCATTTTTAGATCTATATACAATATGTGGGGTATCTCCCCACACTAGGGATTAGTACACGGGTGAAAACCCATGTTTAACTCTTGTTTTGATTCTGAGTCGCTAGCTTGACTCGACCCAGAATTAATTTGTTCATGGGGAAGTAAGTGGAAGAGACAATCTCCATGGGACTTTCATTCAAGATGTTTGGATAAACATTGAAGTACGTGAAAGTTCCACACCGACGAGATATCTGACGACGGACCGGCTCACAAATGGTACATGGAAATGCCGGGTCAAGATAATGTCTTCATTCAGAAGGAGTGAAGAACAGGAGAGCCACCGGGATAGGTGAAGAAGAGAAAGAAAGTCATGATAATAATCTTGACTAACTCATCATCATCGTAAGGAGAATTCATAATAGCATGAATTTCATCTTTTAAGCTCAATTGGTCTAGACATATCCCGTGTGTCTAGATCAAAGTAGAATTATCATACTCGGTGGAGATATGATATGAGTGGGTTCATCCGAGAACTCCATGAAGGTGAATGAATCATATTCGAATTGATATGAGTGGGTTCAACGGTGAACTTCTCCAATGTACATGATTCATAATCGGGAGAGAATTATGAGAATGAAAAGTGATACGCCACTAATCTTCTCTCCCATATTATCAAAACAGAGGCTTTCATTTCCGGATTAGAATCATCGGAAAGAATGTCACTATCCTTAATGGGGATAGGAGATGAAATAGGTTTTTATTGAAAGCCTCGATTTTAGAAATGAAAACCGACATTCGAGAATGTTGCACGGTGCTTCATCTTGATTTCATGTCGATAACTTCATCATTCTCTTCTTCTAAGCTAACAAGCTCGAAGGTAAATCTTCCACATAAACGATGTCTCCACAAGATAACAAATCATCATCATTAGAATCGGAGAACATCTCAATATGATCATTTTGGAAGACAAGAGGAGGAATATCACACATGATCAAGAATTCCTGTGACTCTCTTGGGATTGGGACAAGGTTCTCAACACTAGACTTTATGAATTGTCCGATTCCTTTTCGGGAGCAAGTGTCAAGATGCTCATCCCCATGTTCGAGAGTGAGTGGGAATATCGGTGTGATAACAACGATGAGGGAGTTTAGAAGGACTAGCATACATATGTTTTATACTTTCCATTTGTTCTTACGCTAGTAATTCCATCATAGTCTTTTCTCCCCGATTTTTCATGGAAGGAATTTCAACCGATGAACTTGATGAATTTGTACAAAGTTGACTAATATCAAGGGTAACTTCATCATCATCGTCATCGAGAATGAAACGGAATCGAGAGCTAGATTTGGCTTTTTCTTTTGCAATTGATTCCCTAATAGATTTTCAAAGGCAATCTGGGAATCTAATTTAGCGATCCGTTCTTGACTAACAAAACTTCCATGGATTTTTCATTTGGATTATCTTGGGGATGTTTACATTCTTCAAATCTTTCACTAAATCCAAAAGATCAAGGAGAAGATTTTGAGGAAGTGGCTCAGGTGAGGTAGTGCACGATTCACTTGGTCTTGTAGAGGTTGGTCATGATATGAAGAGTCGTAATTGTTACAAGGAAATGGATTCCTTGTTTGACAATCGAGCTAGAGTGAGGACCTCCATAATACTCACAACAAGAAACGATGTGGTTGTGAGTTATATGCGGTAGTCATAATTGTTATCGAAACCCGCTCATAGACAAGCGTGTTTCCCAATTGACAATCGAATCGTAGTGTGAACCACCACAATTACTCACAACAAAAGCTATTTGAGTCTCACGGTGTGGTAGGCGATGGAATGAATCGGTTGTGTTATGGTAGGAATAGGGATCACGGTTATAGATGGACCCGTTTCTGATTCCACCATGCTACAACCGGGGCAATTGCCACCATTATAAGGACCACCACACCATTGACATCCAAGAGGGTGAGGATAAGACATAGAAAGAATCAAAGGTTTACGAGGGTAAGAAATGAAGAATCAAAAGGTAAGAGGGTAAAGAGGAATATTTTTGGTATTTTTGAAAACATGATGTAAAAACAAAGAATGAAAATCTTTTGGGTTTTGATTTTATAGATGATATAAACAAGGTGGATATCCAAATCACTAATCGCTAAGCGTAAGACTATTAGCACTGCTCCCGTGACGGCGCCAAAATTTGATTGGTGCAAAACCGTCAAGTTTTATCACTCAAGCACGCCACTTGTGAATGGTCGACCGTAACAAACTTAAAACAGTTTAAGCACAAATGCAATGAAGATCGGGAGAGTATAGTGTTTCCCGTGTCGTTAAGTCCCAACGAGTTGTGCGAGAATAGCCAAACGTGTAGTGATCGAGAGATTTGAGCGGAAAAGAGATTTGAATATGATTATAACTAAGGAAAAGCCCATAAACTACAGGGGCTTAAATGCAAATTAAAGAAAATTAAAAGATAAAAATATTAAATAAATGCTATCACTATTTGCAAAATGATGTTTTGAGTTTTTGTTTTATAACTTAATTTAAAAACTACGTGACGTACAAATAAAAACGTGAAACTTACACAATATTAATCCTAAAAATGTGAAAATGATATTTTTAAAAACCTAATGATAAAAGAAAATTTTAATAAAAAGAAAATTATTTTTATAACTAATTATCTAATTATTATTAATTAAAAACTATTTCTAACTATTTAATAATAGCCTAATTTACAAGAAAATAGGAAATAAAGCTAGAAAAATAAAATTATGACTTAGAAAAATCTAAAATATCAAAATAGAATTTTCAAAACTATTTTGTATTTTTCGATTATTTTTCTATTTTCTAGGAATTAAAACTATTAAAACTAATTAAATTATTTAAAAATACAAATTAAACTAAGAAAAATCTGGAAAAATATTTTTTTGGCTTTTTATATTTATCTTAACTTAAGAAAAATGAAAAATTATTTTTTTGAAACTTTTCTTAATTATTTGTATTAAATGCTAATTAAAAAGGCTTAAAAACTAATTTAAATCAAGAAAAATAGCAAACCAACTAGGAAAAATCTGAAAAATTCAAGATAAGCTTAAAATAATATTTAGAATCTAAGAAAAATATAAAAAACAGGGGTTGTGTGGAGGAAAATGAAACTGATGTGCAAAGTGCTTAGAAATAAGCACTAGAAATAAGCAAATGGACACCCAAGGCCACCCAACTGAAACAGAAGCTACACTATGCTAAAAATGACCAAATGCAACAATTCCCAACTGCTTATAATCTCTGGAATGCAAGTTATCAAGATATGAGGATATGAGCTTTTGGTGCAAAACAATGAGAAGGCTACTACTTTGAGCTAAAGAATAAGCACAAGAATAATTTGGGCGAAAAAGCAGAAGAAGGGACCTAGAGAGACCTGGCTAGGAACATGCAAACTAAAAATCAGACCCTAGTGAGCTAAGATGAGCTCTGTGCAAGGTCCGCAAGATCTGCACAAAACACAATGCGATCAAGACCGCACGGGACACTTAAGCCCATAATGACAAGCTTTTTGAAGCTTTTGAAAATTTCTAAAAATCAACTAAAATCCTAATAAGAAACTAGACCTACTGAACTTCTAAAACCCAGAGTTTCATTTGATTTGGTTCAGAAATGAGCCCAAGAAAAATCCTTCTAGTTGGGCCAAAACTGAATTTTGCAAGAATTTGACTTTTTGACAAAACATGAAAAGTTGACTAAACTGAGTTTTGATCCAAATTTCCCAACTGAAAATGATGTTATAAGATGAATTAAACCTAATGCATGCTATATCTATGAGTTTTAAACATACAACAAGATTTTGATTTGCAAAATCTCTAACAGATAGCTAATTAAGACAGTGAGGGTGTAATTTTGACTTTTATGATTAGCAGGTACAATTTAAAGACAGATATGAGTACATATGGACATAACAAGCATGAACCAACAGACCTTATCCACTGCTTAGCCCTTTAACTCATTTTTGTTACAAAATCCAAACACCTCTTTAAAACTGATATGCAAACTGAAATTGAGACAAACACTGAACCAGATAGTACCATTGATCAAACTGAGTTTATATGACCATAATACAACTATATAAACACATTAAAACTACCAATGATCACAGATACAAGTATAAGCATAAAATGCAAAATGGCTTGAAATTTGAAAGTGAGAAGCTCACTCACATGTGTCCAATTGTTATGCAGGCTAGAACCAAGTCCAATATCACTAAACTAAACCATTTCCAACCCAAATCCAAATCCTGCATTAACCAAACACCATTTCCATACCATCTTGCTTGTACAGTTGACTTTTGTTGACCATGGACCAAATTGCTTGAAACTGATCTACAAGCTTATCAAAAGCTATATAAAGCTTAAGTAAACTTGTTTAAGCTTACAATGAAGCTAATAGAAGCTTGTTCATAAGAAAATAAAACTGGAATTCTCAACAGTAAACTGGAAAATATGAATTTGCATGAAACCTTGATATTGAAGATTAAAAGTAAATTAGAATGATAAGGTGACTTGAGTTTAATACATTTGAAGCTTAAAATTACATTTTAGCATACTAATTAAGATAACTTAAAAGAAACGACATACAAAGGAAACTAAAAACTAACTACTGTTGTGTCTTCCTTCTTCTTCTCTCTTTTATACTCCCATTTGCTTCCACGTGTCCTTATGAGTGTTTCCCACCACCCTTGTGAGCCAATAGATGAGTTTTGGGCATTTTGGCCATTTTATGCATTTTGGCGGGAAAGCCTATTTTGACTTATGGTCTCTGAAAACTGCAACTAGGGGGGGTGGATGAGTAGAGGTGATGATGAGGGGTGAGATGTGTTGCAGGGATAAGGTGAGAGTGATTGGGTGAGGTGTTGCGGAGGGGGGCTACTGGTCAGTGGTGGGAGGTAAGGGATAAAGTGGGCGGGTTTGACTTAGTTTGACCAGAGGTTCAAAATGAGGAAATGACAGGGGGGTCAAAAAGGGTATATGGCAGGGGTCAATTTGAGTTATGACAAGGCTTAGGTTTTAAGCTTAAATGACAAGGACTAAACTTGTAATTTCTGAAATTTTGAAGGACCAATTCTGCCATTATTCCAAGGTTAACACAAGGACTAAAACTGACAACCTTCAATAGTACAAGGACTAGATTTGACAATTTCAATTTTCCAGGGACCAAACTTGACATTTTTGAAAGTTGAGGGACCTTTTCTGCCATTTAACAAAAGATTTATTCAAGGACCATTTTTGACAATTTAGAATAATTCAGGGACCTTGAATAACATTTTTCTTTATTTTGCTTTTACCAGGGACTGTTTTTGACAACTTTTGAAACTTGGGGACTAAAGCGCCAATTATGCAAACTTTATCGTTTTTCACCGATTTTGATATTTTGCATTTAAAACACATAAAACACTTATTTGTGATATTTTATCATTTTGATGCATTTCGAGTGTTTTCGGATGTTTTTGCAGTTTAATTGGTACAAAAATGATGAGTATTTAGACACTCATCAAGTAATATGAGGTCGCATTTACTAAATCTTTGTTACTAACGAACCAAAGTCGTAGCGTCACTAAAACGTGGCCACATTTACTCAATGCTTTGTAACTAATAAATATGGATTCATAAAGTTAGTAAGACGAGGTCACATTTAGTCAACACTTGGTAAACAAACAAATCAAGACATAGGCGCCATTAAAATTTTAGATCGCCTATAGATTTTGGTAAAGGTCTAGTTAGGATCTAAACATGCCCTTGTGTCAAATGCGTGAGGGATGTATAGTTGTTAAAGGTTGTTGTATCTAGCTTAGGATAAACTTTTTAAGTTTTCTAATTTTCATTCGTGGTCTTTTCTCAAGTGTCATGAATTTCTTATATCACAGTTAATTACCACAAGGTAGCATATAACTAGATCATCCTTGATCACTTTTTGGATATAAAGAATGGAACAATATTATTGAAACAAGAACACTTAATTATGAAAATTAGTTTAAACCATTGATTACATAATATGTGACTCAGTTTAATTTCAAATAGATTAGTTTAAACCATTCTTCTAAGTGTAAGCTGGTTCTTGAAGGTGTTATTTATTTTGCTTGGTGGACCATATGGAATTTTTGGAATAAGCTAGTATTTGGATCAACCACTCCTTTCAAAGCGGTTCTTTTTTATGACATTGTGGCTCGTTCCTTTCAATGGTGTAAACATAGAGGTAGATTCAATTTTAATTTGTTAGATTGGCTTAAAAATCCTTATCTTGTAACCATATAACTTTTGTTTGTCTAGCTCCTTGCTAGTTTTATAATATCAGCCGTTCAAAAAAAAAAACACCTATTCCTTGCAACAACTTCTAATCTTTTAAAACATTACCTCACCATTCCTATAAATAGAGGTTTCCTTTCACAACTTAAATACACGAGACATAGATGAAGACGATGACCCTAATCCACCCACAATATTTGTTTTAACAACATGATCATAGTTCATAGTATTTCAATCACGTGAGTATGCTTTTGAGTTATTAAATACTTTCAAAATGATATTTCAATATAAATCCAATGCATTGTTGTTTTCTTCTAACAATTCTTTGTTTAATTGTTTCATAAATGTTTCCTAAAAGGGTTCGAGTTGTGATTGCATGGTGGGTTGTGGCAAGGACGAAAGATGGCTTTACCATTGCAATTGATATCACGATGATGACGAACGTACTCCATCCTTTAGTCGACTAGAAACAACATGAAGAGGACAAACCATGAAGAAATTAGTATGTGTGGCGGAGGGTTCAAACCCCGTTGATTAGTCGGTTAAAAGGTCAGAAATTATGGGTTTGAAAAAATAAACAAAAAAATGAAGAAATTAGCATAATTATCACATATGATGACTAGCAACATTAAAGGCTTCACAAGTCAAAGTACCCGATGAAGAGGACCCTTGTAATTCCTATGTGGTTACAATATTATTTTGTATGCATTATTCATATTTGTGGACCCTTGTAATTTGATGATTATTGTCTTAGTATTTTTTTTTCAACAAATATATTCTTCAAGATCGTTTATTAACAAATACTTTAGGTCATAACAACATGAATGTATAAAAATGAATCAATCTATATGAATAATAATGGTCCATTTGTAGTTATTTTAAGATATGTTGTAACTAATCAGGAGATGTAGCGTCATTAAGATGAGTCCGCATTTACTCAATGCTATGTGACTAACAAATCACAGATGTAGTCTCATTAAGATGGGTTCACGTTTACTCAACGTTATGTGACTAATCAATTAGGAGACGTAGCGTCATTAAGATGATGCCGCACTTACTTTTTCGCTTCAACGTGAAAAAGTATCTTAGTGACCATTAGGGCAAGCCAAAGGTTATTAGTCAATCAAGCTAACTAAACATAACCATATCTTTGTGTTTGGAAAAGTGAGGTTTTCTCCTAGTTGTTTCGGAAAAGCCATTTCAATTAAATTTTCTTTATTGTTAAAATATCTTTCTACTACTAAATTTATGCAAAACTGATCTTTAAAAGTCATGATAGTTTACGAAACTATTAGAATGCTTTTAAAAGAAATAGAAATAATTAGTCTAAATTCAAAGAAAAATGAATTTTAAATCGCTTTACTGCTAATGTATTTATGTGACTTATTTTATGATAGCTGAAAAAAGTAAAGAAAAATAGATAGCATGTGAGAGGAATAATGTATTTGTATTTAGAATAAAAATTACATGTTTGGTCTTTGTGGTTTGCTCAGATTTCATGTTTAGTCCTTAAATCGTTTTAATTGCACAAGAGATACCTATTTTTGAAACCTTGCACTTATTTAGTCTCTATTTTGGATGGGCCGTTAGTTTCTTCGTTAAGTGTTTGCACCGTTAGTCCCTCCGTAAATAATTTTTGCACCATTAGTCCTATTTTTTCAAATAATAGTTTTCGCCAGTTAGTCCCTCCATTAATAATAGTTTTCGCCCGTTTTTATCCGTTTTCGTTCGTTTTTTATCCGTTTTCCCCCTTTTTTACAATTTTCATCCGTTTTTTACGTTTTTATCCGTTTTCGTCTATTTTTATATGCTTTCGTCCGCTTGTTTTACGTTTTTGTCCGCTTTTCTGCTTTTATCTGCTTTTGACCCTTTTTTTACGTTTTGTCTGTTTTATCCGCTGCGTTTGTTTTTATCCGCCGCCATTACTTTACGTTTTAATCCATTTACATTCATTTTTTTATCCGTTTTCACATGTTTTTTTATGTTTTTATATGTTTTCTTCTGTTTTTTTACGTTTTGTCCGTTTTTATTCTTTTTCGTCCGTTGTTTTACGTTTTCGTCCGTTTTTTACGTTTGTGTTTGTTTTAATCCGTTTTCGTTCGTTTTTTTACATTCTTGTCCGTTTTTAATCCGTTTTCGCCGGTTTTTAACGTTTTTATCCGTTTTATCCTTTTCGTTCGTTTCTTATCCGTTTTCGCCCTTTTTACGTTTTTCGTCCGTTTTTATCCGTGTTTGTTCGTTTTTATATGTTTCATCCTATTTATACATTTTTGTCTGTTTTTATATGTTTTCATCCTTCTTATAAGTGTTTTTTCTGTTTTTATACGCTTTCGCCCGTTTTTAGGTAGTTTTCGCCTCATTTTTTTACGTTTTCGTCCGTTTTTTTACGTTTTGTCTATTTTTTATGCTTTCGTTCATTTTTAGGTAGTTTTCGTCCGTTTTTTAGGTAGCTTTTAGCCCCTTTTTTACGTTTTTGTCTGGATAAAGAGTGGGAAAATGAAAAAAAGACGAAAACGTATAAAACAGACAAAAACGGACGAAAACATGGACAAAAACGTAATAAAACGGACGAAAACATTAAAAACAGATGAAGACGGATAAAAACGGATATAAGACGTAAAAAAGAGGGCGAAAACGAATCAAAAATGAAAGAAAACGGATAAAAACAGACTAAAACGTAAAAAACGGGCGAAAACGGATGAAAACATATAAAAACATAAAAACGCGCGAAAACGGATAAAAAAAAATGAAAACGGATAAAAACGAAAAAAGAATGGGCGAAAACGAATAAAAACGAATGAAGACGGACAAAAACGTAAAAAAACGGTCGAAAACGGATAAAAAACAGAAAAAAACGTAAAAAACGGGCGAAAACATAAAAATATGAAAATGTATTTAAAACATGTAAAACGTATGAAACGGATAAAAACGAATGAAACGGACAAAACGTAAAATAATCGGCGAAACAGATAAAAACGAACGAAACGGATAAAAAGAAACAAAACGTAAAAACGGGCGAAAGCGTAAAACGGACGAAAACATATAAAATGTAAAAACGGCGAAACGGATAAAAAATGAAACGGATTAAACGTAAATAATGGGCAAAACGGATAAAAACGAACGAAACGGATAAAACGGACAAAACGGTTGAAAACGGATAAAATCGGACGAAACGGATAAAACGGACGAAAACATTTAAAATGATTTAAAACGAATAAAAACGTTAAAAAGGACGAAAACGTAAAAAATGAGGAAAGGGATAAAGACGAACAAAACGGATAAAACGGACAAAAACGTACAAAACCGGCGAAAACTATTATTAACGGCGGAGAACTCGGCGAAAACTATTATTTGAAAAGTAGGACTAACGGTGTAAAAATTATTAACGCAGGATTAACGGTGCAAACACTTAACCGAGAGACTAACGGCCCATCAAATATAGGGACTAAATGAGTGCAAGGTTTCAAAAATAGGTATTTTTGGTGTAATTAAACGACTTAGGAACTAAACATGAAATCTGAGCGAAACACAGGGACCAAACGTGTAGTTTTTTCTTGTATTTAATTCGTTATTTTCAAAAAGCTTTGGCTTTTGAAAAATCTATGAGTCTAGTGGAGAGATTTTGTGAATAAAAGGTCAAAAGTTCGAGTCTCGGTTCTTGCTCATTCCAGTTGGTGCTCACTGGGCCAAAAGAGTTGCCGAAGATATTCTTTGTGCGATATATAATGGCTAGTGTCAAAAGACATTCAGAGTCAGCGTGTTCATGTCTATTTACATCTTTTTGTGATTTAATTCGTTATTAAATTGCACTCGAAAAAAACAATTAATTAGCTCGTAGCTAAAAGGAGAATAATGTTATGAGTAATAAAACTGAAGGTTGCAAAAATCGCGAATCGGTAGTGAGGCGGTTAACCCCCTTGTAGCTTGTAATCGGTTTAGGCGGGATTAATCGGTGAGCCATTTTTGGCAAGTTTTGGGTGTTTCTGGGTAGTTTTGGGTATCCCCGAAAAGATTTTCCTTAAAAACATCTTGTAATAGATACAAACAACGACTATAAGCGATTACATTTGTTCAGGGTTGCAAAAATAGCGAATGGGTGATTAATTATATTGGTATTTTTGGCAAGTTTTAGGTATTTACGGCAAGTGTTGGTATTTTCGGCAAGATTTTCCTTTAAAAACATCTTGTAATAGATATAAACAGTGATTATAACTAATTTACGGCGAGTTTAGGGTATTTGCAGTAAAATTTTCATGTTTTCGGCAAGTTTGACCATCGTTAACCGCAGTTGACCCTGGTTGACCGATTTGTTTGAACGATTTACACAAATCAGAAAGGTCGGTGGCCCAGTAGCACCTAATCGGTGATTAACCGGCCTTGTATACCTTTTTTTGCAAGACTGATAAAACTTTTCGCATTAATTAGATATTATGAATAATATTATTAAACAAAAAGATAAGAAAGAGAAAAATGTGTTAAAAGTGAAAAAAATATCCAAGTAATCGTAATAATATCATAGTAGTGTCGTAATAATGTTACACAATGACATTATGTTGTATTCAGTTATTCTTGAGATTGATTTATTTTTATAACATTTTTATTTGTAATTTTATCATTTTTCATCGTAATTTTTTCTTTTATGATATGATCATTTGTTATTTTAAGAACTTATCTTGTGAGTTTATTTTTAAGCGAGATTTTGTGAATGATGTTTAATGCATCATAGATTAAACTTAATTTTGAGTAACATAAGCAGTAATATGACACTAGTGATCAGGGACGAAACCAAAACATAAAGTCACCATATGCATTTAGAAAAAATTAAACAAAACTACATACATAGTATTTTAGGACTAAAAATTGAAGTTTAAACGTCAATGAATCTTTAACTAAAATAGATTCAAAGTCCGTCCGACAAACGTGTTAGTTTTAGTTATTCCGTTTCGAGATAATAGAGGTTGTAAACAAAATCAAAATCTTGTATAAAAACAATATACTAAACTCGGGTAAAACAAACATTTACCATTTAGATTAACATCATTTTGAACTTTATAATTATAATGAAAAATATGTTACAAAATAATTTTTTAAAACATATAAAAGGCTAACTAATACTACTGTTTGCAGTTATTGCTAACGCATCATCGGATACTCTTACCCACTTCTAATTTTTCTAAAAACTACCCTCACCTTTCCTATAAATAGAGGCTTCTAGTTCACAACTTTAACACACAACATGGCTAAAGATGATGAGCCAGATCCACCCACAATAGTTGAAATGTGTTACAAGAACATGATCATTGTTCATAGTATTAAAAATGATTCTAGGTACTAAATACTCTTAGAATGATTTTAATCAAAAATCAATGCTTTATTATTATTATTATTTTTGTTGTTGTTGTTTTTGTTCTAACAATTCTTGTTTAATTTCTATTCAGAAGTGTTTCTCAAGAAGTGTTCTAGCGGTGATTGCATGACAAAAAGATGGCTTTGCCTTTGTAATTGGTATCACATATGATGGTAAATACACTCCAATCCTTTAGTCAAAAGATGGCTTTGCCTTTGTAATTGGTATCACATACGATGGCAAATACACTCCATCCTTTAGTCAGCAAGCAACACCGTGGACAGGATAAACTTGTTAAAAAATTTTCTTGGAACATCATAATTACACATATGATGACTAGCGGCATCAAAGGCTTTACAAGTCGAAGTCGATCCTAGCAGAGAGGACAACACTTTTAAGAAAATTCAACTTTTGTTTCTTTCAATAGCATCACTGAAAAGGCTTTTTGCAATTTATTTACGGTTATTATTTTGTATACATAACCTTTTTTTGTGGACTCTTGTAATTTGATGATTATTATTTTAGTAATTGACTTTTGGTATCACTTAAAACATACATTTATTCAAACTCAGGATTAACAAATATCAACAAGAGCTAACACCATCAGCTCACCATTGAAAATCATATGTATTGTTGTTATACCACTCATTTTTATTAATTGGTTATAATCATAAAGCAAATGGACCTTATGTCGCTACCTTAATCTATATGAATAAAAACGGTTTATTTGTAACTATTTTATAGATCCGTGTAATCAAATAACACGTTAAAGGATTTGTGACTAACTAATCGAAAATGTTTCATCATTAAAATGAGTCCACATTTCCTCAATGTTATGTAACAAAAAATCCGAGACGTAACATCATTAAGATACGGGCACATTTACTCAAAGGTATGTGACTAACCCATCGAGGCGTCATTAGCGTAATGTCGCACTTACTTTTTCACCTCGGTTGCATATCAAACGCTTAAAAGCATTTCGGTCATCATTAAAGTAAGCAAAAGCTTATTACTCAAGCAACTAATTAAACATACTAGAAATTGAACATCCTTGAATTTTTGGAGATCAAAACGAAATAACTTTGCCAAACGGCGAAACCTAAGTTCTAACGAAAAGCTAGGAAAATAAGCTTACTACCTATTTACATGCTAGAGTACGACTCATTCCAACCTTATTTTGAAGCAAAGATTAGATAAGTTTTATGATTAACCAATGAGAAATTAAAGATTTAAAAAAAAACCAACATCATTAATAGTAAACTTATTTTTAATTTAATGCTTATCAAGATGAAATACGTATTAAATATCAACATTAATGCAATTAATGGACGAGGTTTAAAGAAAGAAAAATATAGAAACACAAGAATTTATAGAATATTATTCACGCAATTATATGCCATATTTATTTGAGGATGTTTTTTTTTTGAACGGCAACTTTTATTAAAAACTAGCAAGGCGCTAGAAACATTACAAGGAAATCACATAAGGTTTTTAAACCAAGACTCTCGAGAAAAAGAACTAGAACAACGATTAACACACCAATAAAAAGAGAACGAAACAATATCATCGAACAACAAAGAACACTTGGGAGAGTCATCAAAGATAGACCTGTTGCGAAAGGACCGGATGAACCACCAAAACGTGAGAAAACTCCTCCAACAACATTTTAAGCTACCCGACAACCTAATAGAAGCAACCCAGAATTCCACTCACAAAAGACGAATTATCATCCAATTAAGATTCCACCAATGACATATTCTCGGGCGATAGATCTAGCCAAATCACATTCAAAGAACAAGTGGTGAGCATTTAAAATAGAGAATTTAAAAGGACATATTTGAGGATGTATACTAAATAGAGAATTTAAAAGGAAGATAGAGAATGACATGTCATTGTATGGATAGTTTTTTGTGTTTTTTTTGTAATTCTAGCATTTCACTTCTTATAAACATCAAGCGATAAACCTTATTTTCCGATCCTAATCTATAAAAGTAAAGAATGGTTCGTTTGTAGAAATTATAAGCAAATGATGTACATGCTTTGTAACAAGCTAATGGAAGATGTAACGTCAAGAAGATGAGGTCGCATTTACTAAAATCTTTGTTACTAACGAACCAAAGTCGTAGCATCACTAAAACGTGCCACATTTACTCAACGCTTTGCAACTAATAAATACATATTCATAAAGTTAGTAAGACGAGGTCACATTTAATCAATGCTTGGTAACAAATGAATCAAGAGATGGAGCGCAATTCAAATTTTAGATCGTCTATAGATTTTGGTAAAGGTCTAGTTAGGATCTAAACATGTCCTTATGTCTCGTGAGTGATTTATAGTTGTTAAAGATTGTTGTATCTAGCTTAGGATAAACTTTTAAAGTTTTCTAATTTTCTTCGTGGTCTTTTCTCAAGTGTCCAAAATTTCCTATATCCTAGTTAATTTACCATAAGGTATCATATAACTAGATCATCCTTAATCACTTTTGGACATAAAGAATGGAACAATATTATTGAAACAAGAACACTTAATTATGAAAATTAGTTTAAAAAATTCATTACATACTATCTGAATTAGTTTAATTTCAACTCATATCTTCCATAGGATCTATCTGGATCATTAAATTAAAATCTTAAAAAAAACATATTTTTTATTATTTACAAGTAAGGCAGAACACGTGTTACGCACAAACTTGCTCTCTAAGTGTTTTCTAACTTGTTTTTTATTTTCTAAATTTTGTTTTAAATTGATATGGTCATTTAATTGTTTTTTCTAAGTGTTTTCTAACATTAACATGAGTCAATATTTACTCGACACTTAGGTATATATTGTTGTATTATTGTACTCCATCAAAGACTCTCGTGCTTGAGAAATTTCATCGTCATCACATTCTTTATTTAACATTTTTTATTTAGCAAAAAAGAAACGACGATTCTCTTTAAACGTATTATCAATACAAAAGGAAAGATCCTGAAAATATATAATAGGAAATGAAAAAGAGAAACCAAAGAAAAAAAAATCTAAAATAACAAAGTAAAAAAATAGAAAGGAAAATAAAGAAAAGTTAAAAGTCTTTAAGAGGTAGTAAGACATCTTCTCCACATCTTGTTCGTTAAGAAGTTTAAGCTCATCCACGATCCGAACGAGAAAAAAAATGTACTTAAATAACCCAAATGTCGACCACATTTTAATGAGTCATATTTAAAAGCTATTAAGATGTATTTCTAAAAACAAATACCACCAAAGTGATACTATTGTTCGCACTATGACTAACACACCTATTCCTTGCAACTACTTCTAATTTTTAAAACATTACCTCGCCATTCCTATAAATAGGGTTTCCCTTTCACAGCTTAAACACACAAACATGGCTGAAGACGATGACCCTGATCCACCCATAATATTTATTTTAACAACATGATCATAGTTCATAGTATTTCAATCACAGGAGTATGCTTTTGAGTTACTAAATACTCTCAAAATGATATTTCAATATAATCTAATGCATTGTTGCTTTTGTTCTAATGATTATTTGTTTAATTTTTTTAGAAATGTTTCCCGAAAAGGGTTTGAGTTGTGATCGCATGCTGGGTTGTGGCAAGGACAGAAAGATGGCTTTGCCATTACAATTGATATCACATATGTTGACAAACATACTCCATCCTTTAGTCGGCAAGCCGACATGAAGAGGACAAAACCATGAAAAAATTAGTCTGTGTGGCGGTGGGTTCAAACCCCGTGGATTAGTCGGTAAAAAAAATGAAGAAATTAGCATAATTATCACATACGATGACTAGAGACATTAAAGGTTTCACAAGTCAAAGTACCTGTAACATCCCGCCTACTGTTACACAATATTGTCCGCTTTGCCCTTGTGGCTCACGACTTTGCTTTTGTGGCCCTCATGTGAGACTTCCCGGTAGGTCACCCATACCAGTGCTACTCTCACACGAGCACGCTTAACTGCGTAGTTCCTTGTGAACCCTACTCGCAGTGGACCACAAAACGCGTTATGTCTGATAAGGCGGATGTTATTCTTATATACCAGCATCTCTCCAGGCCTCTGTCGATGTAAGATTTGCCTAAGGTGTCACAATCACCCTCTTTGCCTAGGGTGTTACAATCACCCCCCTTAGGGACTCATCGTCCTCGATGAGGTTTGCCCCACCATCCTGAACGGCCCTGGAGTGGCTCTGATATCACTTGTAACATCCCGCCTACTGTTACACAAAATGAATCAATCTAGCAACATGAATGTATAAAAATGAATCAATCTATATGAATAATAATGGTCCATTGGTAGTTATTTTAAGATCCGTTGTAACTAATCAGGAGATGTAGCGTCATTAAGATGAGTCCGCATTTATTCAATGCTATGTGACTAACAAATCACGGATGTACTCTTATTAAGATGGGTTCACGTTTACTCAACGTTATGCGATTAATCAATCAGGAGATGTAGCATCATTAAGATGATGCCGCACTTATTTTTTCGCCTCAACATCAAAATTTATCTTAGTAACCATTAGGGCAAGCCAAAGCTTATTAGTCAATCAAGCAAACTAAACATAGCCGTATCTTTGTGCTTGGAAAAGTGAGGTTTTCTCCTAGTTGTTTAGGAAAGGCTATATCAATTAAATTTTCTTTATTGTTAAAGAATCTTCCTACTACCAAATTTATGCAAAACTGATTTTTTAAAATCTTGATAGTTTACGAAACTGTTAGAATGCTTTTAAAAGAAACTAGGCGAGTACCCGTGCATAGCAACAAAATTTTCTAGCGACAAATAACTATGGTTGTGATAAAACGTGAAACGTTTATGCATAAAACGTGAACAATCAAAATGTAATTGCAAAAGATTGTTACATGCAATAATTTAACTCAAAGAAAAAATCTTAAAATGTATCAAAAAAACATATAAAAACATTTAAAACATAAAAACATTTCATAGCTTGGTTTTCCCTCATCTTGAATGTATTATTTTTTGTTAAAAGATTTGAACTATTACTTTTTGTAATCTACGTAATATTGGTGCATGCAATTGTTTTTGCAATTTTCCATGCATACTTTGAATGAAATTGTAACTGGTAACTACAAATGTGGGCTGACACATTACGCATATCACATATAAATGCTGAAAAATCTGCAAAACCAAGAAAGAAATGTCATTTTCTCTAGAAATACTGTCGAAACTATATCAAATATTACTTTTGATCACTAAACATTTTGGACATTCAAGGCCTAACATGGCATTACATGCTTTCATTTTTTCGGATTTTTTTACATTTTGGCTTTAGAGGTCAAATAAGTCATCTGTTAGGTTTCAACTGATCATGATTTGAAATTAAGTCTAAATATCGTATCTTGCTTGAATACAAAGAACTTATTGGTAGATGCAACTAACTTGGCAGTCACATGTTAAATGCAGATTCTTTTCAGGGAAATAAAATTGCTTTAACAAGTTTTGATTTTTCAAAATCATATTAACTATCCGTCCTTAACTTTATTCTTGAATCGATCCCGATTTTCGTGTCACACTATTTTTCTTAAACGATAAAGGCCATTCAAAATATTAACAATACTATCACGGAGGAAAAAAGAGACTAAACACGGTGAGAAAATTACTCGCCTCATTGATATGAGATTCGTAGTAAACAAGAATGAAGAATGATAAATGTCATAACAAACACGAAGCAAAGCATTTCTAACCTCAATATCATCATCAACATTTTTTTATTTTTCATTTCCATTTCTTTCTTGACTTGATCTTTCAACTAACCAATTAGTAATTGTGGTTTGATTTTTCATTTGCATCTCTTTATATAGGCAATGAAATAAAATACATCAAATCATTTCTATATGTATAAGTTAAAAGATCAATCAATGGAATTCAAATCAATGGAATACATCCATGTAGTAGAGTGAATGGTATTTACTGTGTTCCTAAATTAGATTAAGTGAACCATGCTATTTGTTGTGTTCCTAAATTTAAAGATTAAATAATTCATAGTTGCCTAAAATAATTATATGTTGTTAAGATATAGAAAATGGAAAACATTTGCATTGTCGAGCATATTTTTATTTTAAATGAGGAAAACCTTTGCCATACATAGATTAAGTAAAGTCAATTGTGTCCGAAATGAGGAAAACCTTTGACATACATAGAAATTACGTATATAGACACTACATTTTATTTTTGGACCTTGCACTTTCCTAATTAAGATGTTTTAGCACTATGTATTCAATATTTTCAACACTTCCTTTTTTACGTGTGGTGTTTTAAGTGTATGTGTTAAGTAGGTGTTCACATTTTCTTACACTTGACTATTTTTCAACATTTAACATTTTACTTGACCATTTTCTCTTTATATGTAGTTAAGATATAAATAATTGGTCTAAAAGCAAAGGAAATTGAATTAAAAATCTCTACTAATGTGACTTATTTTATGATAGTTGGAAAAAGTTAAAAAAACAATTGAATATTTATCGCAACTAACTCCTAAGAAAAATTATGTGAGAGAAATTATGTATTTATATTTAATTTGTTATTAAATTGCATGAGAAAGAAAAAATAGTTCGTAATCCTTGATTAGCTAGTAGGTAAGAGGAGAATAATATTTGTTAGTATTATGTATTTACTGTTAGTACATTAGGCCCATGTTTATGTATTTGTACCCAAGCCCATGTCATTGTAGGGTTTTGGGATCTATATGTATGTCCCGGTTTTGGGACCTTGAGGACATGAAACACATACCATTCTACATGGTATCAGTAACCAATAAACGATCCTAAACAAAACCCTAATTCCGCTGCTTTTTCATTCCCCGTATCCCTTCATCTACTGCTCACCTCCAATCTTCTTCTGATCCTCCCAATCTCCTACTCACTTCCATTCGTCTACTGCTTCTCACCTCTATCCTCCTCACAGCAAACCCTAATCTCCTCAATCCTCTCCACCATGACTATCACTGACCCTCCTCAACCTCCCACCGTACTTCTCTCTGATAAATTAATGGCAATAACAAATCTTACCAACATCATTCCCGTGAAGCTTGATATGGATGAGATGAATTATTCATCTTGGGTATACTTTTTCACTTACTTTTGTCGCGGCAATCAACTCTTAGATCACATCGAAACAAAAAATGCAACGGATGCATCCACAAGCACCACAACAACCCATGATGCCGAGTGGTTAAAGATCGACTCTATCCTTCTCTAATGGATATTTGTTAAGGTTTCTAAAACCCTCCAACAACGTTTGGTTGTTGAAAACCCTAAATTGGCCAAGGACGCATGGGATACCCTAGCCACCATCTTTTCGGATAGCAAACGAACCCGTTCGATTGCCTTGAAAGCGGAGTTACGCTCCTTGAAGCTTGGTGACATGGGGATCGATGCCTACTTTTGAAAGATTGAGTCCATTGCCACGGTTTTAAATAGCCTTGGCTCGACATTGGACAATGATGATATCGTTACCTTCGCCCTAGAAGGCTTGCCCGCACATTTTGACAATGTGGCCACCATCATAGCCCACCGGGATCCTTTTCCCGACCTTAAAACGGTTCGATCCATGCTTACCACGGAGGAAATGCGTCAAAAGGCTCGCACACAAGACCCTTTTTCCGACTCTTCATCTCCTATGGCGTTAGTAGCAAACACCGGGTCTAATAACCGTCGCACCTTCATCTCCACGGATAAGGTACACAAGCCTTGCAACAACTTTCTCAAGGAATATTGTCGCTTTGGAGCCTCATGTCGTTTCTTGCACAACGGTGTGCATGGTAGCACTCAACAACAACAACCTGCTTCCAATAATAATACTAATATTGACATGCAAAATCTTCAATCCCTTATAGCCTACGGGTTTTATCTTTGTCTAACATGGTTTCAGAGCGGGTCTGATCCTCAGACCTAGGTGAGGTGGCTATGTTGAGCCGCCTGCTCTAAGCCACCCGTCGGACGTATCTCCTATCTCAAAAAAAAAAAAAAAAAAAAAAAAATGCGCTCTTCTTTAACCTCATCGCCTGCCTATCGCTTCTCCTTCCCAACCCTCTCAATCATCTCCAATCCTCTCATCGCTTCGCCTAGTGCCTCTACATCATGACTACCACCGATCCTAACCATCGTTGTCTCCCACCGACCGCCGAATATCACAATCACAACCCCTAACCACACTTAAACCTAACTCACCTCAATAAAACACTGATCTGCCCAAAAACCTGCAAATATGTCGTGCTCTTTAATGACTTTCGTCTACTCAAACAACAACAATTATAACACATATTCATCATGTCTTGTATTTCCTCACAGCCCACTTTCGCAAACGGATCTGGAGGATCCGACCACCACAATGAGAAAACTGGTCTCCTGTGTTGGATCTACGATATTATGATGATGGGTTCCATGGTGTGAAGTGATCGGTGGTGTTTGGGATGATAAAGTCAAAAATTACGAATAAAAATGTGATAGTCTAGTTACTTCTTTTGTTTTTATTATTTGTTTAATTGTGTGTGTGATGTCATTCAGCGTTGGTTTCTTTGTTTTCATTTCTATTTTCTAGAATTAATCAAATAAGCACCTTAAAAAAAAAAAATAAAATAAAATAAAATCCTGAGACGATTTTTGTTTTCTATAGTTTGTTTTTGTTTTATGTCGAATCCAGGGTTTTTATTCCCGAGACGACTTTGTTAGTGTCGAATCTATGGTTCTTATTCCCGAGACAACTTTTGTTGGTGTCGAATCTAGGGTTTTTATTCCCGAGACGACTGTTTGGGATACTTTGGTTTATCCTTTGAATACTTTGGTTATTCGAAAAAAAAAAAAAAAAAAAAAAAATAATAATAATAAAATTAGAATAGGGGACACTTTGGGTTATCCCGCTTTACTTTGGTTTATTGTTTATTTTGCTTTCTTAGTTTTCTTTTTCAGTCCGAGCTATCGCGATTTCGCCGCTCGGACTGCGGGGGAGTATTAGATGAATAAGTTAGTTGGCCCAAGCCCGACTTGTGAGATGAGTCCATTAGGGTTTCGAGGTATATTGTTTATAAATACCTGATGAATAAATATTATAGCCTACGGGTTTTATCTTTGTCTAACAAATTATTCTTATAATAACAAGTTTTTTCAAAACAATATCACTAAGTTGAGGTTAAAACCCAAATGTAATAGCTAAACTTGTATTGATTGCACATATTATAAATTGAACTTTTTATGGTTGAGGATAAATAAAGTGAAATGAATGGAGTACACATTTTTATTATTACAAATTGTAAATCTGATTATGTAGATTTCATTTAATGTTTTAAATATTATAGAAGATATTATATGAAATAATACTAATGGCATTTTATTATGCAATCAATGTTTTATACTGATTTCGGATGAATCACTATGAATCACATAGTTACAAAGAAACCACCAGTCAAATGAAACATGTGAATTTTAGTGTATAGATTAATTACTAATATACCCTCACCCCCTCCTATAAATAGACTTAGCATATTACATCTTAACACACACAAACAAAAACATGGCTAAAGATGAAGATCCATATCTACCCATACAATTCAAAGTTTCTTACAATAACAACATGATCATTGTTCATAGTATTGCTACCCTAAACCCCTTCATGCGTAGACGGAACTTGACAAGTTTAGTTGGAGGGGCCAAACAATAACGTATTTGTTTTATGGGAGTCAATTTCCATTTTCATTCAATAATCGTATTAATAATGCGTAACACTACAAAATGTAAGGGTTAAAATGTATTTTTAGCAATAATCGCTACGACCCCTCACGCTCCTCACAAAGCTTAGGGAATGTTAGAGAGACAGAAATATCAATGGTGGCGTTTTAGAGGGACGACGACTTCGCTATAATTATATAATAAATTTGTAATAGAACCTCTATTTAGGTGTGTTGTTAAAATGTTGAACTGCATCGCTTACTTTTGTAATTGCAAACATCGACTTTGGCATTTTGTAATACCTTTTTTGTGTTCTCATAGTGAAATGTCAACTGCATCACTTACTTTTGTTCTAGCAAACATTGTTTTTAACAGAAAATAATGCTAAAATGAATCACTTGTTTTCGTTACAGCAAATATTTTGCGGGAGAAACGAAAACATATACAATAACAAATCAGATCACGCTACACATAATACATGATATGATTGAGATGACTTAAGTATTACTTTGAATGAGTGTTAAAATGTATGCATTGTTTTTATTAAATTAACATCGCATTAAATGTAAACTATATTGCTTGGATGTCTTTGTTTGCAATTTTTTGTTTCGGTTTGTTAATATATTGCTGCATTTTTAAAAAAAAAAAAAAAAGAAAAAAAAAAATATTAAACTATCGTCTATAGTCAATAACTGGTAAAGCCATCAATTTATGACAAATTTGATTATGGGGACATTACATTTACAATATTATGTCACAATGTAATATAATTCATAAAATTGAAAAGACTTGGCAAAGATGGCACCATAACTGCTTGATAGAAGTAAGGTGGTTGGACTAGTTTCAATCCAATTAACAAACATTTTTATTAAAGTTTGTTGGGATTTGCTAATCACTACCCACTGGGCATTTGTTTAGCTATGTATATAAGGAATGTTAGAGTTAATTAATATCAAAATGATGATCAATTACGATAATTTTAGAGATGAATAAATGTTCATTAAATGCATTTTTTGATTTAAAAAGAAATTTTGTCTTTACTAATTGCACTTAATTGTTTTCCGATGGGTAGAGATTAGCAAAACTCAAAGTTTAGGGAAATGGTTATACCAACAATTTAGATCCTACCAACATGAATGTAAGAAACCTGGATCAACAAAACAAACCAACATGAATACGCAATTTTTTAGTCTAGTTATAAAACGTCTTTACTTGTGTCTTCTTTCTATAAGTACCTCATGTCCAATTTAAATATTTATGAATGACTAAATAACGCGTTGAAGCTTTGTAACAAATGAGTCAGAAGACGTAGTTTTATTAAGACGAAGCCACATTTTCTCTACGCTTTGTAACTAGCGAATCAGGAGACATAATGTCATTAAGATGAGGCCAAATTTACTAAAAGCTTTGTACTAATGAATCAAGGGAAGTAGCATCATTAAAATGCGGCCACAGTACTCAATGCTTTGTAATTAACGAATCAAAAGACGTCACGTCATTAGGATGAGGCCACATTAAACTTTTCTCCTAGAATTCACATACGAAAAAAAGTATCTCGGTAATCACTAGGGCAAGCCAAAGATTATTGGTCAAGCAACTAATAGAACACAATCGATGAGTTGTGCTTGGCAAAATGACATAGCTTAATGATGGTGGTATTTTGATTGTGATTCCATCATAATACAAAAGCATACCGCTTTTGAAATGTGATTTTCAACATCAAATTCGCTTATAAGGATCATTATTTGAGATGTAATAATAGTTAGATTGTCATATATTTTGGTAAAGGTGTAGTCGTGGTCTAAATATGTCCTTTGTGTCATTGTGAGGTGATGTACAACTGTGAGAGGTTGTTGTATGATTAGGGTAAACTGTTTAGGATTACTAATTTTTGTTGGAAAATTTAGTGCACTTGTGGGATGGTTCACACCTTGTAATGGGTTAGGAGGTACGGAGTGTACACCCATAAGGTCCATGAGCACCCTGACTCTAATAGTGGTATGGATTGGTAGTGCTTGGTGAAAGTATCATTGTGGTTAACACCGATTATCGTGTTTCCACCGGGCAAGATTTCAGAGATCGTTGTTTCCACCGGCGGTATCTCACCGAAGTTGTGTTTACATCAAGCAAAGGCGTTTCCACCAAGCGTTGTAACCACCGAAAGCACTATGAAAGTACCGATATAAGCATCGATAAATGACAGCTATAATCGCATCATTATGACCACGCTTAATTGGTCATGTAACCACTAACGCTATAATGGGATGATTATGAGGCTATTAATGGGCCGATTAATACTCATAATTCCATTGAACGGTCAAGAGTAACCTCCTATAAATAGAGATCCGAGCATGCATGAAGGACACACGTAAAACACATAACACTTATAAGCGCAAGGGTTAAAGAATTGTGCCTAATTCTCTAACCGCATTTGGTCTTATCCCAAGTAGATATTCGTGATACCCGCATTAGGGTCGAATAGTTTACTTTGGAAAGTGATCACACGATTCCAAGTGATATCCAGAACCACCGGTGGTATCTCGTTATCGCGAACATTTGTTGATTATCTTCACCCCGCTTTGGGACGAATACAAACCAACAATCAAAGTAAACTATTTTGTGATAATCAATGGCAAATGCCGCAATGAAACATGGCTTCAAACTTTGCTGTCGGACAAGTTTGAAGGGGTGGATTTTAGGAGGTGGCGTAAGAAGATGCACTTCTTCCGCCAAGCATGAGTGTGGTCTATGTGCCGACTACTCCAATTCCTCGATGATGGTGATGATGCTACCGTGGAGCGCATCGTGAGGAGGAGCAAGTGGAGAATGATGACTACATATGCAGAGGTCTTATTCTCAATGGTATGTCCGATTCTTTGTTTGATATTTATCGAACTTTGAATCTTCCAAAGAACTCGCTGGATTCTTGGATGCCAAATATATGGTCGAGGATGCATCAAGTAAGAAGTTCCTTGTTAGTAATTTCACAAATTACAAAATGACCGATTCAAGACCGCTTATGGAACAATACAATGAACTACTTGGAATACTTGGAAGGTTTACACAACACCAAATGAACATGGATGAGGCTATCAAAGTCTCTTGTGTCATTGATAAACTCCTCCTTCATGGAAAGATTTCAAGCATACCTTGAAACATATGAAGGAGGAGTTAACTTGTTGAGTTATAGCCATCCGCACATTGAGGAATCTCTCAAGGTGCGTGGATAATGACAAGCCAAAGAGTGGCAATGTCGCCGGACCATCTGTTGTCAATATGGTGGAGCATAACAACTCCACCGTGTACAATGACAACAAAGGCAAACGAAATTTCATGATAACACAAGGGCGCATCCTAACAAGAAGGCAACACCTACTTGTTGGAAATGTGGCAAGACCGGTCACATTAAAAGGGACCGCAAGGGTGTTAAAGTTGGTGGTAAAGCCAATGGATCGTGCACTAATGGTTCGTGGAATGGTGGTTCACCCAACTCACCGAAAGGTCGAATATGTTTAATAAGTCTTTTCGATTTATTATGTTACATATGTATCGAATCTTTTATGTGCGGGATGATGATGTTATGGTGGGTTGACTCGTGCAACAGCTCATGTGTGTAAAGATAGAAGTCGGTTCAAGACTTATGAGTCATCGAATGATGGTTCTATTCTTCACATGGGAAATGAGTCAACAAAGATTGGTGCATGGTCGTGGTTGTGTAGATCTTAGGTTTAGTTCGGAAAGATTGTAACTTTGTTTAATGTTATTCATGTCCCGATATCGTGAAGAACTTGGTTTCAAGTAGTGTTTTGAATAATCATGGATATAAACAAGTTATTGAACTGATAAATTTGTTCTTTCTAAATGTGGTGTTTTTATTGGTTTTGGTTATTTATGTAATCAAATGTTCGAGCTTAATATTACCACCGATGTTATTTCAGCTTTTGTGACCACATATGATCGACCGATTCTACCCTTTGGCATGCTAGACTTGGTCATGTTCACTATAAAAGAATGCAAGATATGTCTAGGGATGGTTTAATCCTCGCTTTTGACATGGACACCGAAAAGTGTAAAACTTGCATGTTGACCAAGATAACCAAGAAACCCTTTCGTGGTGTTAGTCGTGAGACTAAGATCTTGAGCTTATTCACAAGACTGTGTGATTTGCATGCCACTCCTTCTTTGGGGAATAAGAAGTACTTTGTGACATTTATCGATGATGCTTCTAGATTTTGTTATGTCTATTTATTACATACCAAGGATGAAGCATTAGATAAATTCAAAGTGTTTAAAACGAAGTTGAATTACAACTGGGTCTTTAATCAAAAGATTAAGGACCGATAGGGAGGTGAGTACATGGATACCAAGACTTTCACTGTTGGAATAATCCATGAAACGATCGCCTTTATACTCCTCAAGAAATGGTATTTCGAAAGGAAAAACAGGTGTCAAGGAGATGGTTAATTCCATGTTATCCTTTTCAGACCGAGTCAAGGGTTCGGGTGAAGCTATGTTAACACTTGCTATTTATTAAATAGGGTTCCCAACAAAAGGAACAAGGTTACCCTTATGAACTCGACTAAAAGGAAACCCAACTTGAATTATCTCAAGGTTTGGGGTTGTAGGTCATTGTAAGACTCACGATCCAAAGTAAAAGACTTTGGGTAAAAGAGGCATTGATCGCATCTTTGTAGGATATGCCGAGCATTCCAAGGCTTTTAGGTTCTATGTTATTGAACCTAATGAACATGTTTCATTAACTCAATAATTGAATCAAGCGGATGCGATTTTGATGAGAATAGATTCTCATCACCCTAGACCAAGTCGAGGATTCCTAATGGAACTCATGACACCGTGTATCGAGGTCCCCGATGAGGTTGTGGTTCAACAACCCAACCCGTGCTCAGAAAATCAAAAGGATCGTGACTCCAAAGTCATTTGGACTGAAGTTTCAACTATACTTAGTCAAGGTACCGTGGATGAGGTCTCGAACAATACTCCTATTGCTTCATTGTTGAGGATGATCCCAAGACATTTGAAGAAGCAATGAAGTCCCGTGATATTGCTTTCCGGAAAGAAGCAATCAATGATGAGATGGATTCCATCATGGGCAACAACACTGGGTGTTGGTCGATCTACCTCCCGTTGCAAACCTTTGGGTTGCAAATGGATTTTCAAAAGAAAATGAAGATAGATGGAACTATTGAAAAGTTCAAGGCTAGACTAGTCATTCGTGGCTTTAAACAAAAGTCGAATAGACTATTTTGATACTTATGCCCCGTGGCTCGTGACGAGCACCATAAGACCATTGATTGCTATGGCATCTATTCACAACCGTTATTCATCATATGGATGTGAAACAGTTTTCTTGAATGGTGAATTGGAAGAGGAGGTTTATATGAACCAACCTCGTGGCTTCATCATGCTCGGCAATGAAAACAAGGTGTAAACCGATTAAGTCTCTTTATGGACTTAAGCAGCACCTAAGCAATGGAATAAAAATTTGATGAAGTGGTTTTGTCTAGTGGTTATGTTCTTAACCAAGTCGACAAATGCGTATATAGCAAATTTGATGAATCTGTAAAGGAGTCATCATTTGTCTATATGTTGATGACATGTTGATCTTTGGCACCGACTAAAATCAGTTGACCGACAAAGGAATTTTTGTCATCAAGGTTCTCCATGAAAGACATGGGGAGGCCGATGTTATCCTTGGTATAAGGATTAAACATGAAAGTAATAGAATTTCTATCTCTCGCCTCATTATATTGAGAAGGTACCGAGGAAATTAATTACTTTGATTGTACTCGTGAGTACACCTATGGATACTGTGAGAAGTCGATGCCTAATCATGGCAAGGTCGTATCTCAACTTGAGTATTCTAGGGTAATTGGTCGCCTGATGTATGCCATGACTTGTACAAGACCGATATTGGTTTTGCAAAGGGAAAATTGAGCAGTATACTAGTAATCCTAGTGCTCATCATCGCAAGCGCTCGAGGGTATCAAGTATTCAAGATAACTATGGATTATAGTCTCTCATATATCGTTACCCATCGTTGTTGGAAGGTTACACCGATGCAAGTTGATTAGTAACATCAAGACAATTCGCCTACCAAAGGTCGGGTATTCCTACTGTGGAGGTGCACTTTCTGGCATGCAAGAAGCAAACTTGCATCACCGCTCAACAATGGAATCAATTTGTGGCTTTGGCAAATTACCGGTAAAGAAGTCAATGGTTGAAAACTTGCTTCTTGAGATTCCATTGTGGCCTAAACCTATAGCACCCATTTCTATCCGGCAGATAGTGCAGCTACATTGGCTAGGGCTTATTGCCGATGTACAATGGTAAGTCTAGACACTTAGGTGTCGTGCATAGCATGATTCGTGAGCTTATCATGAATGGGGTGGTATCTATAGAGTTTGTTAGATCTCAATGTAACTTAGCCGATCACTGACGAAGGGACCGGCTAGAGACTTGGTTATAAAGTCTCTAAAGGGATGGGTTTAAGTCCAACTTAGTCATCGAATGTTAGGACACCCAACTCCTCCCGAGGAAACTTAGGAGCCGAGTTCAATGTGGAAAGTCGAATATTCAGCTGGACCGGAGCACATGTTTTATTTACATCCCAAGGTTGTGCTCGAACTCACGAAAGGAGGATGAAGTCTTTACTTAATGGTTATATTTTCTTTGAAAAAGTGCTTGGCGAGCATGACTAAAGAGGAACCACCTATGTAAATGTTGAAGTTTTGCCGCTCGTGAAGCTTTTGGACTTTAGCTTTTACAACATTTATGAATTTGGATATGGACACATGGCTTGTATAGTGTCGAGCTTTTAAGTGTTTGAAAACTTGTGTAGTTATCTTCGTGTATTCAAACGGGTCAAGGGTTCAATTCTTAGAACACCCGATTCTCGAATATTTGAACGTGTAATTACTAAGATGGAAATTCAACTCGTGACATTTTCGCTTATGCACATGTTTTGCTTGATGTTTATTTTACATGCAAAGGGAGTGAACTAAATTGGGAGGATTGTTGGAAAATTTAGTGCACTTCAGGATGGTTCACACCTTGTAATGGGTTAGAGGTACGGAGTGTACACCCATAAGGTCCATGAACACCCGACTCTAATAGTGGTATGGATTGGTAGTGCTTGGTGAAAGTATCATTGTGGTTAACATCGATTATCGTTTCCACCAAGCATTATCAGCCAGATCGTGTTTCCACCGGCGGTATCTCACAAGTTGTGTTTACATCAAGCAAAGGCGCTTCCATCAAGCAAAGGTAACCACCGAAAGCACTATGAAAGTACCGATATAGCATCGATAAATGACAAGCATAATCGCATCATTATGACCACGCTTAATTGGTCATGTAACCACTAACCGCTATAATGGGATGATTATGAGGCTATTAATGGCCGATGAATACTCATAATTTAATTGAACGGTCAAGAGTAACCTCCTATAAATAGGAGATCCGAACATGCATGAAGGACACACGTAAAACACATAACACTTATAAGCGCAAGGGTTAAAGAATTGTGCCTAATTTCTAATCGCATTTGGTCTTATCCCAAGTAGATATTCGTGATACCCGCATTAGGGTCTAATAGTTTACTTTGGAAAGTGATCACACGATTCCGGTGATATCCGTAACCACCGGTGGTATCTCATATCACGAACATTTGTTGATTATCTTCACCCTGCTTTGGGACGAGTACAAACCAACAATTTTCCCTCTGGTATTATCAAGTGTGCTAATTTTTTAGCGTATCACTAATAACCATATTCGGGATTGTGATTCAGTCATTGTTAGATCCAAAAGGCGTTTACGAGATTTGATCATTTTTCATTAAATTGAGTTATGAAGGTTGACAAATTAATAAGTAGATTGTCTATATATATTTTTGGTAAAGGTGTAGTCATGGTCTAAATATGTCCTTGTGACGCTGTGAGGTGATAGCTATGGGAGGTTGTTGTATCTTTCTCAGGGTAAACTTTTTATGCTTGCTATTTTCCGCTATGGTCTTTTATCACGTGTGCTAAATTTCCTTGCTTCTCGCTAATTTACATGTCTTATGACTAGCGACATGCTTGGATAACGATGATTACAAATTAGGATATAACTAGATCGATCATCCTTAATCACAATTTGGACATAAAATTGGAATTATATCATTGAAACGAGAACACTAATTAAAAGCTAGTAAAATGATCTTATTGATTCTTTACATGTTAACAATAAATTCGTATGAGCTTTGTTATCAGTGATAAGATAAGGTGTGTCACTAGTTACTATCTATTCAACAAAAAAGTTGAAGAAATCACATAATTTATGAGTCATTTATTACTACTTATTCCATTTCAACTAAAGTTATTGTTATAATAAAGGCAATTTTTCCAAAACAATATTGTTAGTTTTGAAGGTAAAAATAAAAAAAAAATTAATAGCTAAAACTAACCATAAATAATAAATTTGATTTTAAAAATTTTCATTTAATGATTTAGATATTAAAGGAAGATTTTAGATGAATTAAAACTAATGCTATTACTGTAATATGCATGCAATAGATTAAACTAGTTTTGGATGAATCATCATGGTTCCAGGTACAAAGAATTAACCAATCAGATAAAAGACTAATATGCCCTCACCTTCCTATAAATAGAGACTTACATTTCACAACTTCAGCACACAAACATGACTAAAGATGTAGAGTCAGATCCACCCATACTACTCAAAGTTTCATACAGTAACAACATGATCATCGTTCATAGTATCTCGACTCTAAATCCTTGCGAGTCACACTCAGGTTGTTAGATATATTTTTATTGAAAATCTATGCTTTTTTTTTTTTTTTTTTTTTTTGATAATCCATGTTCAATAATGGTTTACGAATTGTTTTTTCAGAACTGAGTATTCTGTGACATGTTAACAGAGTATTCTGTAACATGTTAACAGTAGACTCACCAGTCAACATTCCCAAGCGAAGGGTAGTTCCAAATCTGGTTTCAGCGTTGGAGCCCAGGGATATCTTAGGAATATAGAGAGACAGACATCAATGGTATGCCTTGGGTGGTCGCCTTTGCTATAATTATATGATAATTTTGTAATAGAATGCATGTTTAGTTGTGTTGATAAAATGTTGTGCTACATTTTTTATTTTTGTAATTGCAAACATCGATGGTGGTATCTTAGGGGGACGTCTTTGCTATAATTATATGGTAATTTTGTTATAAAAATTTAGTGGATTGATATTGAAATGTTAACTGCATCACTTACTTTTGTTCTAGCAAACACTGTGTACTGTTTTTTTATGCTTTTTTCTTCGAAGCAGCAAGTTTTCTTAATAGACATTAAATCCCAAAGCGAGAAGCTACAAGGGACAAACGAAAGGCGCGTACTATAAAAAATTAGGTCACCGACTCACCAGATAGATGATGAGATTAAGAAGACTCGGTTAGTACTTTTGGTGTTTAGTGTTGAAATGTATGAGTATTAATTGTATTAAATGTAAAGTATTGTCTGTGGTGAGAAACTGCTGAATAAAGCAATCAATTTAGGAGGAATACATGATGGAGAAATTAAATTACAAGTATATAGATAAAAGTAGTAAAATTGGTATAACTTTTTTCATCATGTCATAATGCAAAAGACTATATTTAGTATGCCAATTCATAACTTTATGTCACATTGTAAACTATGGTATGCAGATATAGGATCGAGAAGACTTACACAGAACACACATAATAGAATTTTTTTGTTCTGAATGCCAACCCTTAGCACCCACCACTTTATAACTACAATTCTCACCATACCCAATCCTAAACCTACGAAAATCTCTATACTTTAACACACAACATGGCTAAAGATGATGAGCCAGATCCACCCGATATTGTTAAAATTATGTACAACAACATGATCATTGTTCATAGTATTATAATGTTTCGGGTACTAAATACTCTTAAAATGATTTTTTTAATAAAACAATCAATGATTTATTATTATTTTTGTTCTTCTTGTTGTTGTTGTTTTGTTCTAACAATTTTGTTTAATTTCTATTCGTGAGTGATTATGAAAAGTGTTATAGTAGTGATTATGCGGACAAAAGATGGCTTTGCCGTTGTAATTGGTATCACATATGATCACAAATACGCTCCATCCATTAGTCAGCAAGCGACACCGTGGACAAGATAAACTCGTAAAGAAAATTTCTTGGAATAGCGTAGTTACACATATGTTGACTAGCGGCATCAAAGGCTTCACAAGTCGAAGTCGATCCCAATGGAGAGGACGACATTGTTAAGAAAATTCAACTTTTGTTTCTTGGAATAGCGTAACTAAAAAAGCTTTTTGTAATTTATTTAAGGTTATTAATTTGTATACATAAACGTTTTTGTGGACTCTTGTAATTTGCTGATTATTATTTCAATAATTAACTTTGGGTATCTTTTAAAACATAGATTTATTCAAACTCGTGATTAACAAATATCAACAAGAGCTAATACCATCTGCTCACCATTGAAAACCATATGTATTGTCGTTATACCACTCACTTTTATTAACTTCTTATAATCATGAAGCAAATGGACCATATGTCGCGACTTTAATCTATATGAATAAAAAAGGTTTATTTGTAATTATTTTAAAGACCCGTTGTATCCAAATAACACGTTAAAGGATTTGTGACTAACTAATTAGAAAATGTATCGTCATTAAAATGAGTCCACATTTCCTCAATGTTATGTAACTAAAAAAATCAAGATACGTAACGTCATTAAGATACGAGCACATTTACTCAAAGGTATGTGACTAACCCATCGAGGCGCCACTAGCATAATGCCGCACTTACTTTTCACCTCGGTTACATATCAAAAGCTCAAAAGCATTCGTCATCATTAGAGTAAGCAAAAGCTTATTACTCAAGCAACTAATTGAACATACTAGATGGTGAAATTGAACATCCTTGATTTTTTTGAAGATCGAAGCGTAAATAACTTTGCCAAACGGGAAACCTAAGTTCTAACGAAAGCTAGGAAAATAAGCTATCGCTTATTTACATGCTAGAGTACGACTCATTCCAACCTTATTTTGAAGCAAAGATTAGATAAGTTTTATTATAAACACTAAACTTATTTTTAATTTAATGCTTATCAAGATGAAATACGATAAATATCAACATTAATGCAATTAATGGATGATGTTTAAAGAAAGAAAATATAAAACACAAGAATTTAAAGAATTGTATTCACGCAATGATATGACATATTTATTTGAGGATGTATACTAAATAGAGAACTTAAAAGGAAGATAGAGAATGACATGTCATTGTATGGATATGGTTTTTTTTTTTTTTTTTTTTTTTTTTAAATTCTAGCATTTAACTTGTGATAACCATCAAGCAAATAAACCTTATTTTCCGATTAAAAGTAAATAATGGTTCGTTTGTAGAAATTATAAACGAATGAATTACATGTTAAAATCTGTAAGTCATTAAAATGAGGCCACATCTGCTACACGCTTTGTAACAACAAGCTAATGGAAGACGTAACGTTAGCAAGATGAGGTCGCATTTACTAAAATCTTTGTTACTAACGAACCAAAGTCGTAGCATCACTAAAATGTGGCCACATTTACTCAACGCTTTGTAACTAATAAATACAGATTCATAAAGTTAGTAAGACGAGGTCACATTTAGTCAACGCTTGGTAACAAACGAATCAAGAGATGGAGCGTCATTAAAATTTTAGATCGTCTATAGATTTTGGTAAAGGTCTAGTTAGGATCTAAACATGTCCTTGTGTCGTCGTGAGGGATGTATAGTTGTTAAAGGTTGCCAGATTCAGCTTAGGATAAACTTTTAAGTTTTCTAATTTTCATTCGTGGTATTTTCTCAAGTGTCTTGAATTTCCTTATATCCAGGTTAATTACCACAAGGTAGCATATAACTAGATCATCCTTGATCACTTTTTGGACATAAAGAATGGAACAATATTACTGAAACAAGAACACTTAATTATGAAAATCAGTTTAAACCATTGATTACATACTATCTGAATTAGTTTAATTTCAACTGATATCTTCCATAGTATCGGTCTGGATCATTAAATGAAAATGTTAAAAAACACATTTTTTTTACTATTTATGATAATGTCGGTCTGGATCATTAAATGAAAATGTTAAAAAACACATTTTTTTTACTATTTATGATAATGTTTGTTTCTGGTGTTTTTATGACAGGTACTTGGCAAAATGAGGTAGCGTAATGCTGATGACATTTTGGATCATGATTCCATCATTATTAGATCCAAAAGGCGTTTAATTAAGAGATTTAATCATTTTCATTAAATTGAGTTATGCTAGTCATGCTCTAAAATATGTCCTTGTGTCGTGTGAGGTGATTTATAGTTGTGGGAGGTTGTTGTATCTAGCTTTAGGGTAAATTTTAGGTTTTCGATTTTTCGGTATGATCTTTTCTTACGTGTCTGAATTTTCTAGCTAGTTGCTAATGTACATATCTTATGACTAGTGGCGTGCATGGATAATGATGATTACAAAGTAGCGATAACTAGATTATCCTTGATCACTTTTGGATAAAACTGAAACTATATTTATTGAAATGGAAGACTAACTAAAAGCTAGTAAAACGAGCTTATTGATTATTTATATGTCAACAGTTAATTCATATGAACCGCATAATTAATGAAAACATAAGGTGTGTCACTACTTACTAACTATGCAACAGAAAAGTTGCGAAATCATAAAACAACTATTGAAAACCGTATTCCTTCTCAATATTATTGTCCATATCGCAACTTTTTATGTACCAAATTATTTTTCGCCTACTAAAAAGTTATCATTAATTACTACTTTTCCTTTTTTCACCATAGTTATTCTTATCATAAAGGAAATTTTTCCAAATAATATCATTAGTTTGATGGTACAATAAAAAAATTTATTGCTAAAACTTGCATTGATTGCATATATACCGTAAATTGAACATTTTATTTTTTTGGATAAATAAATAAAGTGTCTCGTCCAAACTTGACATCTATACCATCATTGCAATATTTAGTCAAGTTACACAATTGCTTAGATTCATCAAGCAAATAAACCATATATTACAACCTTAAGCTTTACAAATAAGTAATGGTTCATTATTAGCTATTTAGATGTTTCTCTATGACTTAATAACACCTTGTTGCTTTGTAACTAATGAATCAGGAGATGTAACGTCTTTAAGGTCGACGAGGCCACATAATCTCAACGCGTTGTAAGTAATGAATCACCAGATTAAGCGTCATTAAGGTGATACCACATTTACTAATCATTTTGTAACTAACGAATTACGAGACGTAGCATTATTAGTATGAGGCCACATTTGCCTCAACGCTCTGTAACAAATGAATCAGGAGATGTAACGTCTTTAAGATAAATCACATTTACTCATTTCTTTGTAACTAATTAACGAATCAGGAGACGTAGCGTTTTTATGATGAGACCACGTTTACTCAACGCTTCGTAACTAAGATGATGCTAAATTTACCTTTTCACCTCAATGTTTTATATGAAAGAAGTATCTCTACTAGGTCAAGCCAAAGCTTATCAGCCAAGCAACTAATAAAGCATACTCGATGGCTGTCTTGGCAAAATGAGCGATTGCGTGCATGGATTTGCTTAATGATGGTGACATTTTAACATGTGATGCCATCGTTGTTAGATCCCAAAGGTTTTTGTAAGACATTTCATTATCCTTCATCAAATTTAGTTATAAAGAAATTTTTTTAAGACACAAAAATAGTTAAATTGTCTATATATTTTGGTAAAAGTGTAGCAACACAAGGATTTAAATATATCCTTGTGTTGCAGACAGAATGGATAACCACATAGGTAGAACACCCTTAACTGCAGACCCAAACTGCCACTCCATATCAGACTGCACCAACTGAAAAGTATATATAGACAAACGTGCGCTTTACTATTACTGTCCACGTTACTATTTTTGCTTGTATAAATATAATTATCTAGTTTTTACGAAAAGTAGTCAATAATAACTATGATTCCCATTTTAACCACAATTATTCTTATAATAACAAGTTTTTTCAAAACAATATCACTAAGTCGAGGTTAAAACCAAAATGTAATAGCTAAACTTGTATTGATTGCACATATTATAAATTGAACTTTTTATGGTTGAGGATAAATAAAGTGAAATAAATGGAGTGCACATTTTTATTATTACAAATTGTAAATCTGATTATGTAGATTTCATTTAATGTTTTAAATATTATAGAAGATATTATATGAAATAATACTAATGGCATTTTATTATGCAATCAATGTTTTATACTGATTTCGGATGAATCACTATGAATCACATAGTTACAAAGAAACCACCAGTCAAATGAAACATGTGAATTTTAGTGTATAGATTAATTACTAATATACCCTCACCCCTCCTATAAATAGACTTAGCATATTACATCTTAACACACAAACAAAACATGGCTAAAGATGAAGATCCATATCTACCCATACAATTCAAAGTTTCTTACAATAACAACATGATCATTGTTCATAGTATTGCTACCCTAAACCCCTTCACGCATAGACGGAACTTGACAAGTTTAGTTGGAGGGGCCAAACAATAACGTATTTGTTTTATGGGAGTCAATTTCCATTTTCATTCAATAATCGTATTAATAATGCGTAACACTACAATGTGTAAGGGTTAAAATGTATTTTTAGCAATAATTGCTACGCTCCTCACAAAGCTTAGGGAATGTTAGAGAGACAGAAATATCAATGGTGGCGTTTTAGAGGGACGACGACTTTGCTATAATTATATAATAAATTTGTAATAGAATCTCTATTTAGGTGTGTTGTTAAAATGTTGAACTGCATCGCTTACTTTTGTAATTGCAAACATCGACTGTGGCATTTTGTAATACCTTTTTTGTGTTCTCATAGTGAAATGTCAACTGCATCACTTACAATTTTGTTCTAGCAAACATTGTTTTTAACAGAAAACAATGCTAAAATGAATCACTTATTTTCGTTACAGCAAATATTTTGCGGGAGAAACGAAAACATATACAATAACAAATCAGATCACGCTACACATAATACATGATATGATTGAGATGACTTAAGTATTACTTTGAATGAGTGTTAAAATGTATGCGTTGTTTTTATTAAATTAACATCGCATTAAATGTAAACTATATTGCTTGGATGTCTTTGTTTGCAATTTTTTGTTTCGGTTTGTTAATATATTGCTGTATTTCAAAAAAATAAAAATTAAAATTAAACTATTGTCTATAGTCAATAACTGGTAAAGCCATCAATTTATGACAAATTTGGTTATGGGGACATTACATTTACAATATTATGTCACAATGTAATATAATTCATAAAATTGAAAAGACTTGGCAAAGATGACACCATAAATGCTTGATAGAAGTAAGGTTGTTGGACTAGTTTCAATCCAATCAACAAACATTTTTATTAAAGTTTTTTGGGATTTGCTAATCAGTGCCCACTGGGCATTTGTTTAGCTATGTATATAAGGAATGTTAGAGTTAATTAATATCAAAATGATGATCAATTACAATAATTTTAGAGATGAATAAATGTTCATTAAATGCATTTTTTTGATTTAAAAAGAAATTTTGTCTTTATTAATTGCACTTAATTGTTTTCCCGGTGGGCAGAGATTAGCATAGGGAAACGGTTATACCAACAATTTAGATCATACCAACATGAATGTAAGAAAACCTGGATCAACAAAACAAACCAACATGAATACTCAATTTTTTAGTCTAGTTATAAAACGTCTTTACTTGTGTCTTCCTTCTATATGTACCTCGTGTCCAATTTAAATATTTATCAATGACTAAATAACGCGTTGAAGCTTTGTAACAAACGAGTCAGAAGACGTAGTGAATCAAGGGAAGTAGCATCATTAAAATGCGGCCACAGTACTCAATGCTTTGTAATTAAAGAATCAAAAGACGTCACGTCATTAAGATGAGGCCACATTAAACATTTCTCCTAGAATTCACATACGAAAAAAAGTATCTCGGTAATCACTGGGGCAAGCCAAAGATTATTGATCAAGCAACTAATAGAACACAATCGATGAGTTGTGCTTGGCAAAATGACATAGCTTAATGATGGTGGAATTTTGATTGTGATTCCATCATAATACGACGCCATCTGCTTTTGAAATGTGATTTTTCAACATCAAATTCAGCTTATAAGGATCATTATTTGAGATGTAATAATAGTTAGATTGTCTATATATTTTGGTAAAGGTGTAGTCGTGGTCTAAATATGTCCTTTGTGTCATTGTGAGGTGATGTACAACCGTGAGAGGTTGTTGTATGATTAGGGTAAACTGCTTAGGATTACTAATTTTCCTCCGTATTTTCTCGCTCAAGTGTGCTAATTTTTAGTGTCTCACTAATAACCATATTCGGGATTGTGATTCACCATTGTTAGATCCAAAAGGCGCTTAAGAGATTTGATCATTTTCATTAAATTGAGTTATGAAGGTTGACAAATTAATAAGTAGATTGTCTATATATATTTTTGGTAAAGGTGTAGTCATGGTCTAAATATGTCCTTGTGACGCTGTGAGGTGATAGTTATGGGAGGTTGTTGTATCTTTCTCAGGGTAAACTTTTTATGCTTGCTATTTTCCGCTATGGTCTTTTATCACGTGTGCTAAATTTCCTTGCTTCTCGCTAATTTACATGTCTTATGACTAGCGACATGCTTGGATAACGATGAGTACATATTAGCGTATAACTAGATCTTCCTTGATCACGTTTTCAACATAAAATTGGAATCATATCATTGAAACGAGAACACTAATTAAAAGCTAGTAAAATGAATTTTATTTGATCCTTTACATGTTAACAATAAATTCGTACGAGCTTTGTTATCAGTGATGAGATAAGGTGTGTCACTAGTTACTATCTATTCAACAAAAAAGTTGAAAAAATCACAAGACAAAAATCCAGAAAAAAAAAATAAATAATAAATAAATCCTTCTTCTTTCCGGAATTAATATTATTGTCTCATTATTATTTTTTTATTATCAACATAATTTATGAGTCATTTATTACTACTTATTCCATTTCAACTAAAGTTATTGTTATAATAAAGGCAATTTTTCCAAAACAATATTGTTAGTTTTGAAGGTAAAAATAAAAAAATTTTAATAGCTAAAACTAACCATAAATAATAAATTTGATTTTAAAAATTTTCATTTAATGATTCAGATATTAAAGGAAGATTTTAGATGAATAAAAACTAATGCTATTACTGTAATATGCATGCAATAGATTAAACTAGTTTTGGATGAATCATGGTTCCAGGTACAAAGAATGAACCAATCAGATAAAAGACTAATATGCCCTCACCTTCCTATAAATAGAGACTTACATTTCACAACTTCAGCACACAAACATGACTAAAGATGTAGAGCCAGATCCACCCAAACTACTCAAAGTTTCATACAGTAACAACATGATCATCGTTCATAGTATCTGGACTCTAAATCCTTGAGAGTCACACTCAGGTTCTGAGATATATTTTTATTGAAAATCTATGCTTTTTTTATATTTTTTTGATAATCCATGTTCAATAATGGTTTACGAATTGTTTTTTCAGAATCAGCGTTGGAGCCCAGGAATATCTTAGGGAATATAGAGAGACACAGACATCAATGGTGGCGTCTTGGGTGGTCGTCTTTGCTATAATTATATGATAATTTTGTAATAGAATGTATGTTTAGTTGTGTTGATAAAATGTTGTACTACATTTTTTATTTTTGTAATTGCAAACATAGATGGTGGTATCTTAGAGGGACGTCTTTGCTATAATTATATGATAATTTTGTTATAAAAATTTAGTGGATTGATATTCAAATGTTAACTGCATCACTTACTTTTGTTCTAGCAAACACTGTGTACTGTTTTTTTTATGCTTTTTTCTTTGAAGCAACAGGTTTTCTTATTAGACATTAAAACCCCAAAGCAAGAAGCTACACGGGACAAACGAAAGGTGTGTACTATAAAAAATTAGGTCACCGACTCACCGGATAGATGATGAGATTGAGAAGACTCGGTTAGTACTTTTGGTGTTTAGTGTTGAAATGTATGAGTATTAATTATATTTAATGTAAAGTATTGTCTGTGGTAACAAACTGCTGAATAAAGCAATCAATTTAGGTGGAATACATGATGGAGAAATTAAATTACAAGTATACAGATAAAAGTAGTAAAATTGGTATATCTTTTTTCATCATATCTTATTGGAAAAGACGAAATTTAGTATGCCAATTCAATAGTTTATGTCACATTATATGGTATGCTGACAGCTGATATAAGATCTAGAAGACTTACACAGAACATACGTAATAGAATTTTTTTGTTCTGAAGATGCTGAAACTACGTGGACTAACAAATCTGGATTCAGAAAATAGCGTTAAGACCCCAAATCGAGAAGATACGCTTGAAAAAAACAAAGACATATAAAGTAATGGCTCGGGTCACTGGGGATACTTGACAGGATTGTGAAGAGTCAATCAGTACTTAAGGTGTTGGGCTTTGAAATGTGGTATATGTATTAAATATCAGAAACTGCAAAATAAAGTAATCAACTAATGATAAATAAATGCTGAGGAAATTAAATTACAAGTAACAGTGGTAAAACTCAATTAGCAGATTACCAGTTTCTTTCACTATGTCACAATGCAAAATACTCAATATAGCATGCCGATTCAATACTTTATAGTACGTCACGGTGTAAGCTATGGTATGCTACTATGCTGTATAAGATTGCGACGATTTATAGAGAATACATGTAATAGAAGTAAGGTTGCTAGTAATTTCAAGATTATCGTCTTAGTGACTTGTATTAATTTTCATAACATATACACACGAATTGAAATCTTGGAACAATTTGTATTCAATCATCAAACATTTTATTAAACTATAGTGCTTTACAAACAATCTAGATCATAGCAATACGAATATATAAAAAATGGATCGATAATAATCAAATTAACAAGTATTAATACCATCTTTGCAATCTTTAGTCAAGTTGTAAAACGTTTCTACTTGCGTCTTCGCTCTATAAAACACCTCGGTGTCAACCTCAGCTCGCATATATCCATCAAAGGCAACAGGCCGACCACCGTTTAACAGCATAGTCTCATTATACCACTCACTTGTATTACCCCACAACTCTCTATAATCATCAAGCATATGAACCTTGTAATGTGACCTTAATCTATCAAAATAATTATAAAACGGTTCGTTTGTAGCAATGTATAAATTCCTCCATGGCTGAATAACGCCTTGAAGCTTTGTAACTAAAGAATCAGGAGACGTATCTTCATTAAGATGAGGCCACAGTGCTTTGTTCTGAGCTTTTTCACCTCGAATTACATGAACAACGTCAAAATTGTTTTATCTCCTTACTAATAATATATTTTTGTAAATTATTTTATGATAGATGGAAAAAGCTAAAGAAAATTTTGAATTTTTATCGCAACTAACTCGTAAGAAAATTAGATAGCATGTGAGAGAAATCAAGGTTGTCAAGATCGGGATCCTACCCAGATCGTTATCGTGTTTACAAGATCGTGATCGCAAGATCGGATCGGGATCTTAAGATCCTACTCTAATGTTATTTCTTAATAGTTTATGTAATTTTATACAAATCTACAAATTCTAATACATTATAACCATAAAATACTATTAATGTTTCATATAAATGTAGTCCTAAATTATGATTATAAAATGTTTAAAAAGATTAACATGTTGTTTTTTGAATTCTACAAACAAACAACCCATAAATTTGTAGTTTTTAGTTTGTAATCCGAGAAAGTAAGATCGGATCGGATTAGATCGAAGATCGTATGGAAAGATCGATCCTATAAGATCTTAAGCCCGCAAAGATCCTATGTAGGATCCGGATCGCTTTTGCTTTACAAGATCGTAAAATCAGAAGATCTCAAGATCGGGATCGGGATCCCGATAACTATGAGAGAAATTATGTATTACGGAGTAGTATTTAATTCGTTATTAAATTGCACGAGAAAAAAACAATTCATTAGCTCGTAGGTAAAAGGAGAATAATACTATGAGTAATAAAACTTTTCACTTTAATTAAGATATACGAATAATATTATGAAAGAAAAAGATAAGAAAGAGAAAAATGTATAAGAGTGAAAAAATATCAAAGTAATCGTAATCTTTTATATGATAAAGGAATTACATCATTTCGGAGTAATTTTGTCAATTCATTCTTATTAAAAAAACAATTGGGCCAATAGGAGAGCTCGATTTCGTCACGTAAGCAAAATCATGTGATGTGATTTGTTAATAAAAGTTAAAATTAAATTGATTTTAGTCAAACTTTAATAAATTTTGTGAAGAAATTTAGTTGATAAAAAAACACATAAAAATATATGTGTCAAATTTGTAAAAACAAAAACTTAAAAAAAATGAGGTAATTAATAAAACTTTAGTGGTTGAATTTTTAAAAATTATATGAAGTTAAGTGTAATATTATAAGACTCCATATTTTTTAATAACTTTAGATTATAAACAAATATCCCCTTATACTTTATACCCTTTATACTTTATATCTTAAAAAATACAATGTATATGTTGTTTTAAAATAACAACATATAAATTTGCATAAGATTATAGGTATCAATTTTTTTCATTATATACGTTCAATAAGTATTCATTTATTTCATTTTTAAAAGTTTAACTTATGTGGACACGAGTTTACATTTTAAATATAGCTAAATTATTGAAAACAGAAATATAATTATCAAATTGTAAGCACATGTTACTTTAATATAAAATTAAATATATGCGATTGTATTTATAACAATGACTCATGTAATTTTTATTTATTTATATAAGGATATCTAGTAAAACATTTTTAAAAAACTTTAAGGAGTATACTTTAACTTTATCAACGCTCATTATGTGCTATTAAACTTGCATCATGTGTACAACATAATATCAGTAGTGAAATTTAAATAACAACATCAACATCTTTGTCAACTAAATAAAATTAAATCTTGAGTTACTTAACATAAATTTTTGCAGATATTTTACCAAATTCTAATGAATATTAATGCATAATGAAAAACTTGTGTATAAATATTAGTTGTACTTTTATCACAATTTTCATTGGCAAAATCTTATATGTGTAGATATTGAACTAAAATGTTAAAATAAGTTTGATTTATATGTAAACTTCGTGCGTGCACGAAACTTATAACTATATAATTATATGCAATTATCTTTAAAGACACAATATTCAGTATTAATACAAAATAAATTTTTTTTCTCCAAAACCTCGTGCGTGCATGTGTATTATAACTAGTAATATCATAGTAGTGTTACACTATGCCATTATGTCGTATTCAATTTTTCTTGAGATTGATTTATATTTATATTTATAACATTTTTATTTTGTAATTTTATCATTTTTCATGGTAACTTTTTCTTTTATGATATGATCATTTGTTATTTTGAGATGTTATCTTGCGTTTCTTTTTAAGTGAGATTTGTGAATGATGTTTAATGCATCATAAACTAAACATCATTTTGAGTAACAGAAGTAGTAACATGACACTTGTGATCAGGGACGAAACCAAAACATAGAGTCACTAGATGCATTTTAGAAAAATTAAACAAGACTGTATACATAATTTTTTGAGACTATGCGCATTTATAAAAATTTAAAGTTTCGTGATAAAATTAACACTATGATACAAAAAACCACGAGTGTCTTGAGACCCGACAAGATTTCCTTGCTTGTGATGGATACTTTCAAAGGAGGTGGAACTTAAACAATAAGTGGCCACTATTTGAATACATATAAAAGAAACATTTACCATTTAGCTTAACGTCATTTTGAACTTTATAATTACGAGGCTTCATTCAACCCGTGCGATGTCCGGTATAGTGGTTGAGGGTTCATGTTTTTACCAATAATGTTGTATATGATGGTATTTATATACATGTTAGAGAATTTGCATTTTATTTATTATTTAGATTGTTAATAATGTTATCATTATTTTAGTTTATATTAGATGCCTAATAATGTTATAATTACTTTTTTATTTACATTACTTTATTTTCATTAAAAGTTTTTATTAACATAGTCTTTTCATATGTAGTATTTTAATTTGAGTAAGTTACATAAGTGTTTTGTTTCTTATTTATTTGTGTCTTTTGTTATTAGGAATTATATAACAATGGCAAATTTTGAGTTGTTAGAGAACTTGATAGATATTTCAGGATCATCAAAATTGCATGATTGTATGCGTTTGTGGTTTGTGCAACAGGCATGTGAAGATGATGCATTATCAAAGTTGCTTTTTGATTGTTGTCATCATTTGAGGCGTGTAATGGCTAAAAACAACACGATGATTTTGAACATGGAAGCGTTAGGTCATCGTGGCGTAGCTTTAGATTCGATTGATGCTTTGAGAAAGACGCAAGAGAGGCATCGTAATGCTTGAAAAATTAGTTACTTTGTTTTGGGAAGCTAAAGACGGTGTTCGTGAGGAAGAGTCAAATGCTAAAAAAATGAATGAGTTTAATTAGTAAATTTTATTTTGATATCTTTGATGGTATTAAAATTTTTAGTGTTTTTGCTTGTTTTTTTTATTACGAAATTTATAATTAACGAAGATTTATAAATTATAAGCATGTATTTTAAGGTTAGTATGTTAATTGTAATGCATTGTTGATGAGTGTGTAAATACTCATCATTTTTCACAACCGAATCGCAAAACACTTAAAATGCTCGTAAATGCATCAAAATAATGAAAATATCTCAAAATTGTATTTTATATGATTCAGATGCAAAATGTTTAAAATCGATGAAAAATGAGCTAAGTTTGCATAATTGGCGCTTCAGGTCCCAAGTTTCAAAAATTGTCGAAATAGTCCCCGAGCACATAATTTCAAAAGAAAAATCACCAAATGTCCTTTTAAATCATAAGTTGTCAAAATTAGTCCTTGGTGAAAAATATCAAAAGTTTTGAGAAATTACAAAATTGGTCCTTTAAGTTTAAAATTGGCAAAATTGGTCCTTGGAAATTTGAAAATGTCAAGTTTAGTCCTTATACTATTGGAGCTTGTCACTTTTAGTCCCTTGGAGCAACTTTGTGAAAATGGCAGCAGTGGTCCTTGAAGTTTCAGAAATTACAAACAAACCCTTGTATTAATAAACCCTTGCCAACCTTGTGACCCCCTGTCAATAACAAATTGGACCCCCTTCAATATAATATCCAGTCAAACCCTTTTGACTCACCTTTTCCCTCCAAAGTCACGGGTATCCACCTCCTTCATCATCACCCTTGCGCTTGCCCGCAACACTCCATCATCATCTCCTACCTCCAAACACCCCAAGCCAAGGTGCATTTAATGCCTCTTCAACCTTACACTCAACCCCCAATGGCTAAAAACCTTTTCCGCCAAAATTTCATCCAACGGCTAAAATCCACTCAAGTAATCCAAAGGCCAAAATAATTAGTGGGATTTGAAGAGAGAGGTGAGAGAAGCTCACTGGTGTATAAAAAGAAGGAAGAAGAAGGAAGAAAAAGGAGAGTAGTTAGTTTTTAATTTAAATGTATGTCGTTTTTTTAGAAATGTCTTAGTTTAAATCTTAAAGTGTAATTTTTCAGTTTCTATGAATTGGATTTAAGTTAATTCAGTGTTTGTAATCAAGTCTAAGTCTTAATTCAAGGTTTTATTTAAGATTCAAATTTTCATGCTCACTGTTTGAAAATCCATTTTCAAAGTCTTATACCCAAACCTTTAACAGCTTATTTTTAAAGTCCAATAAGTTTAATTAAGTTGTTTAAAGCTTTTTGTAAGCTTGGAATTCAGTTTTAAGCCACTTTGATAAAAAGTCAACAAAGGTCAACTGTGTAGACATATTAGCTCAAGCATTTATGGAAATGGATAAGGGGCTGATGCAGAGGTTGAATTGGGTTGGAATAGTCTCATTTAGTATAGTTATGGGTTTGGTTTGAGCTGCAATATCAGCTGGATATTTGTGAGTGCTCCATCTCATTTTCATTTTGCAAATTATGCTTGTATTTGTATCTCGTGGCAATTAATAGCTTAAACTGCTCAAATAGTTGTAATTAGGATGTTAGATTCAGTTTAAATGGTGGAATTAGTTAAATCAAGAATCGGTCTAGTTTACATTTCAAATCACCATATAAGGTGTGTTTGGTTCAAGAGGTTTATTTGAGTTTGAGCTGTGGTTTGTGTTTAACCTATGTCCGCTCGGTCTTAACTAGGTCTCGCTAGAATCATTTCGCTATAACTTTGCTTCTTCTTAAGCTCAAAGTCAAAATCTCCTAGAATCACTTTAATTTCAAGTCCGTGGAATTTTCAATTATCAAAAGCTTGATTTATGTTTGGAAATCATTAGCATAGCTTGTAATAGGTTTAATTCATCACTAAACATCATAATCACCCACAAATTTGGATCAAAGTTCAATAAAGTCAAAACTTTCATACTTGTCAAAAGTCAAAAATGTTGAAAATCTCACTTTTGCCTAACTAGAGAGATTTTCATGGCCTCATTTCGAGCCAAACCAATTGAAACTTTGGGTTTTTAAACTTCATTGGTCTATTTTCTTGTTGTCATTTTATAGAATTTTGTCAATTTTATAAGTTCCAAAGATGCTTGACAAAATGGGTATAAATGCCTCAGGTAACCGACTCGCTAATCACCGAGTCTCGCATGGTGTATGTAGGCTTGCTTGCAGAGCTAATCTTAGCTCACCAAGGTCTGGTTTTGGCTTATAAGCACTTGGCCAGGTCTTCTTTAGGATCCTTCATCTGTTTTTCTAGTTTCAGCTTATCTAGGTGCTTATTTTCTAGCCCAAAGTAGTAGCCTCAAACTGATTTTAGCACATTACTCAAATCATCATAATCTTTGTAGCTTGCAATTCAGATGTTTAGAATAGTTGTAATTGGTTCCTTTTGGGTAGTTATAGCTTAGTGTAGCTTCTGTTTCAGTGTGGTGCCATTTGGTAGCTTTTGGCTTATTGCAAGTGCTTATTCTATAAGCACTTGCTTTGCAGTTGCATAATCCCACACACAACCCATTGTTTTTCTATTTTTCCTAGATTCTCTATATTATTTTAGACTTATCCTGAATTTTTCATATTTTTCTATTACTGTTTGGTATTTTTCTTGATTTAAATCAATTTTTAGCACTTTTTAATTAGCATTTAATACAAATAAATCAGAAAAGGTTCAAAAAAAAATAAGTTTTCATTTTTATTAAGTTAAGATAAATATAAAAAGTCAAAAAAATATTTTTCTAGATTTTGCTTAGTTAAATTTGTATTTTTAAGCAATTTAAGTAGCTTTAAATAGTTTTTAATTCATAGAAAATAGAAAAATAATCAGAAAAATACAAAAATAGTTTTGAAAATTCTCTTTTGATATTTTAGATTTTGCCAAGTCATAATTTTATTTTTCTAACTTTATTTCATATTTTCTTGTATTTTAGGTTATTATTTAATAGTTAAATTAGTTTTAATTAATAATAATTAATTAAATAGTTGTAAAAATAATTTTCTTTTTCTAAAATTTTCTTTTATCATTAGGTTTGTAAAATATCATTTTCATATTTTTAGGATTTATACCGCTTTAGTTTCACATTTTCTTTAGTACGTAACGTAGTTTTAAATTTAAGTTTTATAAAAGAAAATCAAAAACATCATTTTAATAATAGTGATAGCATTTATTTTATATATTTTATCTTTTTAATTCTCTTTAATTTGCATTTAAGCCCCTGTAATTTATTAGCTTTTTCGTAGTTATAATCGCTCAAATCCTTTTCTCGCTCAAATCTCTCGATCACTATCCGTTTGGTGATTCATCGCATAGCTACCGGGACATAACGACCGGGAAACACTATACTCTCCTCGATCTTCATTGCATTCGTTTCGAACCGCTTTTAAGTTTCTTACGATCACCATTCACAAGTGGTCGGCCAGTGAAAAACTTGACGTCTGGGATCGAATCAAATTTTAGCGCCACGCCGGAGTCGTAGCTAATTATCTTACGCTTAGCGATTAGTGATTTGAATATTCACTCTTTGTTCATACCATCCATCTATATATATTTATATTTTCTTATAAAAATCCAAAATACTCATCTTTATCCTCATGACCATTTGATTCTCTTAACCCTCTATATGTTTAATTCTAATGACGACGATCATCTTCTTGTATGGAAAAGGATCAACATAATTTTCACAAGTACGTGTGTGAGCGGTGTGGAAGGCCTAGTTCAAGCGAATTTTGCGATTTGTGCGAATTATCCATCAAAAGTCTTTTCAAAGTTATTTCAACCCACGCCACATCCCGAAATACTTTCTAATGTTGACGAACCCGCTCGAATGTTAGTGTTACCTCAAGCACCCACCGATGGTTACGAGGACAATCTCTTTGAATTTAGAGCCTGTAATCTAATTGAACAAATTCAAGCCGATGAAAAAGGTCGAGAATCGAATTGATTACGATGAACCCGCTCAAACACCAGAGACCATAACGGAAGTGGTGGAAATTGCTAGCTCTCGTGAGCACACCACTTGTCCCACCTCCGGATTTTTCAAATGCTCTTCGAGACTTGATAGTCATTCGGATCACCATGTTGGTTTTGTTGATTCTTTGAATGAACCGATTCTTTCTCATTACTCTCAAATGAAATCGCTATTCCTTGCGCCGGTTGTGGTGAGCCTCTTTGGGTCACCGTCGTTGGTGTGCATGTGTACAATGTGGTAATGATATTCATAACGGAGTTGTTTGTTTTGTGGTTCGAGGAATTCATTTGATTATGATCCTAATCCGAACTCATTTAATGACTCCTTAAACTTTTCCAATTACCCACCACACCCGACTTATCTTCATATAATCAACATAATCTTTGTGAATTTTGTGGAGGTCCTCACCAAGGATTTGAGTGTCAATCCGGAAACACGTTTGTCTATGAATGCTTTTCGTTGATGCTCGAACTTTGGTTATGACCAATATCCATATAATTCACTATCCGCACTCAGCAGCTTCATGTTGTAGTACTTGTGGAGGTCCCCACTTCAAATCTAATTGTCAAATAGGGAATCCATTTCTTTGTAACAATCATGACTCTCACAGTTTGACAATTTCCAACCTCCACAAGACCATACTGGTTCAAACTCCACCGAGCCGTTGTCTCAAGAAATTTCCCAAGATTTTGAAACCGCAATGAAAACACTTGATGATATGATTAGTAACTTTAAGAATCAAGTGAGTGGTGAAAAGACCATGGGAGAATTGCTAGTCAAGAACGAGAGGCCCGCCAATCTAGGGAAGAATTATTAGTCCTGAGCATGCGCTCTAAGGCGCTCCCAATTTCTTAAGCGCCTATATGATGATGATGAGGAGAGTTTTATCCTTTAAAGATAATATTTCTCAACTCCCCGGTCGGTTGATATCCAAACAGTTGAGATTCCATCTCAAACAACCGCTATCACACCAAGCTCCCACTCACTCTCCGAACACGGGGACGAGCATCTTGACACTGCTCCCGAAAAGGAATCGGACGAATTCATAAAGTCTAGTGTTGAGAACCTTGTCCCAATCCCGAGAGAGTCACAGGAACTTTGACCATATGTGTGATTCTATTTCCCTCTTGAGTGTTCAAAAGATCATTTTGAAACTTTCTCCAATTAGAAGACGATTGTGCTTCCTATGGAAACATCGAGTATGTTGAGGCATCACTCCCACAGCCCGATCCTCTTCTTGAGGAGTTTACCGATGAACTCACTCACATCACCCACTTTCATCGAAGTGACGATGGTCTCTTTGATTTCGCCGATCCGGGAGAGATTGAAAGTCTCCCGATAATGATCGCTCACTCACTTCTTATCCCAACAGTCCAATAGAAAATGTTGATCACTTTGTTCCCGAAACATTCAAAGCTACTTTCACTAATCCTCTATTTGAGTTCGACTCTGAATTCACTTTAATTTCTGAGAATCCACTCTTTGGTACTCAGATTGAGGATAGTGATGAGTCTACAATGGAACAAGAGTTCACAAATTCAATTCATGTGAATGATTCTCTTCATGAAGAGTCCTCCGGTGAACTCTCTCATGACATATCTCCTCCGGAACATGATCATTTCTATTTTGATCTTGAGGATGATATTAGCTCGGAGGAAGGTGTACTCTATCATACGAGTTTGCTTATTGATGATACTACCCTCACCCTTCCTCCCGATATGTCTACATTTGAGGATGAAGAATGGATCTTGATTGTTATCAAAATCTTTCTTCCTTTCCTCAAATATCTTGTGATTTCTCTTCATCTTCACTCCTTCGAATGAAGACACTATCTTTGACCCCGGCATTTTCATTTATCATTTTGAGCCGGTTCTATGTATATCTCATCGGTGTGGAACTTTCACGTGCTTCAAATGTTTGTCCAAACATCTTGAATGAAAGTCCGATGGAGATTGTTTCTTCCACTTTGCTTCCCATGAACAAATTATTTGGGGTCGAGTCAAGCTAGCGACTCGGTAATCAAAAACAAGAGTTAAACATGGGTTTTCACCCGTGTACCACCCTAGTGTGGGGAGTTGCCCACATGTTGTATATAAGTTTTCATATAAAAAAAAAGAAAAAAAAAAAAAAACTTTCAAATAATGGCCGTAGTATTTCCCTTTTACGTTTCGGCCGCATAATCACTGTGACTTTGAATATTTAGGGCAATATTCATTTCTAAGTGTGGGGGAATTCTCACGAATTTTATCATATGTATTATCCACCCAATTCCCCCATTTTGGCCAAACTTTTTTTGGAGTAAGTGTTTTACACTTACTCAACTTATGGTTATCATCCACCTTGTCTAATAAACAAAAGGATTGGCTAATCCAGAGCAAACGGCTCTTGGTAAAGATATCTCAAACCATGACGGCTTGCAATTTGCCCAAAATTATATGGTATTCACCACCATATCCTTAAAAGTGAAGAGTTGGCTAGCCCGCAAGTTTATGGCTTGTGGTAAAGGCAAAGGAAAACCATAATTGGTAATCACCACCAAAGATAATATTGATAATTTATCTAAGAGTTGGCTAGTCCGAAGCAAACGGCTCGTAAAGACAAATCAAACCGTTGGAAGTCGGTGGTTTGCTCAAAATCACTGGTTATCGGTGTACCAAGGTTCTTACTTGAACCGAAACATTTGGCTACTCCGAAGTAATGGCTTTTGGTAAAGAGATTCAAATCCATTAAGTTTTTCTCAAAAGATTGCTAGGACTAGCAATAGTTTAGTGTGGGGATTGATGAGTGTGTAAATACTCATCATTTTTGGTCAACTGAATCTGAAAACACTTAAAATGCTCGTAAATGCATCAAAATACGAAAATATCTCAAAATTGTATTATATATGTTTTATGCAAAATGTTTAAAATCGATGAAAATGAGCTAAGTTTGCATAATTGGCGCTTCACCCCCAAGTTTCAAAATTGTCGAAATAGTCCCCGAGCACATAATTTCAAAGAAAAATCACCAAAGGTCCTTTTAAATCATAAGTTGTCAAAATTAGTCCTTTGGTGAAAAATATCAAAAGTTTTGAGAAATTACAAAATTGGTCCTTTAAGTTTAAAATTGGCAAAATTGGTCCTTGGAAATTTGAAAATGTCAAGTTTAGTCCTTATACTATTGGAGCTTGTCACTTTAGTCCTTTGAGCAACTTTGTGAAAATGGCGTGAATGGTCCTTGAAGTTTCGTAAATTACAAACAAACCCTTGTATTAATAAACCCCGCCAACCTTGTGACCCCACATAACAAATTGGACCCCTTCAATATAATATCCAACAAACCCTTTGACTCACCTTTTCCCTCCAAAGTCACGGTATCCACCTCCTTCATCATCACCCTGCGCTTTGCCCGCAACACTCCATCATCATCACTCCTACCTCCAAACACCCCAAGCCAAGGTGCATTTAATGCCTCTTCAACCTTACACTCAACCCCCACCGGCTAAAACCTTTTCCGCCAAAATTTCATCCAACGGCTAAAATCCACTCAAGTAATCTAAAGGCCAAAATAATTAGGGGATTTGAAGAGAGAGGTGAGAAGGCTTCACCGTGTATAAAAAGAAGGAAGAAGGAAGAAAAGGAGAGTAGTTAGTTTTAATTTAAATGTATGTCGCTTTTTTAGAAATGTCTTAGTTTAAATCTTAAAGTGTAATTCTTCAGTTTCTATGAATTGGATTTAAGTTAATTCAGTGTTTGTAATCAAGTCTAAGTCTTAATTCAAGGTTTTATTTAAGATTCAAATTTTCATGCTCACTGTTTGAAAATCCATTTTCAAAGTCTTATACCCAAACCTTTAACACTTTATTTTTAAAGTCCAATAAGTTTAATTAAGTTGTTTAAAGCTTTTGTAAGCTTGGAATTCAGTTTTAAGCCACTTTGATAAAAAGTCAACAAAGGTCAACTGTGTAGACATATTAGCTCAAGCATTTATGGAAATGGATAAGGGGCTGATGCATAGGTTGAATTGGGTTGGAATAGTCTCATTTAGTATAGTTATGGGTTTGGTTTGAGCTGCAATATCAGCTGGATATTTGTGAGTGCTCCATCTCATTTTCATTTTTGCAAATTATGCTTGTATTTGTATCTGTGGCAATTAATAGCTTAAACTTGTTCAAATAGTTGTAATTAGGATGTTAGATTCAGTTTAAATGGTGGAATTAGTTAAATCAGTAACTGGTCTAGTTTACATTTCAAATCAGTCATATAAGGTGTGTTTGGTTCAGTAGGTTTATTTGAGTTTGAGCTGTGGTTTGTGTTTAACCTATGTCTCGCCGCCTTAACTAGGTCGCTAGAATCATTTCGCCATAACTTTGCTTCTTCTTAAGCTCAAAGTCAAAATCTCCTAGAATCACTTTAATTTCAAGTCTGTTGGAATTTTCAATTATCAAAAGCTTGATTTATGTTTGGAAATCATTATCATAGCTTGTAATAGGTTTAATTCATCACTAAACATCATAATCACCCACAAATTTGGATCAAAGTTCAATAAAGTCAAAACTTTCATACTTGTCAAAAGTCAAAAATGTTGAAAATCTCACTGCGCCAAACTAGAGATTTTCATGGCCTCATTTCTGAGCCAAACCAATTGAAACTTTAGGTTTTTAAACTTCTGTTGGTCTATTTTCTTGTTGTCATTTTTATAGAATTTTGTCAATTTTTTATAAGTTCCAAAGATGCTTGACAAAATGTAGAGAATGCCTCATGCAACCGACTCCGCTATTAATCGAGTCCGCATTGTGGTGTATGCAGGGCTTGCACAGAGCTAATCTTAGCTCACCAAGGTCTGGTTTTTGGCTTATAAGCACTTGGCCAGGTCTTCTTTAGGATCCTTCATCTGTTTTTCTAGTTTCAGCTTATCTAGGTGCTTATTTTCTAGCCCAAAGTAAAGGCCTCAAACCGATTTTTAGACATTACTCAAATCATCATAATCTTTGTAGCTTGCAATTCAGATGTTTAGAATAGTTGTAATTGGTTCCTTTGGGTAGTTATAGCTTAGTGTAGCTTCGCTTCAGGTGGTGCCATTTGGTAGCTTTTTTATTATGCAGTTGCTTATTCTATAAGCACTTGCTTTGCAGTTGCATAATCCCACACACAACCCATTGTTTTTCTATTTTTCCTAGATTCTCTATATTATTTTAGACTTATCCTGAATTTTTCATATTTTTCTATTACTGTTTGGTATTTTTCTTGATTTAAATCAATTTTTAGCACTTTTTAATTAGCATTTAATACAAATAAATCAGAAAAGGTTAAAAAAAAATAAGTTTTCATTTTTCTTAAGTTAAGATAAATATAAAAAGTCAAAAAAATATTTTTCTAGATTTTTCTTAGTTAAATTTGTATTTTTAAGCAATTTAAGTAGCTTTAAATAGTTTTTAATTCATAGAAAATAGAAAATAATCAGAAAAAATACAAAAATAGTTTTAAAATTCTCTTTGATATTTTAGATTTTTCCAAGTCATAATTTTATTTTTCTAACTTTATTTCATATTTTCTTGTATTTTAGGTTATTATTTAATAGTTAAAATTAGTTTTTAATTAATAATAATTAATTAAATAGTTGTAAAAATAATTTTCTTTTTCTAAAAATTTTCTTTTATCATTAGGTTTGTAAAAATATCATTTTCATATTTTTAGGATTTATACTGCTTTAGTTTCATATTTTCTTTAGTACGTAACGTAGTTTTAAATTTAAGTTTTATAAAAGAAAAATCAAAAACATCATTTTAATAATAGTGATAGCATTTATTTAATATATTTTATCTTTTTAATTCTCTTTAATTTGCATTTAAGCCCCTGTAATTTATTAGCTTTTTCTGTAGTTATAATCGTTCAAATCCCTTTTTCTGTTCAAATCTCTCGATCACTATCCGTTTGGTGATTCATCGCATAGCTCGCTGGGACATAACGACCCGGGGAAACACTATACTCTCCTGATCTTCATTGCATTCGTTCTCGAACCGCTTTAAGTTTCTTACGGTCGCCATTCATGTGGGCCGGCCATGTGAGAAAACTTGACGTCTGGGATCGAATCAATTGTATATGCGTGGTTTGTTTTATATCAAATGTATAATCGAGGGTGTTATATTGCAATGTTGGACATCTTCCTAACATCGCATTTCATTTATGCATGGAAACTTCAAAGTCTCTAGTAACACCCAAATTAAATGATCCAATGCCTCTTCAGTGTCTTTGTGTTGTTTTTTTTTTGCAATTTCTTATTTACGAACCTTAATTATTGTGTTTGTGTTGTTTTATTTGCAAATTCTTGTTTACCCACCTTAATTATAATGACCACACAATTTTGTGTATATATAATCGAAGATCAAACACATCTAACCCTAATTTTAACACACAACTCTATCCACAGTAACTCTAAAATCAAAATGTCAGCCACACCAAATCTCGATGAATTGAAATCTCTCACTCAAACTGGAAAACTTGTTGATGCTTTCAAGCATCGATAACTCACGCTAAAGCGTAGGAGGAAGGTTTTATTGCTCGATTGGGAGGAGAGCGACCGCTTATGGCGTGATTGACAAACAGGAGCGCATAATCAATGAGACGGCTATCACTTTTTCTCGCTTCAATGTCGCGGCAATGATCGGTCATGATGCTATCCTTGAAATACAACGAAGGATCGCAGAAACTTGATCTGTTGGCTCAACCGCTTGTTTTGTGTCGTCAAAGCTTGTTGGAGAAGGAGGAGCTTTTGGAGAAGCCGGATGAAGTCGAAAGTTCGATGATGAAGATTAGGGCATCTTGGGTAGTTTCGTTGTCTTTGATGTATGTAGTTGGTTGGGTTAATGTAGGTTTTATGAATGATGGTTATGTAAGTTGTTTATCTTTTTATCGAAGAACCGATCTATGATCGCTATGTTTATGTTATAATCGATTATGTTTAAGTATTTTCATTTTTATTATTATTAATTTGTTTTAATATACATTAAAAAAGGTAAAGTATAAGCCGTTTGACTTTTTCTCTCACACATCTCTCACACTTGGTAAAATATCAATAACGCCTAAATAACATATTTAGGGTTTTTAATCTAAGGCCAAATTGATCAAGATTAATAGTAATCAATATATTTTTTTGAGGGTTATGATAAAGGATCTGATTATCTGGCGATTGATTCCAATATTTCAGGTATTCGATTTCATTATGATCAAATTAAAGCGTGCATATTTAAATGTTTGAATTTATTGATTGTTACTTGGTTTATGATGTTTATTGATTTAAGAATGATATGGGTTTATTTTTGTTTCGATTAAATTGAACAAATAAGCATATGTTTTACTTATCGGTAGAAATTTCTAAGAGTTTGAAGTTTTTTATGGATAGTGTTTAGGATGATGATGGTGTCTTGAAACAAAGAACATTAATTTCTTTATCACTTTGGATTGTTGTTTTTAACGAATCTTATAATGTTCAAAACCATTTACAATTAATATTTTTAAAGTCCAATTATGTGTTAAGAATGAGTATGATTTTCTCAGGCGAAATTTTGGTTGTTTTAAGGTTTATAGTTAAGTTTTGGTTATTAGAAAATTTGTTGACTTGATTTTAAGCTCCTTATGTGACAATTTTAATTGTAATATACAGGAAGAAACTTAAACTTAAAACCGATAAGCATCTGAGGAAATTAGGATGATGGTGGGGTGTTTTAGCTTGGTTAGTGGTGTTGCGTGGTGAATGATGGTGGGCGTGTGGTGGGGCATTATGGTGGATGGGAATAATAATACGGTAAAGCGGTGGAGATTATGGTGGTGATGAGGAGGGTTGTGGTGATCACGGTGGTGGTTGGTGTAATCGTAGTGTGTTAAATGGGTTATTGGTGATTAAGGTTGTTTGTGTTGAGACCCTCTTCAGACGGGAGGCTATTCATTTTGGCATATTCTTTTATCAAGATCTCTTAACTAAGAGTGTTGTGCCTCGCTTCCGCATTTATGTTTACAAAGAATGTAAGTTTACGTTCTTTCCTTTAAGATTAACTTTTCTTTGGTCGAGAGGGTGCAAACGGTGTGACTAACTTCTTGATCTGCCTCCTTGAGAGGTGTGAATACCTGCTATGGTCACACCCAATTCTCTTAACCGAGTCTTGTTAATCTTGGGCGTGTGTTCTGTTTAATCCGTTAATTGTGGTTGTTTAGCTATTGTCTTATTTTCTGGCAATGAGTAGGCTGAGGGATTGAAAAGTTGGTGTTAAATTATTGGCGGTTATTTGTGTTTGAAGTGGTTGGTTTCTTTATAGAACGGTAAGTTTATGTTATTTCCTTTAAGATTAACTTTTCTTTGGTCGAGAGGGTGCAAACGGTGTGACTAACTTCTTGATCTGCCTCCTTGAGAGGTGTGAATACCTGCTCTGGTCACACCCAATTCTCTCGGCTGAGTCTTGTTAATCTTGGGTGTGCGTTGTGTTTATCTTAGTTTCTGGCGATGAGTAGATTGAGGGATCGAGAAGTTGGTTTTGTATTATCGGTGGTTATTTGTGTTTGAAGGTGGTTGGCTTTCTGACTACAGTTTGGTGTCTTTAACTTCTGAGTCTAAGTGTATGTTAGTAATTTTTTTTTAAAGGTGTATAGTTAAGTCGTGCCTACTACAGTTTGTGGTTATTTGATTAAAGAGTAACCGTGGTGCAGTATGAATACATGTTAAGAGTTGGAACAATATCATGCACTGATGCACATTATGAGTGTTTGTGGCAACAACCAAGTAATAATAAATAACTGTTGTTTGAACATCGCATATAGTTCCTACGTTAGGTTGTCGAATGTTTCTTTGAAAACAATGTTACGCGCAATTCTTAAGCTCGGGTCCTTGTCTTCAACCATTAGTATCTTAAGGCCGCTGTACGGTAACTCTAGATAGCGCCACAAAAAGTCGACCATGGTCGAATACGGAGTAGGCGACAGAGGCCAACGAATTAAGTGATTGACCCCGACTTTTGTTAATTGTCATTGCATAACATGGCCTTACAGGAATTCTCGCCGCTTTAGAATAAATGGCCACTGGATTGCGTTGATGTCAAGATAATCCCGTGTATAACAACGTTATCCCTATATTTGAACCTCGTAAGCACTTTAGCGTGAATAAGAAACCGCCTAGATCCGTGATGAGCAACCTTGTTCCATTACACAACCCTTTGGTTGGATTGATGTTCCGCATAGCATAATTGGCAATTCCTTTTTAAGTGAAGAGCATGGGGGCATACCGGGAAATTTAAGGAATTAAGAAATTCAATCGGATAGTGTTCGTCTTTGTTCTAGGCTATCTCAGAGATGCCTTGCAAATCTCATCCGCTGTTGTATGTAATGATTCCCGATAATCGTTTAAACATGTACTCATTGATGTCATCGGCCATCATTCGAGGAGTTAATATTGCCCTTTCTTTGAGGTACACATCGCCGGTTTGCCTCGTTGTAAAATCGTGGTATGTCTCTGTGACAACTGCTTTATTGGACAATCCCACGATTTAATTAGGAACATTTCAGAATGTCAATCCAACTTGGGTCGTCTCTCCTTCTTTGCATTTTGCCAGACGCTTCCATCCCCACACCAAAACCCATCTATTGAAATCTTGTTTTCGAGCATCAAGCTCCCCATTCTTAGTATACTCATTGACACGCATGCTACGTGTAAGTCTAAATACTTTGCAATGCTTCCATAGTTCGATTGGTTTATGCACGATTGAACAATGTCTCCGCTTCCTTTTGGTATAACTGCAAAACTTGTCGAAAGTCACCTCCAAGCAAGACCGCTACCCTCCAAATATTCGATTCCCACCGTCGGATCATGATATCCTAAAATATCCTTGAGCGTCTTATCCAATGCTTCAAAAGCATATTTTTGAGTCATCTGAGCTTCATCCCATATAATAAGTTTAACTTCCTCGTATGAGTTCACCATATGTGTATTTTGTTTTATGCCGCATGTATCGTTCTCTAATAATTCAAGCGGTATAACAAAACGGCTATGCGCAGTTCTCCCACCGGTAGTAACAATGAAGCTATTCCTACCCAAATTGAAAGTGTTAATCAAGAATAAATTTTATTCATTTTAAAATAGTTGATCGTTTAAAACATAGTATAAATTTATACCAAGATGCAACAAATGAGCACTATCATGCTCCGATCTTAATCTTGAGATGATACTTTGTATAAAACGTCTTTCCGATTCCGCTGGACCGTATCTAAGTAAAATTCCTTTTTACCATGGATGATTCAATCACCTCTTCATAGATTAAACGTTGTTCGGGATTTAACAATGAATGAAGTTGTCGATGTTCAATCTTACTGCTTTCATGTCATAATTCAACACCTCACGTATGAGACGATTGTCCATGTTGGTTAGTAATCTTGGGTCAGGCACTGGTAGGTCTTGGAATTCAGATAAAGATCTACCATTTCTATTTAATAACTCTTGGATCTCTATCAAACAATAGTTCTTTAGTTGCTCGTCCGTCAACCCAAGTCGTGATAATTGAACATTTTCCTTTTCTTGTGTAGAAGATCTTCTGATAGAAACTTCCAATTTTCTTCCCAAAATTTTAAAGGTCTGCTAACATCGCAAAATATTAAAATTGTTACAAATATGTCACATAACTGTGGTCCAAACATCCATACACTTGCTTCTGATATAGCGTATGTCCATTCCGTGTCATCATTTAAGAGGCCATACACAAAACATGCCTCCTTGAAAGTCGAACATAGTTTGTCGTGAACAGTCATGAGTTTCTCCCAAGAATCAGGACCTCTTGCAATGTTCAACAACATTCTAAGATAATATCGGTCTCCAGACGCCGGGTGCGAGTAAACAATCCGCCCGATGCATTTTTGCAATTTGCGTTTTTCCACGCTTGTCTTTCTCATGCCACACGTAATGTGTAGGTATCTCAAAGATACGATCTCGATTCGCATCAGATCACGCTTGTTTAATTCAAACCAATCGGTGAACATGGTCATGTCGATACCTTCTCTTTGAATTAGGGCGGCAAGCTTTCCGAGTCACGTAGTGTGATTGCGTCTTGATTCGGCAAGTGGTAATTCAACTTCATAATGACGGATATGAGAAATGTATGTCGATGAAAACAAACGCCACACCGCCTCACATGGAGCTAAAAACGACAATTCAAATAGTTCTTTATTTCGTCAACCTCCAAAACTTGTACATTTGTCAGATCACCATCATTTTTACATTCTCTTGTATAACAATTGTGGCTCTATCGGGACCTTTATTTAAGTACTTGAATAAGTACTTAATTGCTTTGGATCTGTTGCACCATTCCACGTTAATGTGAGCCTGGTATTTCATGAGGAGATAACGGTTGTGAGGCACCACATATCTGTTATCGTATTTGAATTTCCCTTTTATATGATGAGCGTTATTATTCCTCCGGCGATAAATAGCATTTTATCAACAATTGTTTCAACCACAAAAGGTTTAGGAAAATGTTTTGAGCACTTACCCTCAGTTGTACATGGGGCTTTTTTTTCATCTTTACCGCAAGGTCCATGTAACATAAACTCAGTTACTACTTTATACCTATCCGGATCATTGATTCGACATGGTATCTCAGCTGTAATTATATCATTTATCTGGGATGGGGTTTTGCATTTCAATTCTTCTTCTAGCCACAGTAGGATATGAGCATGTGGCAGCCCAAGTTTTTGAAATTCTATACACAACTGAAATATAATCGTAAACAAACATAAGATAATACACAATGTATATATAAAAGAGTAAACAGATTAAAAGTATGGGTTAATTTTAGTTTACCTCCTCGTGACTTGCCAAAAATATGAATTTTTGTAAGGTCGTTTAACAGTTCAGTAAGTTTAATCTTGAACACACGTGTTGCCACTTCTGGACGGTCATGTACTTTTTGGCCCGGGACGTGCTTTAGCATTTCTGCAATCTCGGGCCATTTTGGATTAGCAAAGAACGTGATGAATGTGTCCGGATTCCCATACGTCCGCATATAGCCATTGCATCCCGGTAGTTTTGCATCATATACCTTGGACCGCCTATAAAACTTTTCGCGAATCGATTCGCTTTCCCGGCCCCGCTGCACTTGTATCCCCTTGTTACAACGTCACAAACATTATGATATAGATCAACGCGTAACGATCTTGATTTTTTCGTCCATTTTAGCCTCGTTCTTCAACAAACCGATATGAATCCACCAAGTATTGTTGGAATAATCGCCCACCCTAAGCGAAGTAGTACCTTGGTTATTTCGCTGTTGTATGATATATGAATAGTATTCTTTCATTGTGACAAAAGCCCTTTTGGTCTTGCGTACAGACATGTTGTTGTAATATGGTATCTTTTCATGAAATCCTTCTTCCCCATATGGGAATAACAATGGATATTGAAGTGACATGTATTCTGAATGCAACTCAGAAATACGTTTCAAACCTTCATCCCTGTTAGTTACAATAATATCTCTTGTAGGAATACCATCACCAAAGTCATTAGTAATTAGAGCTGCTATTTCGGCCACGGTTGGTGCGTTGTATTGCCGAGATGTAGTATGTCCACTTATCACCAGAATGAAAGGTGGTCGCATTGTGGTTCTCGCACCAATCCCGAGCCATTCGAAATTCCTTAGCAATTGAATTTGATTGATCGACATTTTAATTAAGCTCGCTACTATACTTGGATCTAACACATATCCCCATCTTTGTCTATAAAAGCTCTCATTCGGTTATTCACTTCATTTCCAAAGGTCAAAAAGTATAGTCAGGCATATTTAGGTTGAATTTCGTGTTGGAAGAAGAGAACCTATTCGATGATAGCTCGCCATTTACTCTAAAGGTATATGGACCCCTGCCGTGTTAATTGAATGGTCTATTCTTGCTCCAAAAGATGTGTAACAAAACATGCCATTATATACCCCGATCGGTCTTTGAATCTTAAACTTGCAGGATTATTATAGTCCATAAACTCTTTAAGAGGTGAAGGCGTTTCATTAAATCTTGGAAAAGAAGTTTTCCTCTTGACAACAAATGGAAAAGTTGGGTTGGAGGCGCTTTTGATTTATCGCTTCTCCCGATACCACATAATCGCTTTGCAATTTTGACACTCAAATGATGGATGCCCAATATCATGGTAAACAACGAAACACCTTGCCAAAAAGGTAAATTTTATTGGGAATAACAACATTTTATCCATCAAATAACATAAGGCATGAATTATTAAATATGAAACTACCTGCAGATGCATGTGCGGCTCCGTGTGCGTTTTTTTTAGCTACACGCTGTGAGAGCGTCCCTGTATGAATAACATTAAGGTATTATTCATTATTACGGAAACAATTGTGTGCCAAATGTAATTTGGTTAGTTAAACACCTGCTGATCTTCTTTTTTTATACATAAAGGGTTGATTTGAAGCATAAGCCATTTGATTCGCTGTCATATCTGGTAAATCACCCCCTGAGCGTGATGTTTGTCCTAACAAATTACGGTGAACACGCGAATCAGGTATCAATTGTTGCAACAATGTTGCACTATAATAATGCAAGTGAATGTTTGGCGGTGTATACCGTAAATGATTTGACAGTTTCATTTAGCCAAAACCACAATAGCTTTGTGTTATTCCACTTTCACCGACAATTGTTTTCGAATCAATAACGAAAGATTTGTGCAACATGTCCGATGGGATGGAACATGAGCATGATAATTTTCGAATTTCAGAACGGAAAAACAAATATGGATTTAATCATATACATAATTGGGAGGTATAGTATTTTGTTAAATTGAAATGTACTTGTATTCATTTAGTATTTGGATGATATGTATCAATTATGCAACACATAACCTTGCAGGTTTTGGAAAGATATAGAAGCAAGATGTATATTAAAGCATCTCTTGGGATTCTAGTGGTGAACTGATGCAATAAGTGTAATGAACAATGAACAGGCTTCTATGGTAAGTATCTACAGGTTTTTATGATTCTTATTATTGCTTTAATAATGAGACTGATTTTTTTCCAATATAAAATAATAACTTGTCATGTATAACACACAAATTCAGGATGGTTCATCTATATAACATATGTAGAAAGTAAGAAACTCTTAATTGTTATAAAATAAAGCAGGAATAAACATGTTTAAAAATTTTCCTTATAAGATAAGTTTATATCACACTTGTCATGTATAAAATAATAATGTATGTGTAAAGTAAACATATGTAGTGGATGGTATAAATACATATAAATAGAAGGAGGGTTTCAAACTCATATAATTCATACCAAACATAATGTTACAGTCATTATTTAATTCATTAGGTATATAATAAAGTCGATTTTAGGCAATCTTGGTGATTGCATTAAGCATCATAACAATCTTCAATATCTGTATCATTCGAGATTTAAAACAACATCGTCCTAACATCTGGGTAATTTCCGGAGGTTTTGAAAAACTTTTTATTAAGTATTCACAACGAATAAATCATATGTATTCATGAATTTAGATGAACCGTTGTGTACTTTAAGTTGATCAATTATTTAAAGGGTTATATGAGTGAATGAGGATAGGGGATACTATAGGAGAGTTAGAGAATTATACAGAAATAGGATTCATTAATTGGATGTTTGGTTACATGTTCATCACATGAAAGGGTTATAGGAGTGATTAAAAAAGGGGATACAACAGGAAAAGTAGTAAACGACATAGATATTATTTTCATTAATATAAATATATGGTTCATTCACATATTTATTTTGTTCATGAAACATTACACCTGGTAACCATGTATGATGGAGAAACTGAAAAAAGATTAATAATTTTAAGATACCTAAACAAATATCTTGTACATTAAACATTGCACTTGGTAACAATGTCTGATGGAAAAAACAAAAGAACCACAATTGCTTTCATGGTCATCTGGCATTACTAACACACATAGCTATTTGATCTCATGTAGAAATTGTCCAAAGCCACATTATGTTCATCTTGGAGGTACCTGAAATGGAGTTTATCACAAAAACAAACAATATTTTGTTTGATGGCAAACCAAAACATGTTGTCAGAAAAAAACAAAACCAAATGTAATGGAACGGCTAATTATTGTGTCTTCCAAACAACAATTAAAACAAAAGTAAAACAAAATCCCAAGAGTAGTTTTATCAAATGTATTATTATTGCCAAAAGCATTCGCTTTATAAAGGCTTGATGGGCGCCATTGGATGGGGTCATTCGATTCTTCAACCACAAACCTTGTTTACAAAATATATAGGGGAAACGTGTTATTATGCGTGCAAACGTAAAAGGGTTAGCGGAAAAAAGTGTAAGTCAATATGTGCTAACCGCCTCTGCTTTTCTTACGGGCGGTGTTGTTATCACCATCCCGCTCAATGTCGATGCTATCGCTTCAACAACCGCGTCCAAATTATCAATATCAACACCGCATACAACGGAACATGATTATTATGTTAGATGTAATTGTACTAGTAAGATAGATAGGGTAAAGATATTTTGTTGTCACCCAAATGTTTAAAGATCACGACATATCATCTTTATTATCATCTCGCATGGTTGGTCTTTATCACCGTTTGAACGGTGGGCTGGATGTTGAAGATGTATTATTACTTGCAATATCAGACGCATCACCTTGTACATCATTAACCAGCAGCAGTTCATGTCCTGTAGTTGAATCATCAACAACCACCCTACAAACAATGGAATTCTATCGGTAAGTGACTTTATACATATACATGTCGTATTGTTTTCTTTTTTGGTTTCAATACCTTTTCCGCTTTCTTATCCTCTCTGTGCTTGGACGGTGTAGTGAGGGTTGGCGACCGAAGCGGGTGACTTGGATGATGAGCATGTAACAAATGGTTTCATTATCAACGGTGATTGCGCTTGTGGGTTCAGTTGATGTATTATGCGGGTCAACTTCCCAACACGTAAAACTCTCGAATGTTCCATATTCATAATACGTGTGAGACTTGATTTCAAACATGTGTGTTGTCCCAATGAGGTCAGATATAGGTGATGGCAAGTTTGCATGATCGTCTGAACCCTGTAGGGTAAGCCGTGAGTAATGGGAATGATGTAATAGTGTGTAATTAAGCGGGGATTTATAATTGTACCTCATCCTCATCCGACACCAACGCCAAAGCTGGGAACCCGATCAGTCCAACGGACGCATCATCAAAAAGGACCACCACGACCGCTTCGGTAGTAGCATCGAGATACCAAGTTCAAGACGATACCTGAAGGAAACATTCAGCGCATGGTAAATGTCAAGGTGAGCAATTTTATATAATACATTCAAACAATCAAAATATAAAATGCAAATATGGCATTACCTTATTACCGGGTATTCAATCGGTTCATGCATGACTCGCACCAAAATCTCCCATTCTTTCTAGTAGCCCCTTTCCTGCAGTTGTCTCCACCGCACGATGGGAAATTCCATCCCTTTCTAGTACGCACATTATCAATCTTGGCCTTAATTATGAAAGAGGCAGACTGTGTATAAATTAGATTCGTAAATGTTGTGAACTATAAAGATAATATAGATATGGCGAATGCATAATAATACATACATCATTCTTTTTATTTCGGGCCCACATAAGAAGATTCTCGATAGATCCTTCTCTTGGTTCAGAGCTGTCTACCCGCAAAGATCCTTTTGAAGTATCAGTGATGCTAACAAACAATTGTATGATTTGTTAAATTTTGCTGGTTTTAGGATATATTCAATAATAAGAATTAGCTTCTCACCAAATCTCTGTATTCAATTCTTTAATCGCAGGAATGTCGACGGAATCTAGGAGTTGGGTGGATGAACTGCTGGATAGATAGAGCTTATCTAGAAGGTAATATCAAAGGTTAAATGTGTAAATGAAAAGTGTTGAACATGCAAATGTAAATAGTCCATAAGCCACTTCATCGTTATATTGCTTTGCGAGGTTGAAGTCACCACAACAGACACATGCCAACGTGCATGCCGCCTTCTTCTCAATCAACACATCGCAAGCCCTCCCCACGTGGTCACCCGTATGGATCGCCCCGATTACAAAGGGAATCAAAACAAAAGAACAGTAAGTTTCCTAATACATATTGGCAAAAAAATTTTCATTTTCACAACATCCTTTGCAACAAATATAAATTCCAACCTATGATTCGCCAAGTAGAAATCAAGGTTTTTGGCTCCTGTTTTGGTGTAGTTCATCCTACCCACAATTGTCACATAACCTACAGCATCTGAAAGGTAAAAGCTTTTATAGCAACAATATTTAAAAACAATTAATTTTAAGATTCCTAAACAAACAGCACATTACCAATGAGATATTTGTTTTCTGTGGGCTTTATATGATCAAAATCAACCAATTGTAACGGATACCTAACAAATCCCTTAGAAATAACCAAAGATTTCCTTATGCTTGTTGATCCATTAAACTCAAGCATGAACGTATCGTCCTTCCCGACACGAAAATCTTCTTTGTTTTGCATGACTACAAAATTTTGACCGAATATATAGCACCCTCTTTTAACTTCAAGAAATTGTGAGCTCATCATGCCTTGGCGGTACAAAGGATAACATTTCCTGCATAAAAAGTATGTAAGAAAACATTGACAAACAATGTACATTTGATAACTTTTGTATTACATGTTGGCATTATTCGGTTTTTCACACATGGTGATGGATGTCAACATACTTTAGCATCGGACACCAAGAAATCGGTGCTCAAGTATCGGCTCAAGGAGCATTTATATCCCACATCCTACAAAGCATCACTACGATCGTGCGGTCTCATCCAATTTCAATTCGTCCCAAGAATAATAGTGCATTTGGTCCTCCGCTTTCTACGGCCATAATTATAGAGATAACGGTTCTTTTTTACTTTTATGCCTACCCACAATGACCGTAAGTAAAATGGGTTGTAAGGCTTATTTATGCAGTTCCATTTAGTAATGTTTTAATTGTAGATTGATCCATATTCTTTGAGGTTGCAAATTGGCGACCCTTTTGTGCTTCCAACATTTAATACGTGTTTAGTGTGAACGTCCGAGCATTCAATCCAGGTTATATTTCATTCAAGTCGAGGCTCTTCAAAACCAAACTGAAATTTCTTTCAACTCGAGCCTCTTTATAAACCAAACCGAATTTGCATTGAATATGAGGGCATACTAAACCGAAATCATTTGTAGTTATTTTGGTATGCATAAAGATGTATGTACGGTACTTTTGGTTGTGCACAACCCCCCTTGCACATTAAATTAAGGGGGATAAGCTTTAAGTAGTATAGAAAATGATAAATATGTTAATAAACAATTTTTAAAAACATACAAATGGCTAACTAATACTACTGTTTGGAGCTACTGCTAACACATTGATTCTATGTATGTAACACCCCTAAATCTCGGTACAGCAGAAGACTTAAACAAGTTTTTGAGGCGTTACTGGATTGATATATCACACAAGTATAGCAAACAAGATAGTCATATTATAGTTCAAAAACCAATCCCAAAATTAATTATCCAAATACAATCATCTCAAAATAGTCAAATGTAAGGCCCAACATGATTTATAAAATAGGTCCGCAATATTATTATCAGAGTTTAAATATGATCCTTCAACCATGCCTCATTGCCAAGCCTCTACAGAACAAGCATTCCAAACATCAACTTAGATACCTGAGAAAAATATGCTAAAAGGTCAGCTAACGCTGGTGAGTTCATAGGTTTAAGTACAAATTCAATAGTGGACTTGTAAGAGTTTATTTGCTATGCGAGACTAAGATAGATACACAATAACACACCAATCACATATCATTCACAAATCAAATAACAACGGGGGGCCCAAGCGACTCTAGCCAGCACGGTCGTAGCAAGGCCTAGAACACAAGCTGCCCTGGTCTAGGTCGGAGTAGATATCTATTCTTAGCTAGGCATCGCGTTATAGCATCGAAATGCTACCCTAGTCTAAGTTAACATCTACCACATATCTATCTAAGCTAGTCAGCGCATAAGCAAATCAAAAGAGTTTAAGAAGGTCCAAAAGAGTAGCATGATTTCTCATCCCAATTTAGTTAAAAACAGAGATAAAAGTGGGGCTATGAAACTCACCTCAAACAAGCAAAGCACAAACAAACACTAGCAACGAAGATAACAACTAACACGGCTCAACAACTACTGACTCGGCACAACCTATTAATATAAACCAATTTTCAATATATAATCCCAAATTCAACGTTATCTACCCCAATGTATTCCTTTTCTTATCTCCAAAAATATCCTGTTTCACCGTTTAGTCCTAGCGTTTGGTATCCTCGTGTGTGTGTATCAACTCAACAAGACACAATGAATGCACTCAAATGACCACAATGCGACTCATAACGACACAATGAGACGTCTAAGCGATAAGCTTTATAGTTTAATAAGTTTCGGAATAAATAATTAGACCTTATCGAATTCGTCAATTCGATAAACTCGATCATTTATTCGTGTCGCTTATTATCCCGAAAACCAGTCACATCCTAACGAGTCATAAGAATAATTCACCAATTAATAACATTATCCTACGTGTCTAACGGGATCTTATTAGATTCGTCAACCTAATAAGCCCGCTATCCACGTGGATTGACGCTATTAATGTTAATTCATCCGTAACCTATGCACAAGACGTAAATAGTATTAAATGCTCGTAAATGGCATTAAATGCTCATAAATGGCACATTTCGATAAACGTGCACTCGAAACATTAAATACTCATTAATTAGAAAATATATTCATTTTTAGGCGTTAGTTTCCATTTAAAATAGCGGATAACAAGGCTAGTCTTGTTATCGAAGGTTTATTATAAAAACAATTTTATTATTTATGTTTCTTAGTTTTATTAACATGTTTATATATATATATATTATGTCAATTTCAATATAAGTTTCGAGTCGTTATCCGTTTCGAGTCAACAAGCTCGAGTCATGACTTATCGGCTTTTATACATTCTATAGTCTTATATATACTAAAGTCCATGTTACGGCGTTGTCGGGGTCAACTATGACTAAAAAGTCAAAGTAACACCGACGTTGCGCAAAGTTGCCAATTATAATATTAAGTCCAAAGTAAATAATCACAATATCTCAAATCAATCTCCAATCAACCCATATCAATCTCGCCATCCAAAAAAACTACCAAATACACCCATAACCAATGTCACGACCCTAATGGTCTTGACACGGTCCCGGTTAAGACCACGTGAACCAAACAAGCTCTAGAAGCTTTTTGGCTCCACGCGTCTCATCCAAACACCAACAACAGCTACCAATATGTTACCACAATGACCCGACCCGGACCCTTGGTCCATGTGGGTCTCGTACGCCACACCAAGCACCACAAACGTGGCCCTAGTGGCTCGTTCACCTACCCATCTCCATCCAAACACTCCCAAATGGCTTTTCCAATACTCAAACACAACCAAACAACATCCAAACAACATCCAAACAACATCCAATCATCAAACCCATCAACTAGCCATGATCAAGAACATGAAGCAATGATAAAAATGCAAAAACATAATAAAATGACACAACACACGATACCAATACACTAGTTTACATGTTTTAATTAGTTTTAAACCCGTTTTAGACCCATGTTCATCAAACCCAACAAAATTCGCCATATGTACGTGACATATTGGTCACGTACGTGGCTGTACAAGACTCAAATGAGTCGTCACCAAGCTCCATTTACCTTTCACAAACTCGATCTACAAAAATATCAAGAAACCCTAAATAGTCGAATAGTTTTTGAGGGATTTGGAGGTGTTATCGTGGGAGTTAGGGCGCGTGTGATATGTGGTTGGAAAGAGGAGGAATAGATCTATCTAATGGTGGTGGAGGTGAGGTCTCACTCGTCGGAAAATGGCCGGAAAGTGTGGCGGCTAAGGTTGGTGGCCGGATTTAGGGTTAGGGTTTGTGAGGAGAGAGAGCTAGAGAGAAAGTGGAAGTGTGTGTATTTTTAGTGAGAGAAAGTAAAGGGGATTATGGGGAGGGTGAGGGGTTTATATATTTGTGAGTAGGGACCTTAAAATAAATAAAAATGGAGGAGGGGCCGGCCATGGTGAAAATGGGGGGGGCCAAACCCGTAGTTTTTGTTAAACTATCCCGTTTACCCTTTCCCGAGCTCATATTTTGTCCTACGAGTGTCCCATGACTTTCCTTCGACTTCATATTGTTTTATTTACTTTTCCTCAAATTTTGATTATTTATGTGTCACTTTTCCTGTTACGGTTTAAAAGTTACGTTATCTCTCGTTATATGATTTTATTGTGCCGAATCACATAGTGCTTAATGTAAAGGGCTAAAACTCATACGATAATAAAATAAATCATAAAAACCAATAAACGATATCAAAACAAGTCATGGTTAATCGGAATAGCTCTTAAAGGCAACTACTTGGTTTAATTTAGCGTAATGCGGTTACCTAAAATGGGCTCCCTAATTGTCAGTTGTCACATTGTACCCACTTCTAATTTTTCCAAACACTACCCTCTCCTATCCTATAAATAGAGGCTTCTAGTTCACAACATTAATACACAACATGGCTAAAGATGATGAGCCAAATCCACCCGATCGATATAGTTAAAATTCTTTATAACAACATGATCATTGTTCATAGTATTATAATGTTTCTGGGTACTAAATACTCTTACAATGAATTTTTTTTAATAAAAAATCAATGCTTTATTATTTTGTTCTTCTTGTTGTTGTTGTTTTTGTTCTAACAATTCTTGTTTAATTTCTAATCAGTAGTGTTAATGAAAAAGTGTTCTAGCAGTGATTGCGTGACAAAAAGATGGCTTTGCCTTTGTAATTGGTCTCACATATGATCACAAATACACTCCATCCTTTAGTCAGCAAGCAACACCGTGGACAAGTTAAACTCGTAAAGTAATTTTCTTGGAATAGCATAGTTACACATATGATGACTAGCGGCATCAAAGGCTTCACAAGTCGAAGTCGATCCCAGTGGAGAGGACGACACTGTTAAGAAAATTCAACTTTAGTTTCTTGGAATAGCATAACTGAAAAAGCTTTTTGCAATTTATTTAAGGTTATTATTATTTTGTATACATAAACGTTTTTGTGGACTCTTGTAATTTGATGATTATTATTTCAGTAATTGACTTTTGGTATCTTTTAAAACATAGATTTATTCAAATTGCGGGTTAACAAATATCAACAAGAGCTAATACCATCTGCTCACGTTTATTTGTAATTATTTTGAAGATCCGTTGTAACCAAATAACACGTTAAAGGATTTGTGACTAACTAATCAGAAAATGTATCGTCATTAAAATGAGTCCACATTTCCTCAATGTTATGTAACTAAAAAATCAAGAGACGTAACGTCATTAAGATATGGGCACATTTACTCAAAGGTATGTGACTAACCCATAAGAGCGTCATTAGCATAATGCCGCACGATCAAAACAGAAATAACTTTGCTAAAACGGCGAAACCTTAGTTCTAATGACTCATTCCAACATTATTTTGAAGCAAAGATTAGATAAGTTTTATGATTAACCAATGAAAATCAAAGATTAAATAATAATAATAATAATAATAATAATAATAATAATAATAATAATAATAATAATAATAATAATAATAAAATAATAAAACTACATCATTAATAGTAAACTTATGTTTAATTTAATGCTTATCAAGATGAAATACGTATTAAATATCAACATTAATGCAATTAATGGACGAGGTTTAAAGAATGAAAATATATAAACACAAGAATTTAAAGAATAGTATTCATGCAATGATATAACATATTTATTTGAGGATATATACTAAATAGATAATTTAAAAGGAAGATAGAAAATGACATGTCATTGTATGGATATGTTTTTTTGTATCTTTCTTTTTTGTAATTCTAGCATTTCACTTCTTATAAATATCAAGCAGATAAACCTTATTTTCCGATCCTAATCTATAAAAGTAAATAATGGTTCGTTTGTAGAAATTATAAACGAATGAATTATATGTTAAAATCTGTAAGTCATTAAAATGAGGCCACATCTGCTACACGCTTTGTAAGAACAAGCTAATGGAAGACGTAACGTCACTAAGATATGGTCGCATTTACTAAAATCTTTGTTACTAATGAACCAAAGTCGTAGCATCACTAAAATGTGGCCACATTTACTCAACGTTTTGTAACTAATAAATACGGATTCATAAAGTTAGTAAGATGAGGTCACATTTAGTCAACGCTTGGTAACAAACGAATCAAGAGATGGAGCGTCATTAAAATTTTAGATCGTCTATAGATTTTGGTAAAGGTCTAGTTAGGGTCTAAACATGTCTTTGTGTCGTCGTGAGGGATGTATAGTTGTTAAAGGTTGATGTATCTAGCTTAGGATAAACTTTGTAAGTTTTCTAATTTTCATTCGTGGTCTTTTCTCAAGTGTCCTGAATTCCCTTATATCCTGGTTAATTACCACAAGGTAGCATATAACTAGATCATCCTTGATCACTTTTTGGACATAAAGAATGGAACAATATTATTGAAACAAGAACACTTAATTATGAAAATTAGTTTAAACCATTGATATACATACTATTTGAATTAGTTTAATTTTAACTAATATCTTCTATTGTATCGATCTGGATCATTAAATGAAAATCTTAAAAAACATATATTTTTTACTATTTATGATAATGTTTGTTTGTGGTTTCTGTTTTTATGACCGGTACTTGGCAAAATGAGGTAGCATAATGCTGATGACATTTTGGATCGTGATTCCATCATTATTAGATCCAAAAGGCGTTTAATTAAGAGATTTAATCATTTTTCATTAAATTGATTTATGCTAGTCGTGCTCTAAAATATGTCCTTGTGTCGTCGTGAGGTGATGTATAGTTGTGGGAGGTTGTTGTATCTAGCTTTAGGGTAAAGTTTTAGGTTTTCGATTTTTCGGTATGATCTTTTCTTACGTGTGCTAAATTTTCTTGCTTCTTGCTAATGTACATATCTTATGACTAGTGGCGTGCATGGATAATGATGATTACAAAGTAGCGTATAACTAGATTATCCTTGATCACTTTTTGGATAAAACTGAAACTATATTATTGAAACGGGAAGACTAACTAAAAGCTAGTAAAACGAGCTTATTGATTATTTATATGTTAACATTTTATTCATATGAACTATACAATTAATGAAAACTTAAGGTGTGCCCCTTCTTACTAACTATTCAACAGAAAAGTTACAGAAATCACAAAACAACTATTGAAAAACACTCATTCCTTCTCAATATTATTGTCTATATCGCTACTTTTTTTTTGTACCAAAATAATTTTTCGCCTACTGAAAAAGTAATCATTAATTACTACTTTACCTTTTTTCACCATAATTATTCTCATCATAAAGGCAATTTTTCTAAATAATATCATTAGTTTGATAGTACAGTAATTTTTTTTTTGTTAAAACTTGGATTGATTGCGTATATATGGTAAATTGAACATTTTATTTTTTTGGATAAATAAAGTGTCTCGTCCAAACTTTGACATTTATACCTGTTGGAATTATATATCAAGACATTCAAATAAATAATCACAAAACATCAAAGTAATCATGCGGAAGCGTATAGGATTTATTAATGAACAATTAATTAACATAAAAGAATATGCGTTCCTTTTCTTGATTCTAGCCGAACAAGAATCAAATCCACAAATTAGCAACGGATGAACCCTAATTTGATTTAGTTATGATTATGTGAATTACCCCTTACCGTTTTGTAATTCAATCCAAGATAATAGCAAAAGTATGTTATTACTATGTTCTTGTACACACGTACTAAACCGAATTAAAGTAATGCTAGTTTTTATCAAACAAATAACTTGGTTTTGTGGAAAAGAGTGGATCGACACCTATAGGGGTGGCCGATCGGTTTTGAACAAGAAAACACACACAAAACAATTTTTTGGGTTTAGCTAATGAGCACAAGAGATAGAAAAATAAAACCCCTAGCCTTGTTTATATACCAAAGCAAACTTGGTGAGCAAGTTGGGTTTTTCTTTCCTTGTTTTGATCCTTGGCCGATCGGTTTAGGAGTCCCCAAAGGGATTCCGGAACCTTCCCAACTTTTGCAATTTAGTCCTTTTCCAAATACCTTTAACGCCCGTTAGTCCATTACAATAATTACTTAACGTTCGTTAGTTATTTCGTTTAATAAATAAATAAATATAACGTTTATATTTAATTATTAACTTTAAATTCTCATACGTAAAGTGTGCAATCCCATAGTCTCGAGTTCGATCCTAACTCACGCCTACTAATTTATATCCATAAAACCAACAGCTCCCACTTGGATATATCTTAATAGAGTGATCACATTCGGTTAGCGTCTAGCAACACTTGATGCCTCTAGTACAACTCGTGCAAGGCTCCCTGAAAACCTTTAATGATTTCTCATTATATTTATCCTTTTGTTTCTAATACCACGTTAAATAAAGATATGGAATTAAGTCATTCTTTATATAACTATTCTTTCTTTCGTTTGCAAGTGATTGACCAAGATTACCGAATCATCTAAACATATTTAGGGAGATTTGGGTGTGGCAGCACAAACATCTTGTCAACCCTACGAGGGCCCAACAAGATTAAACTCCAAATAAATTTGAAGGAACAAATTCTATCTTGAGTACAAGAATAACCCACAAACTTTGTAACATTTCAAAACAACCCTTATGACTACCGCCACGTGATAGCGTTAAGTTGCTCCACGTAAATGCACTACATTCATGACACTTATCCGGTATCTCAAGTCCGAGGATAACTATTCATAATTTACTTATAACAATATCCACAAAGTAAATTATGTAGTTGGGATAAGTCCTATATTCAATTCATTGAATATCATCTGAAATTGGTATGCATTCTCATCAATATACTTTCAAGTATATTCTACCACATCTCTCAGATTTGTCTTAGTTTAATGATACTCCCATATCATTAATCGACAATGGACATTTAGAATAACTTAGTTACTCACGGATTAAACATGCAAATATAGGACAACAATATTATAAATGAAAATAAACATAATCCAAATTTTATTTCATCAAGATAATAAATGTTTTACAATATCCTTTATCCAAATACTAATCACAGTTATGCATGAAACTATTAGCTAAATGAAGTCCAATTCCATTGGCAAGTCCTACAAGCTTGTCTTTAGCTAAAGCCTTAGTGAACGGATCAGCTAAGTTATCATCTGTGTGAACTTTCGAAGAATTTATTTCACCTTCCGGACTTGTTCCCGAACATAGTGATACTTTCGTAGAAAATGTCCGGTGCCCTTCATGACTCTGTGTTCATTAGCAAATATGATTGCGCAGAATTGTCACAATACATATCAATAGGTGATTCAATTGAAGGCATAACACCAAGCCACGAAATGAATTTCCTAATCCAAACACCTCCATTGCGCCTTCCGGCAGTTTATTTATTCGGCTTTTGTCGCAGACATCGCAATCGTACTCGCTTCTTGCTCTTCCAACAATCGCTCCTCCATTGATGACAAAGACATAACCCTTCCGAGACTTCGTATCATCTTTATCACACCGCCAGACGCATCACAAGAACACAGAACACCAAGCTCGTGTCCGGATTTCACCATACACTAAAACATATCTTTAGTATTTCTAAGATACTTTAGAATATGCTTAACAACAATCCAAAGAAGTTCACCCGATTCTATTGATATCGACCGGTCATGTTTTGAGCGAACGCCACATCCGCCTTGTGCATCTCACAAAGATACATAATAGATCCTCAAACCAAGCATAAGGAACTTTCGCATCGTGCCACCTCAGCCAGTGTTGAAGCACATATCGCTACATAAGCCATGCTTTACTTCCATCGAAATATCCTTTCTTGGAATTTTGTATCTTGAATCTCTTCAATATTTTATCAATGTAAGCTTTGACTTAAACCAATTAACCGCTTTGACCTATCTCGGTGAGATCTTAATTCCCAGAATGTATGCAGCTTCTCCTAAATCTTTCATGGAAAAACACTTCCCAAGATATGCCTTAACATTTTGCAAACTCGGAATGTCTTTTCCCATAATTAATATGTCATCGACATAAAGAATTAGGAAAATTACTTCACTCCCACAAACTTTGTGATATACACATGGCTCATCAAGATTTTGAATAAATCCATACCTTTTGATTTCTTCATCAAATCTTTTATTCCATTGCCTTGATGCTTGTTTCAATCCATAAATGGACCTTTGAAGTTTGCATACACGGTTTGGAAATTGTGGATTCACGAACCCTCAGTTGCTTCATATAGATGTCTTCATCTAAGCGACCATTTAAGAAGCGGTTTTGACATCCATTTGCCATATCTCATAGTCATAGTATCTCGCTATAGCTATGAGAATTCTAATAGCTCTAATGTCCGCTACAGGAGAAAAGGTCTCCTCGTAATCAATGCCATAAGTTTGAGTAAAACCTTCCGCAACTAGACGAGCTTTATAGACGTGTACATTGCCATCCATGTCGGTCTTAATCTTATAGAGCCACTTACTTCCAACCACCGTGGCATTTGGAGGTAAGTCAACCTCTACCCGCACTTCATTTTCTCTCATGGATTGCATTTCATTCATTGCAACCCGCCATTTTGCCTTGTCGACTTGCCATGGCAGCTTTATAACTAGTAGGCTCTCCAAGATCTCCTAACATAGTTTCCTCAACCTCACGTTAAGACATAGACGTTCAGTGCACAGCGTATTCCTTACGGATCTCTAACGGAATCACTTCAACTTCCGTGGAGGACCCGGACTATCGTGTTCTACCGAAGTACGTTAGTGTTTTCGAAGGTAATGCATCTTCTTGATCATCTTCCGGATCATAAACTCTCCCATCGAATTCTTGAGATACGAGATCTCTTTCAAGAAAATCTCCATACCTAGCAACAATTACTTTATTTTTAGTTGGATAGTAAAAGTAGTAACCCGAGTTTCCTTAGGGTATCCTACGAAGATACACTTTACGATCTTTGTTGGAGTTTATCTGTGAGTCACGCCTAACATACGCCTCACAACCCCGCACCTTTAAATAAGACAGGTTAGGAGCTTTACCATGCCATATTTCATATGGTGTCTTATCAACCTTCTTTGTGGGAACCATATTTAGAATGCGAACAAATGATTCCAAAGCATAATCCCAAAAGGATAAAGGTAGAGTGGTAAGATTAAACATAGATCGTATCATGTCCAACAATGTACGATTTCTTCTCTCGATACACCATTTTGTTGTGAAGTATATGGAGAAGTGAGATTCGGACAATTTCATTCTCACTAAGTAATCTTTAAACTCTTGGCTTAGATACTCGCCTTCTCTATCGGATCGAAGAGCTTTAATCTTCTTTCCCAATTGCGCTTCTACTTCGACTTTAAAACCTTAAATGTTTCAAACACCTCATGTTTATGCTTAAGTAAATAAACATAACCATAACGGCCGAAATCATCAAGAAGGTTAAGTAGCTAGCACCTCTCTTTGACACATGTCTAAGTGGTCCACATACATCAAGATGAATAAGACCAAGTAGATCGAAGCCCTCTCCATATTGCTATGAAAAGGTTTCTTAGTCATCTTCCCGGATATACATGACTCACATTTATCAAATGATTCATCATTGATATTTTGCAAAGCCCTTCTTGTTGCGACTTATGCATGAGCCTTGCCTATATGAGCAAGTTGACAATGCCAAAGATAAGAAGAATTCAAGTCTAACTTTATCTTCTTGTGAATGCTAAACATCGAATTATTATTATTGTTAGATTCATTTCAATCATATCAATTTCAAACACACCATTCACAAGAATTGCTTTAAAATAAAATACACCATTTAAAGAAACATCAATTCCATTACTTGAAATAGTATGAGTAAAACCATCATCCAACAAAAGCGAAAAGGAAACAACACCTCTAATTATGAAGGTGCGTAATGACAATTGTTCAATAACAAGACTAAGCCCAAAGACAATACTAAACTAAACGTTCCTATGGCTTCAACAGCTTTCCCACGTGCGAGATATTGCTCCCCATAGGCAAGCTTCCTTCCACTCTAAACCCTATAGTGTATTACAAATGTGAATACCACAGCCCGTATCATATACCCGTGAATTATTATGATTCGTAGTAAATAATTCAATGACAAATAATTTACTCAAGTACCGCGCCATGGACCCTTCATACTTCATCTTATTTGCCCGCAATTCATCAAGAGAGAGCACAATTTCTTCCAATGCCCAACGCTCTTACAAGGTGGTGGCATGCTTGATCCTTTTAGGATTTTCCTTCCTAGGAGTAGGGTTCTTCTTGGGTTGAGGTTGATAGGCCATCACTGTTTGCCTTTGTCAACCTTACCTTCCCTTCTTGTTGTTCGCACGCGGTTTTGGCTTATTAATCCTTCCACCTGAATAGCAAGTACACAGGCGGTAGGAACTTTTGAGGCAACCCTTTCTCATAGTCAATTAGCAATGCGTGTAGGTCGAGAATCGTCTTCCCACGCAAGTGCATATTGAAATTTCGACAAAACCATTAAAATCCTTGTTAAGGGATCGATTAATCAGATTCACAGCCATGTCATCATCATAAGTTTTGCCAAGTGCTTTTAGCTGGTCCATGTAACCTTTCATTCCAGTACATGAGCACTTACGGGTTTAACCTCACCTTGCCTACAGCTGTGTAACGCGTCGGTCAAGTCATAATTCCATGACACATAACAAATTATTCACGAATTAATCACGTAATCAATATTAATTCTAGGTTTTAATAAGGTTAGCAAACAATTTTCAAAACCCTAATAAATTTATACATGTATCGATATAAATAAAATAGGGGAACGCCCCAATAATTAAAAACAATCGACCAAATATAAATAAAACATAAACCCTAGATTAACATATCAAACAACATACAAGTATTTGTTTTATTACGCGTTTATGTAATTAATTACTCATTAAAACCAATGACTCGTAATGCCACTGTTGGAATTATATATCAAGACATTCAAATAAATAATCACAAAACATCAAAGTAATCATGCGGAAGCGTATAGGATTTATTAATGAACAATTAATTAACATAAAAGAATATGCGTACCTTTTCTTGATTCTAGCCGAACAAAAATCAAATCCACAAATTAGCAACAGATGAACCCTAATTTGATTTAGTTATGATTATGTGAATTACCCTCACCGTTTTGTAATTCAATCCAAGATAATAACAAAAGTATGTTATTACTATGTTCTTGTACACACGTACTAAACCGAATTAAAGTAATGCTAGTTTTATCAAACAAATAACTTGGTTTTGTGGAAAAGAGTGGATTGACACCTATAGGGTGGCCGATCGGTTTTGAACAAGAAAACACACAAAACAATTTTTGGGTTTAGCTAATGAGCACAAGAGATAGAAAAATAAAACCCTAGCCTTGTTTATATACCCAAGCAAACTTGGTGAGCAAGTTGGGTTTTCTTTCCTTGTTTTGATCCTTGGCCGATCGGTATAGGAGTCCCCATGGGATTCCGAACCTTCCCAACTTTTGCAATTTAGTCCTTTTCCAAATACCTTTAACGCCGTTAGTCCATTACAATAATTACTTAACGTTCGTTAGTTATTTCGTTTAATAAATAAATAAATATAACGTTTATATTTAATTATTAACTTTAAATTCTCATACGTAAAGTGTGCAATCACATAGTCTCGAGTTCGATCATAACCCACGTCTACTAATTTATATCCATAAAACCAACAATACCATCATTGCAATCTTTAGTCAAGTTACACAATTGCTTAGATTCATCAAGCAAATAAACCATATATGTATATTACAACCTTAAGCTTTACAAATATGTAATGATTCATTATTAGCTATTTAGATGTTTCTCTATGACTTTATAACACCTTTTAGCTTTGTAACTAATGAATCAGGAGATGTAACAATTTTAAGATCGATGAGGCCACATCTTCTTAACGCTTTGAAAGTAATGATTAATGAATCACCATCTTTAGTGTCATTAAGGTGATACCACGTTCACTAATCATTTTGTAGCAAACGGATTAGGAGACGTAGCATTATTAGTATGAGGCCACATTCGCTTAATGCTCTGTAACTAACAAATCAAGAGACATTTTATGAGGCCACGTTTACAAAATTTATTGTACCTAACGAATAAGGAGACGTAACTTCATTAAGATAAATCACATTTACTCATTTCTTTGTAACTAACGAATTAGGAGACGTAGCGTCTTTATGATGAGGCCACGTTTACTCAATGCTTCGTAACTTATGATTCAGAATACTTAGCATAATTAAGATGATGCTAAGTTTACCTTTTCACCTTGATGTTTTATATAAAAGAGGTATCTCGGTAATCACTAGGTCAAGCCAAAGCTTATTAGCCAAGCAACTAATAGAGCATACTCGATGGGTTGTGCTTGGCAAAATGAGCGATTGGGTGCATGGATTTGCTTAATGATGGTGACATTTTAACATGTGATGCCATCATTGTTAGATCCGAAAGATTTTTGTAAGACATTTCATTATCCTTCAACAAATTCACTTATAAAGTTAATTATGTAAGACAAAATAATAGTTAAATTGTCTTAACTGCAGACCCAAACTGTCACTCCATATCAAATTGCACCAACCGAAAAGTATAGACTTGCGTCCGTTTTACTATTAATGTCCACGTTACTATTTTTGCTTGTATCAATATAATTGTCTAGTTTTTACGAAATGTAGTCGATAATAACTATGATTCCCATTTTAACCACAATTATTCTTATAATAACAAGTTTATTCAAAATATATAATATCACTAAGTTGAGGTTAAAAAAGATAAAGGTGATAGCAAAACTTGTATTGATTGCACGTATTATAAATTGAACTTTTTATGTTTGAGGAAAAATATGGTGAAGTGAATGGAGTGCACATTATTATTATTACAAATTGTATATCTGATTATGTAGATTTCATTAATGTTTTACATGTTACAGAAGATATTATATGAAATAATTACTACGGGGGAATTGCGTATATATCCCTCCAAACACTACTAATTGCATATATATCCGACTTAAACTTATAATTGCGTATATATCCTTTCTAAACCTATAAAATGACATATATATACAAATAAGTATTTTATAGATATTTAAAATCTAAAAATATATGATAACTATAATTTAAACATAAAATGTCAAGTATACCCTTGCAAGAAAACATAAGTCTTCATATAAATTCCAATCTCTCTTCTTCTAAAACCAGTGAGAATTACACACATAATTAAGATAGTTATCCATTCCTAACTGGATCGAATCTCTTCGTTTTGGCGAGTTAGTAATTTATGTAACTTAATCGTTAAAATATCATCAGATTTGTTGGGTTTAGTGATGTTTGGGTAACCAATTGCGTCTATAATTGCATCTATAATTATTCTATTTCTAGATTCATAGTTCATTGTTTTTTCTCTAACTAATATAATGGCACTGCTTTTTTGTTCGGTTAGATGCATCATATATAATCCTCATACTAGTGCATTATTTGGTTCATAATCTTTAGGATTCTAAGCAAGTGAAGATGAATCAAATTAGTTTTCAGAATACTATTTTTTGTTAAAGTCATGAGCACAATTACATGACAAAGAAACTGATGAAGGGAGCCTCTTTATGATCTTGTTGACAAGGGTACAATAGACCTTTTAGTTTAGATTATATTCATGATGTATTTTTATGGTTTTAAATACACTAAAAAAATTATTTGGAGTTTGAAAGGATATATACGCAATTATAGATTTAAGTAGGATATATACGCAATTTTAGGTTTTTGGAAGGATATATGCAATTAATGGCATTTTATTATGCAATCAATGTTTTATACTGATTTTGGATGAATCAGTATGAATCACACAAGTAAGATGAAGCATTGTGAATTCTAGTGTATAGACTAATTATTGATATACCCTCACCACCTCACCCCCTCCTATAAATAGACTAAACATATTACATCTTAACACACAGAAACAAACATGGATAAAGATGAAGATCCATATCTACCCATACAATTCAAAGTTCCGTACAATAACAACATGATCATTGTTCATAGTATTGCTGTGAATATCGTTTATAAGCTCAGCTAGGGATCAATAACAAAGATTATAATGCACAGCAGAATAAACTAATCGATACTTTGTTATTGAACAAGGTTTTCATCACCATAAACTAACTAACTAACTTACCTAGGCGTTTACAAGACAATACGCCTAGGACACACACACACACCTTTAGTTGACTACATTATGGAAGACTTGTATAAAACCTACACCTATATCCTTTTTATATACTAAAGGATTAGGGTTTACAAAATACTACAAATGACTAATAAATAAAACTTCTGTTGCAAGCAAGTCCTTCCATCTTTTTGTAGGTTTCCTTCTTGTCGTATTAAGTTCCTCTTGTTTCATTCTTTTGTCTTATCAACTCAAACGTATAATTCCCAACAATCTTCCCTAGTTGATAATGACAAAACCATTCTTGAACGAACTTCCTAGACGAAGTAGAAATTGAGATCGTGGATCTCACCATGAATGAAACAAGTATGTCTTCCTTTGTCTTCCCTTAATCCATGCCATGCCACTCAAACATCTCTTCCCTTTTGTTATTATCCAAATAGGAACGATGCAAATAATGATCTTAACCACCACGAACCAATATCATACTTCCAATCTAAGCATCCAATGTTTCAATTGCCCTCCATGCAGAACACCAAAATGCTTACTAAAATGAATCCAAAACAAGAGAAAACTCCAACTAGCGTAGTAATAATGATCAACGATGGTAAAATCAAACACTTCTCCTTGAGTGGTGCATGAACATCAAATGATTCTTCAAATCTGTAAGCTCCTTGTAATGATCACTTGTGAAGAAAACTGAGTATAATAAATTGGATGAAGAAGTAAAATTTCTAAAACTTGCGTCTTATGTCTTGTACTATCCACGTGACTCCGAAACTCATACTCCTACAGAAAGTATAAGTAGACAACAACCTCTTGACAAATCCTCAACTATATGAGACACTGAGCACAATAACGTAACTCCTTAAAGTGATAGCAAAAGTGAGTATTAAGCACCATCAGTTTGTAGATCACACAATTTTGCTAGATTCATCAAGTCTTTGTCACATCTCTATAAAGTACGAACAAGTTATCTACAAAGTGTAACACCCACTTTGAGATATGATAAGAGCACAAATCTGTGAAACTCAACTACAACATCAAATAAATGATATTTAACCTTCTTCGTAATCAATTCGTCAATAAAAATAAAAAACGAGCCCTTTAAATCTTTTTAAGAACAAATTCCAAACTTGTGTGTGTGAACCAATATCCATGTGTGTGTCGCCAAAAATCCATAACAATTATTACGCTCGACTTCCCCTCAAGTCCAAAACAAGCCTATTAGCAACACTTTTTCTGTCACTAAACTGTTGCAAATCTGTTGCAAAACAATCTGAATATTGAAGCAGTACTTTCGTCCAAGTAGCAGTACTTTCATCCAAGCAGTACTTTCGCCTAAGCAGTACTTTCGTCCAAAAGCAGTACTTTCAAACTCAGAGCAGTACTTTGTATAAACCCTAACAGGACTTTGAAACACAAAGCAGTACTTTGAAACCTCTCTTGGCAGCCAACTTCGACAGCATATATCTTTCACATAAAAGCTCAAATCGACAATCCCTCCGGTGGAAAGTTAGATTATCATATAGAGAACGTCCACCTACAATTTCGTCACGATCCAACGGTTAACTAAAACGTTATGATCGCTTCAAAGCAAGGTCTTGTAGTAACCTTACGAAAAGTTTTTTTAGTTTCTGCAGCAGACTTCAACGGCTTATAACTTTTGATTGAAAGCTCAGATCAACGATCCCTTCGGCGAGATTAAAGATAGATATACCAAGAAGCTCCAGTTCGAATTTTAGCCCGATCCAATGGCTCACTAAAAAGTTATCGCTGTTTAAAAACAGCCCTGCAGAAACATTACAAAAATTTTCTGGATTCGAATTTTTCTTCCTTCTTCTTCGAAAAACCTTGTAGATCCCTACATCAAGAGCTCCCCGATCTGATACCAATTGTGAAGATCGTTTATAAGCTCAGCTAGGGATCAATAACAAAGATTATAATGGACAGCGGAATAAACTAATCGATACTTTGTTATTGAACAAGGTTTTCATCACCATAAACTAACTAACTAACTTACCTAGGCGTTTACAAGACAATACGCCTAGGACACACACACACCTTTAGTCGACTACATTATGGAAGACTTGTATAAAACCTACACCTATGTCCTCTTTATATACTAAAGGATTATGGTTTACAAAATACTACAAAGGACTAATAAATACAACTTCTTTTGCAAGCAAGTCCTTCCATCTTTTTGTAGGTTTCCTTCTTGTCGTATTAAGTCCCTCTTGTTTATTCTTTTTATCTTATCAACTCAAACGTATAATTCCCAACAATTGCTACCCTAAACCCTTGCATGCATAGACGAAACTTGACAAGTTTAGTTGGAGGTTAAAATTTAGTTGTAGCAAAAATTTTGGAGGGCCACGACTAGGGCTGTAAACGAACCGGACGAACACGAACGGAGCCTTGTTCATGTTCGTTCATTGAATTTTAACCGGACAAATAAAAGAACACGAACGCTTAAACGGACGAAATTTCCTGTTCATGTTCGTTTATTAAGAAAATAAGTTGTTCATGTTTGTTTATGTTCGTTCATTAAGACACTAAACGAACGCTAAACGAACATAAACGATCGAACATAAATGAACATAGACAAACAATCATAAACTTTATTAAATTATGTATCTAATATTGTTTTATAAGTGTCGTTTTGTTTAAACAAACTAATTTAAAAAGTTATACAATTTAAAGGTTTGATATACGAACATAAATAAATAAATGAACATAAACGAACATTAACGAACGCATAATCGAACGTTTACGAACATAAATAAACGGACGTGACTTTTGTTCATGTTCGTTCATTTAACTAAGCGATCGTAAAATATTGTTCATGTTCGTTCATTTAATAAATAAACGAACATAAACGAACTTTTCACCGAACCGTTCATGAAATGTTCACTGAACGTTCAGTTCGTTTACGGCCCTAGCCACGACCCCTCACGCTCCCCCACAAAGCTTAGGTAATGTTAGAGAGACACAAATATCATGGTGGCATTTTGGAGGGACGACGAGTTTGCTATAATTATATACTGTAATATTTTAGTAATAGAATATATATTTAGTTGTGTTGTTAAAATGTTGAACTGCATTGCTTGCTTTTGTATTTGCAAACATTGACGGTGGCATTTTTTTTTTGGTAACCATGATTTTCGACCTTTTGGCCGACTAATTCACGTGGTTTGTGTTAGAAATTGGATCACAGTAATCTGAGAGTCGTGTAAACACTTTCAGATTGAAGTATTTCGATGATTCTACCGAAATCTTAAATCGGATAAAACTCAGATTTTAGAAACGAGAATATGTTTTATTTGTTCTAAAAAACCAAACCAGATGATAACACATACATATGACCAAAATATGACGGTTGGTTGTAACTGACATAGCAGTTATAATAACTACCAAAGCAGTTAAATTTTAAGGGGCAAAATACGAAAATTTTATTTTCTAGTGCGTTTTTAACATAGCACTTTATACCAAATAAAAATTTTCCAAGCTCGACCCTAGCCAGGGGCACTGCCCCTTGGACCCAGCCAGGGGCCGCCGCCCCTTGGACCCTGCTACCAGGGGCGTTGCCCCCGGACCCCGTCATTCGGGACTTCGCCCCCGAATGATAATCATAATAACGTCATACAAGTGTGCACTTTGCACAACCCCGACTTGTTGAACATTTATCACAATTACACATTGGTCAGCTAAGTCAATCCATTATACTTAAATAATATCGGTGATGCAAAATCACCAACAGTTTGAACTTTGAACCCACCACCACACAGACTCAAACCAGGTAAAGACCTCCCTTTTCAGGAGGTTAACGGTGGCATTTTGTAATAACTTTTTTGTGTTTTGATAGTGAAATGTCAACTGCATCGCTTACTTTTGTTCTAGCAAACATTGTTTTTAACAGAAAATAATGCTAAAATGAATCACTTTCAGATCACGCTATACATGATATGATTGAGATGACTTAAGTTTGAATGAGTGTTAAAATGTATGTGTTGTTTCTATTAAATTAAAGATCGAATTAAATGTAAACTGTTGCCTATAGTAAAAAACTGGTAAAGCAATCAATGTATGACATGGTCTAGTTATAAAATGTCTCAACTTGTGAACTATATTCCTTCTATAAGTACTTCGTGTCCAGTTTAATTAAATATTTAACAATGACAAAATAACGCGGTGTAACAAATGAATCCGAAGACGTAGTGCCATTAAGACAAAGCCACATGTAGGAAAACACAATTTAAACCAGAAAACAATCTCTTGAATCTCAATACAAGAGTAACTTTTATTACCAACCAAAATCGATCAAGATCAATAAGAAATTGATCTTAATCAGTATACCACAACAATCACAAACCACAAAGATCACACCCACAATCCTTCCCACTGCTACTCAGGTGGAAGGCTATTGACTACTTATCAATAGTTCTATTACAAGAATCAAATCCTCACAATCACTCTTAAGCAACAATGAACAATGAACACTTAGAACAGATTTTGGTTGATGAGAGAAAACTGGATGCAGTCTTCAATAATGAGAGAAGAAGATATCAAACCCTAGACGGGTATGTGAGCTTTTATAGCCTTGAGTGAAACTTTAGCATCTTGACAATAACATCTCTTGAACTTTGTGTATTCTGCTACTAACAGCTTCAAGCTTTTATCAACACTAAAAAACTGAAATACAATAATGTCACAATTAGTCCTTATAGAAAAAGTGTTCCATAATTGAGTTAATTTTAACATCCCCCGTGACTCAAACCTGGAACACATCAAAAAGACCAAGCTTTGAAACCAGTTTTTCATGTTGAAGCTTATCTAACCCTTTAGTAAAAATATCAGCTGTTTGATTAGCTGACTGAACCTTTTAAGTTTTTATAACTCCAGCCAAAAAAATTTCTCTCACAAAATGCAAATCAATCTCTAAGTGTTTAGTTCTTTCATGAAAAACAGGATTTGCAGCAATCTTAATTGCAGCCTGACTATCACAAAATAGTTTAACAGGTAAAAAATGCTCCCAGTTTAGGTCTTTTAAAACTTTTAAGTCCCAAACAATTTCTGAAGTAGCAGAGGCCATAGCTCTATATTCAGCCTCTGCACTTGACTTACAAAGGGTATCTACTTTTTGCTTTTCCCTGAAACAAGAGAACCATTTAAAAATATGCAAAAACCTGTAACAGACCTTCTAGTAGTCACACATTTGGCCCAGTCTGCATCCACATAAGTCTCAAGAGTTTCAAAAGAACTTTTGACAATGTGTATTCCCCTACCATGAGAACCCTTAAGATAACTCAAAACTTTAAGTGCTATTTTAAGATGAGACTTAAGTGGTTTATGCATGAACTGACTCAAACAATGTACAACATATGAAATATCAGGCCTAGTGTGAGTCAAGTAAATTAGTTTCCCAATCAACTTTTGATATTCATTTATGTTATCTAGAACAGGATCAGATATAGTAGATTCATTAGAAATAGACAGACTTTGTTCTAATGGAAAAGCAGATGGTTTACATACTAACAAGCCAAACTCAGAAAGTAAGTCTAAACAACATTTCCTCCGAGTTAAACATAGACCTTTATCAGTTTCAATAACCTCAATACCCAAAAAGTACTTAAGTTTACCCAGATCTTTGATCTGAAACTTAGACTTAAGAAAAACTTTAAAACTTTCAATTTCTGCCAAGTTATTACCAGTAACAATAGTATCATCAACATACACAAGTAAAGCAACAATATTACCTGATTCATTCTTGATAAACAAGGAATAATCACTCTTACTCTGTATGAATCCATTTTCAAGCAAGGCACTGGTTAACTTAGCATTCCACTGTCTGGGTGCTTGTTTCAAACCATATAAAGACTCTTTTAGTCTACAAACTCTCTAGTCATTAGTATTAAAGGAACCATCAGGCAAAGATATATAAACAGTCTCATTTAAATCTCAATATAGAAAGGCATTATTAATGTCAAGTTAAAATATAGGCCAGTCTTGTTGAATAACAAGATATATAAGACATCTAACAGTAACAATTTTCACAACTGGTGAAAAAGTTTCATCAAAATCAACCACTTCCTTTTGGTTAAATCCCTTAGCAACAAGTCTAGCTTTGTATCTATCAACTTCACCATTAGATTTATATTTAATTTTAAAAACCCATTTACAACCTATAGCTTTCCTGCCTTTAGGCAACACAACAAGTTCAAAAGTGTCATTCCTATATAAAGCTTCCATCTCACTATTTATTTCATCTACCCAGTGCTGATACATGCAAGCCTCTAAATATGTTTTAGGTTCAAAACTTTTACTTAGCTCAATAACAAAACAAAAAGTATCATTTTTAAGTTTTGCATAAGAAACAAACTTTTCAAGACCAAACTTGACTTTAGAATCAACAATATAATCATTATATTTATTAGAAAAAGTTGATGATCTATCAGATCTTCTCAAAGAAGGTTGATTATTATTATGAAAACTAATTCCTGCTGCTTGTTCGGAAAAGGGACTAAAAACACCCTCAGAAGATGTCACATCACTTGGTGTTTCAACCTTCTCATCAACACTGACTGTTGGATCTAAGACACTCTCCTTGTGTCAATGATATTTTGTATAATATTATCAAGCAAGCGGAATTTACTTAAGTAATACTTAGAAGACGAATTATATGACGTATGAGAGTAAACACAAGTTAATACAAAACTTAAGCTTCAATATTATTAATGAAATAATACGAGTGATCTTGGTATCACTAGGGTTACACCTTGAAGCTTTCGTAGGTAATATTGTAAAGTAATACGTACCTAAGACAATGACCTAGGATCTCCTTTTATACAACAAGGAGTCCTTTACAAGATAAGTATATAGCTAACATAATAGAATATACACAAAATCTATTCTATACTTATCAATACACGCTTAACCATATCATAAACTAATAGCAAGTGGTAATGAATAACTTGCGGTGAAATATGTTTCCCCGCTAGTGTTAAACCAAGCGATGTAAGCCACTACTATCCGTGGTAACGGATTATTCCCAACAATCCTCCCCTAAACTTATGATTTCTCGCAAATTAATAAGTTTCTTCAATATGTATTAACTTCAAGGATTTGGGGAATTCAATCAAACACATCACTTCTTTTCTCTTAACTTTTGTATAGCTCTTGAACACCGATCTTGAAGCCTTTGTAATAATGCTCGACCTTCTCACCGTCTTCATTAACTCGTATGTGTAAGCTTAACATCATCAGAGAGCTCCAACTCTAAGTGGATATTCTTTCTCAAGAATCATGAAAAGTCTTATCCATTAGTCAGAGACATGATGAACATCACATGAATCATAATAAAACCATTTTGTACCAAGACATGTGAATAAGGTTTTCTAGTAGTCATCATCAACATTTGGTTCAAAAAGCCTTCTAAGATTTACCCATAACTGCATCTCCTTTGTATCTTTGAGATCTTTACCATTAAACCTCTCTTGAACTAATTTCCATAATGTATTAAGGTCATCTCTGTCAAAAGCTTTAATAAGATATTCAAATGTTATGAAAGATGAAGTTTCTCCTCCCAGCCTTGTAATCTTCCATGTTGAAGCAAGATTGCTAGCAAGTGTACACTTCCCAATCAATGATAGGATGTCGAATTTGCGGTGGTTCTCGGATAAAAATCTCATCTTCAATCACAATCATTTCGATCATTTGATCTTTAGTGAACTTCTCGGTAGGAATCTCCTTCTCGAGACTTTGTATGATCTTCATCAACCTTAGTCTTCTTAATAGTTTGAGAATCACCGACTTTGGCCCTTCTCTTCAATCTAGGAAATATTCTTTCTTCTTCTTAACCCATTGGATAAAAGATTTATCTTGTTTCACGCTACGTAGTAAGCCCTTTCAACTTGATCATCGACATTCCTATGAATTGATGCCTTTTCCGATTACCAACATGACAACAATAAGTCTTCATATATGCAAGTATTTGTGCCTTGGTTGGTTGTCTTTGTTTCTTCCGATTCTTCTTGACCGAATCGATTACATTATCAAGTGCTTGATTGTTCTTCATCATAATGAAATCTTTCAACCGAGCGCTTCTTTGTTCCTCGCTTAAAGATGCATCGACAACAAGGTCAATTGCCTTTTTCTTGATTTTGGATTATTATCTACCGAACTGAATATCTTCTTCAAGAGGAACATAACTAAACTCAAGCTTTCTCTTTCATAACAAGAGGTTGGACGGTGGAAATTGAATCAAGATCTTCCATTCTATCCAATCTTTGAGCTTCCAAAAGCTAGCAACTTCTATTTCTTTCAACCTTTTCTTTTCAAAGAACTCTTTCAAAGAATTTGATCTTCTCAAATCTTCTTAGCAAGTTCTCTATTATGATCAATCGAACATGTCTTTTCTTTGAAACCTTCCCTTTAGGTTGTCAGACATCTTCCATAACCGCTTTACCCTTATTATCCTTCAAAGTATCAAATTCTTCACTTGCGGTGAGCAAGAGTTGGCTCTGCAGTGGAAATATCATCGATGGTAAAATCGGTTGCGCTTGGAAAATGTCTTGATCTTCAAGTTGCTCTCCATGAGTTTCACTTCTTTTTCTCCTTCACATGTATCACCTTCATCTTCAAATCAATTTTCCTCCCTCGTTGTCGAACTGCTTTTCCTCCCTGTTTGGAGGAATTTCCCAAATCTTGATCAATTTGAATCACCATTAGAAGGTGAGGATGAAGATGAAATCACCGACTTTGCGCCTTCTTGTGCTTTTTCAACCTCTCGCACCTCTTCTTTTAAGGTCTCGAATCTCATGCATGTAATAGTTGAACATCCTTGGCATGTTGCTTCTTGAAAGTAGCCAATGTCTTTTGTAGAGAATCAACTTTGTTTTGCTAATTTGGTACACATAACCATCAATTCCAATTGGTTTCCACTGCCTCGGCAGACTTCCAACCGTGTTACCTGTTGGGAGAGGTGAATCATGGAGCATTGGTCCGCACTCCTCCATAGTAGGACTAGGTGGAAGTTCAGAACCACCACCGCTTGTTCCTAGACCAAAAGGTGCGAAACTTGCTTGTGTTGTCATGAGAGGAGTTGACTGCTTTGACCTTCTCTCATAGGTTCTTGAACGGTGGTGTATAATCAATGTTGGCTACATGAATTATAGGTGTAGTTTGTTCGGTTGAAATTTTAGCAAGCATTTGGGGTAGGAGAGGTGTAAAAATCATATTGCCATCTTTATTCAAATTTTGAAAAACTTTAGGCTTTAGGCAACCGATTTGATAAATGAGTGTGAGGTTGCGCTTGAAATTCATTAAGCACAGCTTGCACAAACCTTGGATACATTAAAAATTTGGTTTTACTTTGTACATTGCCTTTCATCTTGGTAAAAATATAGTTGGACCGATTGAAAATCTTATCGATGACTAGACAAACCAAAGGATAAGCCATGGTTGAACTAAATTGCTCATAAGATGTTTTCTTAGGACTAAGGCAATGTAACAAGGTATGAATCAAAAATCTCCGTGGGGACAAAACCACTCTTTTGAAAGTAGCCTTTTTATCGCTGGTATCATACCCCATGGATGATAAAGTATCATGAATGTCGACATAGGTAATGTGATGAGACCATTGAGATCATCCAAGTGAAGTACTCTCCTTAGGGATGCCTCAAGAACATCAATAGTTACCCCATCTACAATGGCTCTAAGAGCATCCATCGTTTCATGTATCTCTATTCTCAAGTGTTATGGATGACGTAAGTCCAAAACGGTTGATTTGAGAGATATAGATTGTGGGTTTGAAAAGCAAAGCATACCTTATATGAGTGGTATGAAGAAAAACCACAATCGATGAAAAACAGAACCACTCTTCTCGATATTCTTTGTAAGTAGGCCACTAGGTTGTGCTCATCTCGCAAATTTTAAAGAAGCCATAGAAACTTTTGATGAAAAATATAATTATGTCAAGAAGAATTGAAGTAATGACTAGCCAATTGAGAGAACAAGATATATAGGGTTAGGGTTTATAATTGATGCTAAGTAAAATTATCTTTAGAAAGTAGGTATAATATAGAAAGAAGATATTTTACTTAAAATATTAACCCTATATATATGAATATCGGTGGTTACTTTCAACGGCTAGTAAAATTTAATTACTCGACATAATCGGTTATAACGGTGATAACGCTACACGTCGTTCGTTCGGGGTCAAGGAAACTTCCTTTCTTGAGCAAGTTTTATAACACCCTAGGCGATGAACCTAATCGTTGTAGTGTAGTAATTAGGGTAAGCCACGGTATTGATATCGTTCTCTAGGGAATAGGAATGCTAGTAAGGAGTTACTACGCTAAGGTTAAGGTTGAGGAAGATTATTTTTATATTTTTATATTTTATGAAATGGAAAGGTACGAATCTCGGTATTGGATTTTGGGGGGTTGGTATTTCTCTGATTACTCTACTATTATCTAATTATCTAAACTAAGGTTGTGGGTCTATGTCTAATTAATGTGTGCTCGTATGATAGTTTAAAGATGTGTTTACTTAGGTTGTACTACTCCTAATTATCTCCTATTGATGGTTGACTTGTCACGCCCTTATTCTTAGTTGCGTTGTGTGTCTAAAGTTGTAGGGTATGCGTTTCTCCCAACTCTTTGAACTTACCAAAGGGTCTCGCCTACAAACCCACTAGGGATGATAAACTCTTACTCTAAGGCACTCTTCGGATAATTTAGCCTACAACTACTCAGGTAATCATATTCTAAGGTTTATAAAGATGAATCAAGCATTAAGTACACAACGAATGACCTATCGCATTACTAGATCATTAATCAATCTAAGATAAGAAACAACCAATCAATATTCAATAATTAAGTTTCATACTTCCTAAGCAAACACACAAATAAATTAGCTTGACATGGAGAACATGCAAGCATACACACAAATAATCAAAGACATAATTGAATTAATGAAGTAAATACTTATCTTGATGTAAGATAGGGTTTAAAACCCTAAAATACCGTACAAGACACCTTAGGTTCGGGTTTAGGTTTTCACCCAAAAGACTCTCCCTAAACTGAAAAATTCGGATTCTATATATAAGATTACATATGCGACGGCGTCACCTTATGTTTCGTGACGCCGCCGTGTCGCCGCTCATTAGGGTTTCGCCTTGGCCACGTTAACCTTGCGACGGCGTCACCTTATATCCGTGACGCCGTCCTCTTCGACTTCGACGTCGTCGGGTTGCATCTAGGCCGTCCGAGTTGCGACGGTCTACTCCTTTAAAGCCCGACTGTCTCTTGAAAATACGAGTTTTGTCTCTTGACCCGTCACAAAATCCCACGACGGCCGCAATTAACACCCACGCCGTCGCCTTCTATTTTCAAAGACCTTGAGTGTCTCGATTCGACTTTGGCCATTTTCTTCATATATTCGCCTTTTCGTCCAAATAAGTGCCATTCCAAGATTTTGCCTTCAAGAGACCTAAAAGTGAAAAGGAACGATATTAAGCAATAACGGATACAAAAGTGATCAAATAAGGGCTTAAACGACCCTCAAAATGGTACCTTTTAAAACCTTATCAAATATCCCTACACTTGTTATTTGCTTGTCCTCAAGCAAATGTGCTTTAGCCAATTAATTTATAAGTTAGGGGTCATAAAGCATTAATTCAAAACGGTCCACAACACATATAAGCCCCAAGAAAGTCATAACAAGCACGGAAATTACATACTAGCACCTCACATGGGGTGTTTGGATACTCACATCTCTCTCGGGTGTATATATGAAATATAACAAATAGGAAATGGAAGATAAACACTCATTAACCAGTCCTAGTACATAGATTACCATAGGCTTGAGAATAGATCAAACCTCCATCGCTTTGGCGTAAGCACATAGAAAGACTATCAAAGAGGTCTTTTAAAGGGTTGTAATGTTAGGCTTACGGTAGGGAAACAAGGGTTTGGTGGGATAGGCTATTTAGTGGTGGTAAGTCAAAAATCTCTATGTTAAATACATATGAAGAATGGCGTTGCTAAGCCAAGACTCGACACTCTAAAACTCTAGGTATGAAATAAACAAACATAAATTTAAAGGATAGATGTAGGATGGTAGCCGTATATAATTTTTTTTTTTTTTTTTTTTTTATTTATTTTTTTACACTCTATTTTTTTTTTCTTTTTTTTTTTTCTATTTTTTTTCGATTTTTTTTTTTTTTTTTTTTTTTTTCATACACTTTTACTCTACCATCCTTTACGGTAACATCAAAATGATAGGGATTTATAGGCACATCCTACACTTGAGTTTTATTACTCTAATACTAATTTGACCCGAATTGAAAAGATCAAAACACTTGGGGTACATTATTACGCAAACAAAGGGAATTTGAATTAACGCTCCTTCCGTCATTTCATAAACTTTAACTTTTCCCATGAATCCCAATCGTCCCAAAACTCTGTATACAAAGGATATGACTCGACTTAGCAACTCATGCAAGCAACCGTATAATTGAACTAAGGGTTTAGGGTGATAACAAACATTTGCACTAAAAGTGAGTGCATAAGGGGTAGGCTAAGGCGATTTGGGTGTATATTTGGGGGTGGGGTGTAAACAATGTTTTCATTGATATTCGGAAAACCAAACATCACGAGAACCACGAAAAGGATAGGCTCGAGGGGTTAACTAGGGGTATCGTGTACTAAAGATGAGTACAACGCAAAGGGTGTGGGGGAATTACTCAACCGATGTGGAAGAAGTAATTATATTACGGGTATCAAACAAGGGTTATCCTAATGCCTCTTATCATTTAGTTATTCCTAACTACACAAGTGTAGTCTCACTTGCGATCTCGGAATGCATCACAAAACAAGTTCTAGAATCTAATATACTACCGGTTCACACTCTAAGCATTGAAGATGAATGCTTTAATTCCTACTAATCTAAGGGTGATCCTCACATTTTGGGTGGAATTTGGGTGGTAAAGGGTTTTTGTGCTAGTCATGCAACTTCCTATCCATGAGACGCTTTTGTTAAGACTAATGGCCCACTCCTATATGTCATGAAAATTTTAAATTTGGTGCCAAAATTACCCTAACCGACATTTTCTCATGGTTTATTACACAAATACAATTGGACAAAGAAAATAGTCAAGGATAAGTATAGTTTCAAAGTTCCGCTTTATTTTCCCTCCCTACACTTAAACCGAACATTGTCCCCAATGTTCCCCGAAAGTATCATAGTTATGATAAAATAAGGTAATTAAAAGCGAAAGAAACTAATACTCCCCGATTAGCTCGGTAGGATCCGTGTAAAGTGGTGGTTAAATCCTTTTCAAGAAGATTTTTGCGTGAAAAGCTCCTTTCGGTCTTATGTAATTTCTTCTCGACAAACTAAACCCGCACACTTGAAGAAAACAAACGAAACCTTCGCGTAAAATCGTGGTAATAATATATATAAGACTCGATTTAAACTAGGATATAATGCTTGTGGAATGGATGTTTACGAATTTCTAAGAAAATTAAGACACAGAAAATTCCAAAATTTATAAGTAGCTCGAAAACGAGAAAAAGTAACTGACATGTTTTACTCCTTCCCGACGCCGTCAGTTGCAATCTGACGCCGTCAGTTATCTTGACAGAAACCGGTCTCGATTTTACGAAAAAATTACGGAAAATTTATATCTTTAGAATCAAAAAAAATCACGCAAAACATCCATTATGACTCGATACAAGCATTTGACTCTAACAACACATATATATCTTTTAAATAATTGTAATTCTCATGTTCACGTTTCTTTTGAAAACGTGTGTAATCCTCCCTACACTTATCCCTTATGTAAAATACCTTTATATGTAATTAAGACGAGGTTAAAGACAAAATAAAGCATTTTACAAATTCAAACATGAGAATAAACAATTAATAAAAGATATACGACACAAATGAAAATGAAAACAAATACACATGGGTTGCCTCCCAAGAAGCGCTTGTTTTTGTTCGAGTCACGAGCCCCGACTCTACCCTTATTTAACGAGATAAAGGGAAGTTTTTCCTACACTTAAGTTTAAGTGCGGGTGATAGTAGCAATACACACCCTTAGGGTGGAAATTTGCTACGTGAGGAGAGGGTGATGGGTGATTTATATGCTCAAAGGAGTGTGCTCCATTCATTATAACCTTACCTAAGTCTATTGGTATAGCGGGTGAATCAAATCTCCTCCTAAAATGGATCATCTTCTATCAACTTCAAAAGATTCTTAGTTAAGGATCCATCTTGACCTAATAAACCCGGTTTAAACCCATAGTGTTTCTTGTTATCAACCATGAATGGGTGATATAAGTGTGTAAGGTCATGGGTTACTCCTATATTAGCTTCCACTCTACATGGCCTAGAATCTACCACCTTTATCAAGCAACTACCCGGACTATCTATTTTGATGGGTGGATTGGGGCCTAATTCAATTCCAAGATTCACATCTAAAGACGGAACATTGGGTAAGGTTTTGGTTGAGGCTCGGTTCATCAAAATTAGGAACTTCCCTAGGACTAAGAGAGAGGTCATGACAACAAGCATCTAAACCTACATTCTCTAGTGGCGTTTGGTCCAAAGGTTCTATATCAATTGGGGTTCCTATAGTCTCTTCTACTTCTTCCGGTAAGTTATAGGCGATGCGTGTTCCTCAGTGATGGTAGGGCTTGTGGGCTTGGAGTTTCCACTTATTCTCCATTATATCTAGATCTCCTAAATGTTCATCACGTGTTTTAGTATGATCGACCCAAATACACCCTAAGCATCTCAAATCCTTCTTTAGCCATTTCAAATTCTTGGTCCGATTCATAAGAATTATTCTCAAAATTTGATCACTATGTTCTATTTTCCTAAAGGATTCCTCACGCGTGTCATATGCTTTGAAATCTATCCCACGCATGCAACTAGGCAGTTCAACTATAACCATCTCACAATCTTGTTTGGGTTTAGGTTCCATGTTCTTAAAAACTAGGTCTTTTTGATCATGGTGCCTAAGATCATTCAATTGATGGTTTATGCATATGAGGCTTTTCTGAAAAATTCTCCAGATGGTGTCACTAAAAGGAGTTGATCCTGACAACGATTGTTGAATAGAAGCCACACAAGTACAGAATATATCAAATCCATCCAACCTTACACCCATCTCCTTTTGGATATTTCTAAGTTCACTCACAAATTCATTAGAACAATTAAAACCAAACCAATCTGCGAAATTCAATTGTTCCTCATTTGTTAATGATGCAAATGCAATTTCACTTGCCATAGCGACAAATGAAAAGGGTTTTACGAACACAAACACAAAGAAGGGGGATAGACTAAGAGAAAGCTAAAAAATGAGAAAAATTTACTTGATAGGAATCAAGCAAAGAAACCTAAACGAGGTGGACTACTAACTAGCTATTCTATTCCCGGCAATGCGCCTAAAACTTGATAACGCTACACGCCGTTCGGGGTCAAGGAAACTTCCTTTCTTGAGCAAGTTTTATAACACCCCAGGCGGTGAACCTAATCGTTGTAGTGTAGTAATTAGGTAAGCCACGGGTATTGATATCGCTCTCTAGGGAATAGGAATGCTAGTAAGGAGTTACTACACTAAGGTTAAGGTTGAGGAAGATTATTTTTATATTTTTATATTTTATGAAATGGAAAGGTACGAATCTCGGGTATTGGATTTGGGGGTTGGTATTTCACCGATTACTCGCTATTATCTAACTATCTAAACTAAGGTTGTGGGAGTCTATGTCTAATTAATGTGTGCTCGTATGATAGTTTAAAGATGTGTTTACTTAGGTTGTAGTACTCCTTAATTATCTCCTATTGATGGTTGAGTTGTCACGTCCTTATTCTTAGTTGCGTTGTGTGTCTAAAGTTGTAGGGTATGCTTTCTCCCAACTCTTTGAACTTACCAAAGGGTCTCGCCTACAAACCCACTAGGGATGATAAACTCTTACTCTAAGGCACTCTTCGGATAATTTAGCCTACAACTACTCGGTAATCATATTCTAAGGTTCACAAAGATGAATCAAGCATTAAGTACACAACGAATGACCTATCGCATTACTAGATCATTAATCAATCTAAGATAAGAAACAACCAATCAATATTCAATAATTAAGTTTCATACTTCCTAAGCAAACACACAAATAAATTAGCTTGGACATGGAGAACATGCAAGCATACACACAAATAATCAAAGACATAATTGAATTAATGAAGTAAATACTTATCTTGATGTAAGATAGGGTTTAAAACCCTAAAATACGTACAAGACACCTTAGGTTCGGGTTTAGGTTTTCACCCAAAAGAATCTCCCTAAAACCGAAAAATTCGGATTCTATATAAGATTACATATGCGACGGCGTCACCTTATGTTTCGTGACGCCGTGTGTCACCGCTCATTAGGGTTTCGTCTTGGCCACGTTAACCTTGCGGCGGCGTCACCTTATGTCCGTGACGCCGTCCTCTTCGACTTTCGGCGTCGTGCTGGTTGCATCTAGGCCGCCCGAGTTGCGACGGTCTACTCCTTTAAAGCCCCGACGTCTCTTGAAAATACGAGTTTTGTCTCTTGACCGTCACAAAATCCTCGACGGCGTCGCAATTAACACCGACGCCGCCGCCTTCTATTTTCGGCGAGCCTTGAGTGTCTCGATTCTGCCTTTGGCCATTTTCTTCATATATTCGTGCCTTTTCGTCCAAATAAGTGCCATACCAACATTTTGCCTTCAAGAGACCTAAAAGTGAAAAGGAACGATATTAAGCAATAACGGATACAAAAGTGATCAAATAAGGGCTTAAACGACCCCTCAAAATGGTACCTTTTAAAACCTTATCAAACGGCTAGAACAACAGTGGTAAAATAACATCGCTGGAAATCTGTGAACTAGCGGTGGTAATTTTTCACAAAAATTTCAAAGAGCGTGGAAGATAAAATCATTAGAAAACAATCTCGCTCCCATTATAGTTTTTATCAAACTATCAACTATCAACGGATTTGATATGTCTTTACCATGAGCCGCTTGCTATGGACTAGCCAACTCTTAATCATAAAGAATATGGTGAGTTGATAACCATATAGTTTTTGTAAACTATCAACCATAAACGGATTTGTCAAGTCTTTACCAAGAGTCGTTTGCTCGACTAGTTGATTCTTATGTGTATTAGACATGGTGAATCAATAACCATTTGATGTGTATCTCGATATACACCTTTTAACTCCAACTTCTCATCAAACATGATATACAAACTCATACAACAATTTCATTACCATACGCCTCCCTCAACACCAAAAACATTTATGGATTAAGCATTCCAATACTTGTTACCAAGTAATCAAATCTTCCCACATCAAGACCTTTTGTTAACAAATCAAAGATAGTTGTCATCGGAAGGAATTTTGACAACTTGAATTAGTCCTTTTCATAGCAATCTCGAATGAAATGGTGTCTAATTTCAATATGTTTGGTCTTTGTGTGTTGAACAGGATTCTTGATTATGCAAATGGTACTGCTATTGTCAATATGTATGATGGTATTCATGAAATTGTACCCATAGTCCAAGAGTTGATTTTGAAGCCATAATACTTGAGCACAACAACTTGCAGCAGCAATATACTCTACTTCAGTTGAAGAATTAGCCACCGTTGTTTGTTTCTTGCACTGCCATGACACTAACATGTTACCAAGAAATTGACATCCACCAGTTGTAGATTTTCTATCCAAGCTAGCTCCAGCATAGTCACTATTTGAGTAAGTAACCAGATCTAAAGGAGAATCTCTGGAGTACCACAATCCCAGAGTAGGATATGCTTTAAGATATCTGAAAATCTTCTTCACAACAATCAAGTGAGAGAACTTGGGAGTAACTTGAAACCTTGCACAAGCACACACAACAAACATAATATCTGGTCTAGATGATGTAAGATACATCAAAGAGCCAATCATAGACCTATACATGTGCACATCAACAGCTTCACCACTATTTTCCTTAAGAAGTAGATGTGTAGTCTTGTCTGCAGGAGTACTAGATGACTTTGCATCAGTAAACTTGAACTTCCTTAGTATCTTAGCCACATATTTATCTTAATTAAAGAAAATACCATCTGGCTTTTGTAATACCTAAAGTCCCAAAAAGAATGTGAGTTCTCCCATAGAACTCATCTGAAATTCTTCTTTCATCGCTTTCTCAAAATCTTTGCACATCTCTGTCTTTGTAGACCCAAAATGATATCATCAACATATACTTGGACAAGCAAGATATCATTCTTGTCTTTCTTGATGAACAAAGTTTGATCCACTCTGCCTCTATGAAACCCATTTGCAAGAAGATAAGTAGTTAAAGTTTCATACCATTTCCTTGGTGCTTGATGCAAGCCATACAAAGCTTTAACAACCCTGTAGACTTTGTTAGGATATGCAGAGTCTTCAAAACCTGGAGGTTGTGAGACATAAACTTCTTCATCTATCTGCCCATATAGAAAAGCACTTTTTACATCCATTTGATAGACTTTAAAGCCCATACAGGATGCATAGGCTAAGAACAGCCTAATTGCTTCAATCTTTCAACAGGGGCAAACACTTCTTCATAATCAATACCCTCCTCTTGAGTATATCCCTGAGCCACAAGCATAGCTTTGTTTCTGATAACAATTCCCCTTTCATCTTTCTTGTTTCTGAACACCCATTTAGTACCTATTACCTTCTTGCCAGAAGGCAAATCACAAAGCACCCATACCTTTTGAAGCTTAAACTGAAGCAACTCTTCTTGCATTGCTTCCACCCAACTTTCATCTTCAAGTGCCTTGTAAACATTCTTTGGCTCCATTTGTGGCAGAAAACACATAAATAGACATTCATTCTTGCCTTCATGTATTTTAGATTCATATATTTTACTTATGAATCCATGAACATCGTGCAACTTTGTTTGTCTTCTAGTCTTCACAGTGAATAGACATCCCCAATCACATTTTCAAGAGGATGTGATTTATGAATAAAAGTGTGGGAGTCCGAGGAACGCAATCTCTTGGCATATTAGAAATTTCAACATCATTGGCTTGGGCTTCCATAGTAACTGGAGTGGTGATTTCCACATCTGGTGTTGCAGTGGAAACACTTTGTCGAACAGTGGAATCTGAATTGTCACTGCTTTCAAAATTTTCATCATTCAAATTACTATTTCCTTCTTTTTCCAAATCACTAGAAGGATAAACAACTCCAGTTTTCAGTAAATTATTATCATCTGCATAGTCCCAAAGAGGTAGACTAAAATCATCTTGATCATCTGCATCCTCTTTGCTTGGTTCATCATCATCAAGAAACTCTTACGATCCTGCAATTAAAAGAAGATGTGCTTGTAAAACAGCACATAATTCATAGTATTTGTTAGAGTATCAAGATCAAACAGTCTTTCTGGACCAGTTCCTTTGACATTGACTTTATTTTCCAGGAACTCAACATGCATATTTTCTTCAATCTTTTGGGTTCTTAAGTTGAATACTCTGAAAGCTTTACTAACCATGGAATACCCAACAAAATACCCTTCATCAGCCTTTTCATCAAACTTGCCCAGATAATCTAAGGTATTGAGAATGGATACATGACACCCAAATGGTCTCATGAAGTCGAGGGTAGGAGGTCTTCCCCTAAACAATTCATAAGGTTTCTTATTCTTTGTCATTACTACTAAAACCTGTTTTGCACATAACATGCAAGTGTTAACTGCTCATTAAAAAGTAATTGGCAATTTAGAATCGCCAACATAGTTCTAGCGACTTCTATCGTTGTCCTGCTTTCTCCTCTCAAGAACACCATTTTGTTGAGGAGTTCTAGCCACACTAAATTCTCTTTTAATACCTTTATCTTTGCAAAACTCATCCATAACTCTATTCTTGAATTCGGTTCCATTATCACACCTAATGATTTTAACTTTCATATCATATTGGTTTTCAACTTGATGATAAATATTTTTAGAATGCATGTTGTTTCATCCTTAGTTCCAAGAAAGAAAACCCATGTAAATCGCTAAAATCATCAACACCACAAGAAAATATTTCTTAAGATTCAAGTCGCTCACGTATGTAGGACCAAATAAGTCCATATGTAACATCCGAAGTGGGTGAGCAATAGAGTTAACAAACTTTGACCAAGCAAGAAGCTCGTGTTGTTTGCCTTTAAGACAAGCCACACAGTTTGATCATTTTCAAATCTTTTCTGAGGTAGACCTCTCACTAAACCATCTTTAACAATCTTGTTAATGGTTTTGAAGTTAACATGACCAAGTCTTCTATGCCATAACATGGATTCATCCACTGTGGCCTTTGCAAGAAAGCAAGCATAATCATTTTTAGCTACAATGTTGTTCATATCAAAGCTATAGAGATTGCCTTTTCTAGGAACTTTAAGAAGAATCTGACTTTCATCAGGCATCTTAAAATCCTTAGAGAGAACAAAACACATATCTTTGGTAAAAAGAACATTGTTCATCTTGTCACACATTTGTGACACACTAAAGAGATTGTACTTAAGCTCCTTTACATAATACACAGGTTCAAAGTCCAAGTTACCAGTTTTAATAACACCTTTACCAGCAACTTTTCCATTTACTCCACCTCCAAAGCTGACATACTGTCCATCATAATGCTCAAAATCAGAAAGATAGGACTTGTTGCCAGTCATGTGCCTTGAACACCCACTATCTCAGATATCCTTGAGTGACCTTTTGTCCTTGGATGTTCCCGCACAAATAAGTAAAGAGTTAGTTTTTTTTGGGATCCAAGCCATGATTGACTTGGATCCTCGTGTATCAATATAGTTAAATCTATCAAAGGTCATTGATACACCATTGGGATTGGTTGTAGAGGTATTTCCTTTAGGTTTCCATTCCCAACGTCTTTGAGGCCTTCACAACATTGCCCATGTCCCCCTTTTCTTATTAAAACCCTTGCGGTGGTAACTTTTGAATGAGCGATGGTAACTGCTGGTTTCTTTTTAGGTACCCACTGTTGGTTATTGTAAACCTTTTTAGTTTGAAAGGTTCTTTTTCCTGTTTGTGCAGATTTATTAAAAGTTGTTTTAGTGTTTGCACTTTTAACGGTGACTTAGGGTGAGCAGTGTTACAGCTTTTGCGGTGGCAACTGCTTGAGGCCACTTCTAAGTTGAATTGCTCTTGGGACCATATTGCAATTAGAACTAGGGTGTACATTATATTGATATCATTAGACTCCACCCTTTTGTTCCCATGACTACCCTTCTCCCAACATGATAGTCACAATAAGCATGTAAATGATCAAAACTACCACAAATATAGCATGCTTTATTGTTCATCACAAAATCACTACCTAATTGTTGAGATTTAACATGATTCCAACTCCTCCGGTTACCCCTAGGAGTTGTAGGCTTGTTCTATACATCTCAAAGATACTTACAGCTTGGTCTAGGTTTATTAACCGGTTTCCTAGGTTCCTCTATAATAGTATTAGCAACTTTTGGGATAGTAGTCTCTACATTCTTTTTAATACTCTCATCTACAATGATGAGTCACTAGCACTTTCAAAAACATCATTATCTAGCTTACTCTCTTCCTCACTCTTCACAACCGTGTCTTTTAAAGGACCATATTCTCTTACAAGATCCTTAAAATCCTCTATACCGTATGAGCTAAATCTATACCGAGGTGAATGAACACCCCTTAGTGGTGGAGGCGCAGATTATAACCCATACCGACTTAGCTTTATTATATACTTGAGCATTCCAAATTTTATCAATTGACTCGGACCGATGATAACATGTGTCTATAGTTAAATTGACATTTTCAAGTTTCTTTTGGAGTTTTTCAAGCTCCTTTTGGTATGCTTCATTCACGCAGTTGTATGTTCTACCTCTCTCTAAGAAGAATCATATTATCATTATAATTTGACTCATTTGCACGATAGTGCTCTATTTGTTTTTCTAAACTGTCATGGCTCTCCTAAGATTAGCTACAGATAATTAGCGATGTATAACTCTTCTCTTTCATTAGAATATAAATTATTAAGTCTTTCAACTTCTAGCAGCCCTACATGTTTTAGAGCAACATTCGTAGTTTTGTACCTCAGTCGAGAAAGCCATGAGAGCAAATTCAAGAGCAACAAGAGCAAGATCTCAGATGTTCTTCTTCTTGTTCATCATCCATGAAACTCCAATCATAACTCACACCATCAATAGCCAACATTGCCTTTGGTTCTTCCACAGTTGGTCCCTTCTTTGCTTGTACCATGTAGACCGTTGTCCTTGGTCTTTGGTCTTCTACATTCTCTAGCAAAATGTCCAAACTTGTGGCGCTTAAAGCACTCCACTTTCTTCTTATCAAAACCCGCAGATCATCACCATTAATGTGAATAGGCTTGCCGCCTTCTTGTAGAACTTCTTAGCCCTCATGCTAAGAAGAGCTATCTGCCATTTTATATCCATCTCTTCCAATTCATCTTCATCAATTTGCTCTATGTCTTCATGAGTTAAGACAGAGCCATCAACTTGTGTGGAGATAAAAGCATAAAAGTAGGATCTCCAATACTAGCAACCTTCTTTGGAACTGCAGCGGTAACATTAACATTACCGGTGGAAACTTTAGAACCTACAAGTGGCAATATCATCATCACTTTCATCTTCGTAATCATCATTGTCAGCGAATTTGACAACAATGCCAAGCTACTAGAGCTTGTACCAAGTTTCCCCGCTTCTACAACCTTTGCTCAATAAGTTTGAAGTTGTTGTAAAGATCATTGAGCTTCATTGTTTCAATGTCTGCTTTGTTTTCCCATACAAGAACATTGGTTTGAAACTCAAGGCAAACTTCTTAGAAACTTCAAATTGAGGTCTTCCTTTTCTACCTCAATGCCAAACACGATTAATTGTGTAACAATCTTACAAGTTTGGTAAAATGCTATCAAGTGAGTCATTGCTTGAAGCAGAAGTTTTCATAACTTTGCTTTAACAATGTCTTCCGAGTCTTCTTTGTTGCATCATTACCACCAAACACCGAGCAAATCTCTTCAAACAGTTCTTTAGCCGTCTTGAATTTCTTTGAATGCAATAATCTGGTCTCTAGGAAGAGTCATCGACAATAGACTTCTAGCTTTAAGATAATTCTTCTTTTGAGCTTTTTCGAATTTGATTCGTGCACGTAAACTTTCACAACATCTCGTGTCACCAACTTTGAAGTAGTGGTCACAGATTTGAAAGAATCACCAAGTTGAATGATCTCCCATGAGCATAGTCCTGTATGAGGAAGTATTGCTCAATCAAGATCCTCCACATCTCAAACTCATTAAGCTTAAGCTTAGGGGTCCAGGTGTAGAAGAAGAGTTTGATTGATTGTTTTCCATCTCCATTGTCTTGAGAGAGTGAGTCAAGCTAATTCTTTGGATCTTCTAAAACAAAATATCGAAACCTTGCTCGATACCACTTGTTGGATCTAAGACACTCTCCTTGTGTCAATGATATTTTGTATAATATTATCAAGCAAGCGGAATGTACTTAAGTAATACTTAGAAGACGAATTATATGATGTATGAGAGTAAACACAAGTTAACACAAAACTTAAGCTTCAATATTATTAATGAAATAATACGAGTGATCTTGGTATCACTAGGGTTACACCTTGAAGCTTTCGTAGGTAATATTGTAAAGTAATACGTACCTAAGACAATGACCTAGGATCTCCTTTTATACAACAAGGAGTCCTTTACAAGATAAGTATATAGCTAACATAATAGAATATACACAAAATCTATTCTATACTTATCAATACGCGTTTAACCATATCATAAACTAATAGCAGTGGTAATGAATAACTTGCAGTGGAAATATGTTTCCACTGCTAGTGTTAAACCAAGCAGTGTAAGCCACTACTATCCGTGGTAACGGATTATTCCCAACACTGACAGTCTCATTGAAACCAGGAGAATGCCCCAAACCACTCTCCAAATGGTCTAAAGTTGGACCACCCAGATGTTAAGAGTTGCTGCTATCACCCAAATGATGATCATTTTGATTAATATTACCCAAAGGGGGTACCATTTTGCCTATTGTCATCATTGGGTGTGTCAGGTTCTTCACAAGTAACTTCATCAAAGAAGTTTACATGATTCAAACCCTGACTGAGAGGGTCAGGAGCAACAGAAGCATTTTTAATCTTGAAAGGAAAAACATTTTCAAATGATCTTACATCTCTAGAAAAGATAAACTGTTTTCTTTCAAGACTGTAGAGTTTATAACCTTTTTGAAAATTAGAATACCCAACTAAAACACATTTCTCAGCTCTGCTACTAAACTTATCATTACTCGTAAGAATAGTAGCAAAACATAAACAACCAAACACTCTTAAATGATTTAAATCAGGTTTTCTATTAAAAACAAGATTAAAGGGAGACTCTCCATTCAACACTGAGGAAGGCAATCTGTTAATCAAATAAGTGGCGGTTAGAACACATTCAGACCACAAAAAAAGGCAATCCTCCTGAAACATAAAGGGATCTGGCCACATTTAAGAGATGCCTATGTTTCCTCTCTACAACCCCATTTTTTTTAGGAGTATAAGCACAAGATGTTTGATGAATAATGCCTTTATCTTCACAAAACTTATTAAACTGATTATTAACAAATTCAGTTCCATTATCACTTCTAGAAATCTTAACACACTTCTCAAACTGTGTTTTAATCAAGTTATAAAAAATTTGAACACAATCAAACACCTCATGCTTATTTTTAAGCAAGTAAACCCAACAAGCCCTGGTGAAATCATCCACAATAGTTAAAAAGAATCTATGACCTTCTTTACTTTTAATTTTATAAGAACCCCAAAGATCAAGGTGAACAATATCACCAAGAGCTATGGTTTTATGGTCACTTAATGGAAAAGACTCTCTGGTTTGTTTTGCCTTTTGACAAATCTCACAAGGTTCAATGTCATTTTTATTTTCAAATAAGATTTCACCTTTTAGGACTGATAAGACTTGATCAGAAGGATGACCAAGCCTGCAGTGCCATATTTCTTTGGTTAAATAACGAACAGCACTAGAGTTCTCAAATCCTAGGCTAGTACCTTGATTTCCATCAAAGTAATATAAACCATCTTTTTGTTTACCAATCCCTAGAACATTCATTCCCCTCAAATCCTAAGGTAAAACATAACACTGTAACTCATCAAATGTAATAACAAAATTGCTGTCTCTAGCCACTTTATGAACAGACATTAAGCTAACAAATTACTCTGGTACAACTAACACATCATATAGAGTCAAATGTTTGGTTAGAACCATATATTTCCAACCTTAGTGATTAAAGCTTCAGTCCCATTGGGATGTGAAACTTTAATTCCAAGTTTTGAAATATCAATCACATTAACCAAAAATTTATCAGTATATGTAAGATGTTGATTAGCACCAGAATCAACAATAAGTCCAGCTGCAACAAGTGCATATCTAAACTTACTATTGTTACAGAAAAATCTTTGAAAATTTTGATTAAAAAACTTGCTATTGTTTAAAACAATACCTGCCATATTGGCATGTACTCCTTTCCCATTTCTATCAACATTACTAAAATTTTCTTTAATAAAAGAAATCAATTTAGAAATCTGTTCATCTGAAAAAGTAGAAGTGGAACTAGAACCAATATAATTGTTATTAGAGTAAATTACACCGTTCGTCCCTATGGTTTGCCCAAAATAACAGTGCAAGTCCATTCGTTTTTATTTTTGCGCCATAAGTCCTTATAATGAAGTTTGGTAACACCATCAGTCCCTATCTCTAACGGTCGTTAGTTTTCTCCGTTAACTCCCACATGTGCGTTACATATGCCGTCCATTTCTAACGATCGTTAGCGTTTTTGCATGTTTTCGTCCGTTTTTTCACGTTTTCGTCCGTTTTTATACATTTTCGTTCGTTTTTTCACGTTTTCGTCAGTTTTTGCACGTCTTCGTCCGTTTTTTCACGTTATCATCCGTTTTTTCACGTTTTCGTCCGTTTTTGCACGTTTTCATCCGCTTTTACACGTTTCGTCCGCTTTTGCACCTTCTCTCCTGCTTTTGCACGCACGTTTTTGCATGTTTTGTTCCGCTTTGCACGCCGCTCGTTTTGCTCGTTTTCATCCATTTTGCATGTTTCAATTTGTTTTGCACGTTTTTCTTCGTTTTTTCTCGTTTTCGTCCGTTTTCGCACGTTTTTGTTCGTTTTTTCACGTTTTAGTTCGTTTTTTCTCTGTTTTTGCGTGTTTCATTCGTTTTTACACATTTACATCTGTTTTGGCACGTTTTCGTTTGTTTTGTACGTTTTTGTTTTCTTTTTCACATTTTCGTCCATTTTTGCTCGTTTTCGTTCATTTTTGCTCGTTTTCTTTTTCACATTTTCGTTCATTTTTGCTCGTTTTCTTTTTCACATTCGTTTTCACCAAAACGCAAAACCCACGAAAACGTGAAAAACGGACGAAAACGCAAAAAATGAGGAGAACATGAAAACGAACGCAAACGTGAAAAACGGACGGAAACATGAAAACGGACGAAAACGTGAAAAACGGACGGCGTGCAAAACGGACGGCGTGAAAAACCGACGATAACGTAAAACGGGGCGGCGTTAAAAGCGGACGAAGACGCGAAAACCGATTTAAAACGTGAAAAACGAACGAAAACGTGAAAAACGGCGAAAACGCAAAACGGACGAAAACGTGAAAAACGCGAAAACGCAAAACCGACGAAACGTGAAAACGAATCTAAAACGAAAAACGGACGAAAACGCGAAAAACGGACGAAAACATGCAAAAACGCTAACGATCGTTAGAATGGACGGCACATGTAACGCATGTGGGAGTTAACGGAGAAAACTAACGACCGTTAGAGATAGGGACTGATGGTGTTACCAAACTTCATTATAAGGACTTATGGCGCAAAAATAAAAACGAAGGGACTTGCACTGTTATTTTGGGCAAACTATAGGGACGAACGGTGTAATTTACTCTTGTTATTATTTATAAATATTTTGTTGAAATTCTGAGCACCCTGATTATTATTATTGTTATTATTTCTTCTATTTTTTTCCAAAATCAGCAGGGTACCCAATGAGCTTAAAGCATCTATCAGCAGTATGACCATTAAAGCCACAATGTTCACACACAAAAGTAGGACCGCCAGCAATCCTCCTATTATCATTAGATCTAGTGGTATTATTAGGCCTTGAGGAATTACCAGAGGTTTGGGGCCTCCGAGAATTACCTCTATTGGGCACACTGGAGTTAAACACAGTTGACTGAGAACTTTGAGAATTCCCACCAACTGAACTAGTGACCACAGATCTGTGGGATTCCTCACTAGAAATAATGGCAAATGCCCCTTTCACATCAGGTAGAGGGTCTCTAGATAAGATATTACTCCTTATTTACATATAAGAATCATCTAATCCCATTAAAAACTGCATTAGTTTCATTAACTGATTATGTTTTTTAAAATCCTCAGCAGCATGACAAGTGCATCTAGGCAACTGAATTAAAGCATTAAATTGTTTCCACAAAGTGCCCAACTTATTAAAGTACTCAGCAATAGAACAACCATTCTGAGACAAAGAATTGATTTTATGATGCAGATTAAAAATAACTGAACCATCAACTCTATCAAAAGTTTCCTTTAACTCTGTCCATACATCAGAAGCCCTTTTGAAAAAATTTGACCCAAAAACAATTCTTCTGATATAGAATTTAAAATCCACCCCAACATAACAACATTAACCCTGTCCTATTGTCTGCCTAATACCTCATCAACATGTGACCTTGTACAAGAACCATCTATAAAACCAATCATATTTTTACCCTCTGAAGCCAGTAACATAGCACAAGACTACACATTGTAATTTTCAGTACCCTTAAGTTTAATAAACACAACAGTCAAGGTAGCATAGTCATTAGGATGTAAATGAAGAGGATGACTAAGGTTAAGTTATTAATTAGAGTAACAGGAACATCCTCTTCAGCATCAGAATCATGAACAAAATTATCAGAATTATGCACTGACATGATAAAAACAGACAAGAATCACACAATAAACACACAGAAAAGGGCCAAGAAGGTAGTTCCCAGGCTTTCCTTGCCACTCAAGGTGGTAGGTCAAGGGCGTACACAAGCACACAAACAAGACCAAAGAAACAAATAAACTAGAACAAATAAGCACCAACACCACAATTAACCAATCTCAACTTCCAAAATCCCAAATCCTATCCTCCAGCATCTAATGCAAGAAAATAAAAACAGAATTAAAAAAGAGAGCGTGAGAGGTGTTACAGAGCACGTAAAATTCCAATAAGCAGCGGAAAAAGAACCCAGGTTATGATCTTTATTCACTTAGTCAAGAATCACAACCCACACGATCTCAATCAACCCAGAATCAACAAATCACTAAACCCTAATTTTCAAGAATTAGGGAAACCACCAAAAACCACCAAGATTCACCAGAAACACCAGCAAACCGATCAAGAACACTTAAACCAACCACCAATCGAAGCCAAAGATCAAACCCCCAAAATTACCCAAACCCTAATTTTTTTTTAAAAATATGCGTTATGTAAAATCTTTTAGAATTAGTCAATTAGAGTCAAAAGACACTAATTAACCACGGTTAATTGAGTTTAATCAAGTTAATTATGAAAACCCCCAAAATTTTAGAAACCCTAATTGTTTTTGAAAAACCGAGATTATAGTAAGATTCAATAACCTGGCTCTGATACCATGTAGGAAAACACAATTTAAACCAGAAAACAATCTCTTGAATCTCAATTCAAGAGTAACTTTTATTACTAACCAAAATCAATCAAGATCAATAAGAAACTGATCTTAATCAGTATACCACAACAATCACAAACCACAAAGATCACACCCACAATCTGTTGGTCCAAAAAATTGAGTAAATCTTAATAAAATGAAAAACACATTAATTAATAATGAAGAACAATTATTACAAGATTTCTCAATACCAACTAGACTACATGATAACATCATCAACTTTTTCACGGGGATAATCTCGGTATATTATCCCCATTGAATGACAAATAAACTCTCATTGATCCAAGCTATGCTTGTGTTTCAATGAGAGGATGATCCTATCACCTAATACTAAGTATTATGTGTTTGAGGATACATACCTATCTCTATTACAATACATACATATATATAGCAACTAATAATACAAGACATGTGATGATGGTGACATGTGGTCCCCCATGTGGTCCATCTTCATCTTCCTCTTTTGGAAAAGCACCAACCATCCTTTTGAATGTATCATCACAATATTCCCACTGATGTACCCAGAGCAAGGCTAATTATAAAACTCGTTTTTTAGGCCGCTCTAAAAGTTTTTAAATTAGGATCCTAAATGGCTGAAATTGATGTACCCCAACTAGTCGATAAAAAGGGTGGAGCTTATTCGGTTGTTGCCCTAGACTTGAAGTTGGCAAATTCAACAAATAGAAAAGCGAATGCTTTGCTATTTGATTGAGATGGAACCTTATTATATCAAGTGTATAAATGAAGGTCCATTTTCCCAAAGACTCGCCAAGGTTGCCCAAACACAAGCTCGGTGGACCTGGATGAAAGGAGAGTGGTCAACCGGACCAAAGACTCAAAAGTATCATAATATCTTGTCTTCCCGACGATATTATGGAGTCTCGATATAAGTCGTAGTATAGCTACAAACACAGGATGACCTAGTTCATAGTCATGAAGGACCATCCGATACCAAGGAAAACAGGAGAATGGACACGAAACTTGAGTATAACACCTTCGAGGCTAAGGACTCGTAAACTCTCTTAAACTTACACGTGTACAAAACTCTTTTAAATGAATTGTAAAATGATGGTTATAAGTTGTCAAAACATGAAATCAATGTTGGTTTTGTCAACGGTCTCCCGAGAAGTGGTTGAATTTCTCTCGTGGGCTTAGGAATGCTAATCATATCCAAAATCTTGAGCTTCACGAAATTTATGGAAATTTGTCTATGAGGAAAACCTCATCAGCAGACGATACCGACTTAAAGAAGTCTTAGGAAGTCAAGAAGTCCCCACCACCACCTCATCACCAATATCAACCGCTCTATTCTAACAATGTTGTTCAAGATTTTCGTGAAAATTATGATGATGAGCCTCGATGAGAGATCAAGTGAGGAGTACCTAAATGACACGAACACCGAATTTCGTGAAAGGGCACTCCTTGCTAACTCTCGAAGGTTTATAAAAAGAAACAAAGGTTTTTCAAATGCCAGCAAATGAGGACACCGAATGCTTTAAGTGTCACAAAAGAGGTCATTTTGCAAAAGACTGCTTTTAAAAACAATTTCGAACCCTCTTATAAATCATCGTGGTTCAATCGGTCCTTAGGCTTTAGCAAATTTCAACCAAAAATCTATCGGGCCTCATCAAAACTTTCAAAACAAATCGATAAAAAACTGCGTGATTTTGAAGCTAAGTATAAGAAAGTCAGCTAAGCTTGCATTGCTCGAAGCCAGGTCCCTCGAAACAACAAAAGTGTTCAATGCATGCGGGGTAAAACAAAGGCCTTGTTGTCGAGACCTTCGATCGGGATGAAGAGCCGGTGTCATCGATGATGAAATGGTGCATGTCGAGCAATCGATGACTCTCTCGAAAGAGGACAAGCTAGTCATTGGAAAGAATCATGCCGTAAATGGAGAATGGGTCAATATCACAATGAAGAAGGTAAATATTCTACTTTCTATGGATGATGACTCGATTGGCGATCTTACATGAATTATCTTAATGTTGACCTTAAGTTCGTAGAGGAGCAAAGACTTAATCTTTTTTCAAAATACAACAAGTGGTATCAGAGCGGGTGGATTATGCTCATGATCCAGATCCGTTCAATTGGCTGTTGATAACATTCTTAATAGTCAAAAAATCATGTGTGAACCTTCAAAAACTGCTACTGTCATAGCAATTTTTGAGGGGGAGAGAGACACACTGATATTGACATCTTGACAAAACCCCACCCAAAATACCCACTGATTGAAATAATCAGTCAAAACCTTATCCATACAAACAAACAAAAAACATCACCACACAAAAATTTCATCACACCGACACTCTAAAAACACAAAACCACTCGCTCTTATTCAAAAATCTTGATCAAAACTCCTCTCAATAATAACTCTTCAATCGTCATATTCTCAAAACTTTAAAACCCGGATCTATCACTTCAAAAAACAAAATAAATCCACTCATCAAAAAAAAAAAAAAAAAAAAAAAAACCGATAAAAAATCATCAACTCGACGATATAATCAGATCTTGATTTATACTCATCACCAAACCCATCTAATCCACACACACAAAAAACTCTCTATTAAACACAAGATCTTAATCTAAACCCGGAGTCCGATCTCACAATCGACTCAAACCAAAACCCAGATCCTTAAAAAAAATCGATTCTTTGCAAACAAAGATGTAAGCCGATATATATTGCTACTATCACGAGCAGAGATAAAAAGGAGGGTGACATGAAATTCATGGGTTAATTTAGGGAGTAGCGTGTCGTGGTTAGTCTGATCAAAATAAGTCAGTTATGCTGATTTTGTTATGACTCAGGGTATGTAGATGATGAGAAGTAGCTGATTAGAGGTTGGTAATCTCGGGCTCAGCCTGAGAATGTTGAAACTGAAGTCTGGAGTATGATTCGAGTCAGTGAGAACATTGAATCAGGTAGTGTTATGATGGGTTAGATAGTTGAAATTGCTATCTATTAGTTGTGAGGTAAAAAAATTGGAGCGATTGGAATGATCAGTGATTAGTTTTGCAACATCAGGGAGTGTTAGAGGTTGGTCATTTTCGAGCTGAGACTGAATGTGACTCAGTCTATGGTATGATACGAATCAAAAAGTGATTAAAAGAATGATGGGAGACTGATACGATAAGTTCAGAATGTGAAAGATAATTCTCATCAGGGAATAAGTTTCAGTGTGTTTTGAGGCTTGAGATACTTAGGTATCAGTGGAGTTGTGAATATCTTTGTTATAAAAGAAACACAAACCTGAACCCCTAGTCAGGTCACTGAACTCCCAAACTTGACTTTACTCACTGAACCTGGTCACCTGCCTATGAAACTCAGGTCGCCTTAATCAGGTAGTATGGGTTGCGGCTTAAAGAATACTAATGTGTTATTCGGGCTTAACATGAAAAAAGTACCAAAAGATCGGGAAATACTTGTCTTTCTTGGTGTGGTATATGTACATCAGGGAGTAATGGAAGTATACATCAGGTAATGGTAATGTGGCTTTCGAGTTGTCTTTGCAACATCTGGATGTGTTAATGGTGCTTTTCTGGGTGAGCCTGATCAGGTTGATGCTAACTCAGGGAGTGATATCAAGGTGTGTTAATGTGAACGTGAACCTGATCCTGAAACCTCACCTCACCTCAGTGACTAAAACCCGAGACCCTGAACCATGGTCTCAATGAACACCCAAGTCCCTAAAAACCGAGCCACTGAGCTCTTGGTGACTAAAACCAAGTCACTGAAAAAATGAGAACCCGAAGACCGATAATCATAGACCCTGAATGTGTCAAAGTGTGTTGAAAGTGCTAAGGTTCTTGTTTAGGAATCTTAGTCAATGAATGGGTTATAATATTATGACAATAGTGTGGACACTGATGTATCAAATTGAACCAGGTCCTTAATTAGCTGTCATTGAATATTGTATCAGTGAGTGTTAAAAAAGGGGAAGAGTAGACACTGATGAATCATAATTGAACCAAAGTCAACAACCTTTACACACTAAACCCTTCAAGTTGAACTCGAGTAGTGAACTCGTGTCACCGAACCCCAAGGTCACCGAACTCGATCACCGACCAACGAACTTAGTTATTGACCCTACATCTACTAAACCTAGTCACCGAGACATAAAGGATCATACACCCGAACCTAGGTTCCAACCCCGCCACCGAACAACTCAAACCCTCGATGAACCCTCGCCTTACACCTTTACCAATCACTTTAGGCTATTTGTATATTCAAATAGGGAGACTATTGGGTCCAATAAATTGACCCAATCACCCTAACAAGATTTGAAAATAAAATAGCCTCACTCACTAAATAAATAGTGAGTGACTCATCGATAAAGAAATCAATGAGTGTTGTTCAAGACTTTTACTTCATCGATACAAGGTCGTTGAATAAAATATATGAGTCAAACAACACCAAAGTGACACCGAGATTTTGACAAATGTCTCATTGATCCCGAATATGCTATCTCTACATCTTGACCGAAAATATGGTGGGAACTTCCAAGAGAAGAAGTCAAACAAGTACAAGACTTTACCATAAGAGTGGGAGTATTGTGATGATACATTCAAAAGGATGGTTGGTGCTTTTCCAAAAGAGGAAGATGAAGATGGACCACATGGGGGACCACATGTCACCATCATCACATGTCTTGTATTATTAGTTGTTATATATATGTCTGTATTGTAATAGAGATAGGTATGTATCCTCAAACACATAATACTTAGTATTAGTTGATAGGATCATCCTCTCATTGAAACACAAGCATAGCTTGGATCAATGAGAGTTTATTTGTCATTCAATGGGGATAATATACCAAGATTATCCCCGTGAAAAGGTTGAGGATGGTATCATATAGTCTAGTTGGTATTGAGAAATCTTGTAATAATTGTTCTTCATTATTAATTAATGTGTTTTTCATTTTATCAAGATTTACTCAATTTTTTGGACCAACACAATCCTTCCCACTGCTACTCAGGAGGAAGGCTATTGACTACTTATCAATAGTTCTATTACAAGAATCAAATCCTCACAATCACTCTTAAGCAACAATGAACAATGAACACTTAGAACAGATTTTGGTTAATGAGAGAAAACTGGATGCAGTCTTCAATAATGAGAGAAGAAGATATCAAACCCTAGACGGGTATAAGAGCTTTTATAGCCTTGACTGAAACTTTAGCATCTTGACAATAACAGCCCTTGAACTTTGTGTATTCTGCTACTAACAGCTTCAAGCTTTTATCAACACTAAAAAACTAAAATACAATAATGTCACAATTAGTCCTTATAGAAAAATTGTTCCATAATTGAGTTAGTTTTAACACCACATTTACACTACGCTTTCCACATTTACTCTACGCTTTGTATCTTGCGAATCAGGAGACACAACGTCATTAAGATGAGGCCAAATGTACTAAAGCTTTGTGTAAGTTTTGTGTACATATTTAATAGTCGTATTACCGGTTCGAACTCGAGACTATGAGATTGCATGCATTTTGTATGAGATTCAATTAATAATAATTAATATATAATATTTATGATTTAATTATTATTTCACAGTAGTCTAACGGTCGTTAAATGAAAAATAGAAAGAATAAAGAGAAAGTAGGCCAAGAGAAGATTCTAGACTTTTAAGAAAGGGCCATGGACACGTGCAAAAGATGAGTTGTTGTCGAGTTACATCGCTAGAGAAGGAGAGGGGCAGTGGCCGACCCTACCCAAGAAGTCGGGACTTCTCCATTGTGGGAAGAGCTGCAGACTCTGACTACCTTCGTCCTTTTGTCAAGCGAGGCCACATCTCCGCCGATGAAGATGACCTCATCATCCGGCTCCACCGCCTCCTTGGTAATAGGTAATGTAGTCCTTATTCTTCAAAGGGTGTTTGGGATTGCCTTTAAAAATAATATCTGATTATTGTGTTTTGTAATAGTAAGTAATTACGGTACTAATTAGTATTTGAGTTAAGTAATCTAAATATTCAATATGCAATCTTGAACGCCCTGTTAGATCAATATCTTTTTCTAAATTAGTCTCGAGTGTCATCTAACATTCACATATGCTCACGCTTTAACTATTACTAGGTGGTCATTAATAGCGAGAAGGATTCCTGGGCGCACAGATAACGAGATTAAGAACTATTGGAATACTCACCTTAGCAAGAAGTTAACAAGCTAAGGGATTGATCTAAAGACTCTCAGACCATTATCATCACCATCATCATCTTCTCTAAACCCAAATCACAATCTCAATCATTCATTTTCTTTACTAGATCAAACCAAAACAATTTCAACAAATTCCCATGAAAACGCCTCAAACCTCAACTCCATCAACCCAACAATGGTCCTCGATTTGATGATATTCTTAGCCACTCGCCTGATGACGTTTTCTCTTCGTTCTTGGATTCACTGATCAACGACGAAATGTGCAGTGAACGCACCCCAACTGCTCTATAGAAGTATGTGATCCTATTTAGTATTATATAGCTAAAAAAACTTTAGTTTTTTACACTTGTAATTTCATAATTATCGCCTTAGTAAGTGACTCATCTTATTTTTCTTAACATACATTTTATTAACCTTTAGTGTATTAAGAAAAATTCAGATCATGGCGACATGATTACACCAATGTATAAAAATAAATCCATGAAAATTAACAAGATTTAACACCATCCTTGCAATATTTAGTCAAGTTGTAGTCTTTCCTTATGATCATCCAGCAAATGCACCTTATAAGGTGACCTCGGCTCAATCTATCAAATTTATTATCAAGCGGTTCGTCAGTGGTATATAAAGAATCGTCCAAGGCACACAACGCGTACATAGCATCATTAACATGATTCCACATTTACCTTTTCACATCGAAGTTTCATATGATAAATGTTGTATATATTACGTGTATTGCTATTAGAGACAAACAAACCATAACATAAAAACATAAAAGTGTAGAGAAACAATACCGTAAATCTTTCAATTGTTGAGACCCAAAAACACAAGTAAGGAAAATGTTGAGGCCTGTGATGCTCACAATTTCCTTAAGACAAATTCGTCCTCTCCACGGTGCTTGAGAATCATGAACGTCTATCTCCCAGGATACAACAACAACGGATAACCCCGTTACAAACGAGTTATCAAGGCGAACCAAAATGTGCCTTCCCTCTATTACTAACGATTACACAAAGAAACGAGATACACAAAGGGAGAGGATATGAATAGTTTTTCTTGGTGTATCAAATGAGAAAATAACTCTCAATTTATAAGGAATAGGGATATGAGAGAAATGGTCACAATTAATTCACACAATTAATTTCACTAATGTGCCATGAATCAAAATAAAACCACAAATTAATTTTATCTTCAATTCACATTAGTATACATAATGACACTATCAATTGTCATTCAAACCATGTTGACCACATTTTTCCAACAATCCCCCACATGAATGAAATTGATAAAGGAAACAAATTTCAATGACTCGATGTTGTAATAGAGTTTTGCGCTTAATATTTGCATAGGATAGGTAGGTGTTACCTTTGAACCTTCCCTCGTGAAATATACTTAGCCTCCTAGCAGCCAGTAGAACTTGATGTCTTTGAACTGTCTGCTTTTTGTGTAGACGACAATATATATTCACACAAATATCTCTTTGACACATTTTGGTTCTCATAGTTATGTTCGTTATGGTCATGAACATTAACCTGGTTCTGTGAGAGCTGTTAAGAATTGTGCCCCCACAATTCCCTTAGAAGTGACCCCACTTCTCTCTCACATAGGTGATTCTCGATTAATCATTAAAATCCATATGCATAACCTCATATTGTCACTGTTATAGGAATAGACTAGGAATTTTGCTAACTTCCTTAAATAAATATGGAGTTTATTACTCCCCCACAGTGACCTCAGTTTATACAAGTAGGTTGTCCTATTGAACCCAGATCTTGGGATCTCCGGTCATGTGGGTTAGGTTTTCCTTCATATAAACTTTTCAAGAGCTTTAGTCACATTCCTCTTCACGACTTCCTAACTAACTCTCACATTTAGCTTTCGCAAGCGGATCCGCAAATGTATTCTTTGACTTCATATTGTCAATAGGGATAACCCATGCTGAGAGTAGTTTTCGTATCGACATAATATGTTTGTACAAATTTGAGTTTCGTGCAACTCTAAATATATCTTGATCTAGGTAATTCTTGAGTATTCCAACTAGGCAAGAACTTCATGTTTGTTGACGTTCTTTTGAACTCTAGCTAGGCCGGAATTCCCCACATGGAATTTATCTCAAGAATTTTGTAGAAAGGTTCTCTCTTTCAATGTATTAATCTTGTTTATAAGATTTTTTTTCTCACATGGATATGACATCAAGATCCTTAGTAATTTGTCACTTCACAAGTTTCATACTAGTGTATGCAAACTTTTGAATGTCTCATGTTAATTATTTTCCAGATTATAATTAATGATTCCAAATCTAGCATGCTATAGACCAAGGAATCAAGCGTATGACGTAAGATGCATCATTCGATTACTCATAGCTTCATCTACTAACATTCTTCTTTTAGACAAATCGCCACCTTAAACCACACATGTTTTAGAGGGTCCCATAAGTTATATGTAAGTCCTACACTTATAACATGTCATTCAATTCACTTGTGATTATATATAATCACATTTAATCTCTTATCATTATATGATTATCACAATTTATTATGTGATTATAATCACATAAAATCAATGTGTAATCATTTTACACAATCACAATATGTCCAACTTAGTGAATGGACAATAGCTCACATTGGATGATAATCACACCGTTCAAGTTAGTTATATAAACCAACGTAATTCGTTGTCATCTATATGTGTGTTAGTTCTTGACATTTCACAATGTCCTACACGGTTATATTCAACACATAGTCATTTCTTACATATGACAAACCATTCGATTATTAGCAATATGAGTTATAACAAGTCTTGACGATTATTCGTCTTTCAAGAATAACATGTAGTTTGATTATTCGCAAAAATATTCTCAGCAGAATATTTGAAACATCCAAACTTCCAATCCTCGATACAAAATCGAGCGACTTGTTTATTCGCATGTTACAAAATTAGTTGCACAAAACCGCACTGTTGGTGCAAATATTACGATATTTAATCTATACAGTCTCGTTTGTTTTGATTGATGACAAACATGTAACTTATAATACATAACGTAAAATGTACAAGTTACTTGTAATCACATTTTGTCTCAACATACATTCAACACCTCTCGATGTCTCAAGTCCTCGTATGTTACAACACAGGTTCGCACATGTTTGTTAAGTGGCATTATGATCAAACCCCTTAACAAATCATTTAGAATGTTTAACAAATGTCTAACAAATATATACTTTTATTTGTACAAGTAAACTAACTATAATATTCATACAAGTATTAAAGTTTACTTACACTTGACAAAATACATTTTATTTTGACAAGCACTCAACTAGATATTTTTACAAAAGGTAACTAGACATTTTAATAACTAGTTACATAACACATTTTACAAGTTTACTTTGATAAACTTTTTAATCTAAAATTAGAAATACATATTACATCATCATCTTTGAAATCCTTGGAAGATCTCTTGAATATTTTGGTTGGATTGTCACTCAATATATCAAATGTGATCTTAGTAAGATATGGTAATATCTTGGAAAGATTTGAAGAAAAATCTTTTAGATTTTCTGTCAGACACCCACGGAACCAAAAGTTATAAAGGGCGGAACCCTTTTTTTAGTTCCTTGGTCCATGGCCACTGCTGTTGCCTTTTGCCTATAAATAGAAGCCCATTGTTTTCTCATTTCCTCACCACTTCAAAACACATCTTCTCTACATTCTTGCATACATTTAGATCAATCATTAACAATGTAGTAACATACATTAAACACCATAATCTTCATGATCATAATGCTTCTAACATTCATCTTTGTTGTAAGCATACTCTACATTTTGATCAACCAAAGAAAGCTTGGAGATCTAGCCATCCCCACTCACCACAAGCTGCAGATCAATCACAACAAGTTTAGGGAACTTGTGATCTTCATCATGAAGGCTTCCTATCAATGAAAGTTCATTTAGAAGTAGTTATTCATATCCATTAGACATTTGTGTCATGGATCATTATTGTAAACATTATTGCATCATCACAACACTTTCACCAAACTAGATTAGATGGTTTATGTGTTTGTACCATAAAACGCAAGGTTTGTTATGTTGGGCCATAAAACATAATGGGAGTGGTTGTACCCTTGTAAAAGAACTCGACATCTAGCTTAGTGTCGGAAATATTGTATAGGCGACGTTAGGTTGGTTCTACCTCGAACTAAAACCCGTATTTAGCTTTGTACCGTAAAAAGTGTAGCGACGATTGTAAGGTTTTCTCCACGAGAAGGGAGCTTGTTGATTTAGTGAAGTAACTCTTGAGTTGGGTACTGGGAGTGGAGTAGGCGGAGAGGAGATCCGTGACCGAACCACTATAAATCCTCGTGTTCGGTTTGCACTTTCCTTTCTTTATCTCTTTACTTTTATAATTGCTTGTGATGTAGTTTGATGTTGATGCTTGTGTGACATCTTGGTTTACTATGCTTTATATTAGTCGCAAACAATAATTGGTACTTTCATATTATAACAAGCTTCATAAGTGATTTGATACAAAAGATCTAACGTTTTTAAACGGTACGTATTCACCCCTCTACGTTTTCACATGCACCAAACAACTATTTTTTAAATAGGCACTACTTTGCCACAATATTTTGCACCAAATGAAACAAACAATTTTGCGTTGAACATCGCACAAAACATAACATAAGTATGCACTCTTATCGGTCTCATCACAAATACTCACTATATCTCTCGTTAGAGGTTTAGTAGTATCAATTTTAAGTTTCTAGATAACTTGACAACTTTTCTATAATGGTACCATCTCAATATTCTCAAAATATTCCAACACACTGGAACTTTATGATATTAGATCTCTAATCTAATTGACCTTTCATATTGTCACAACTTGACAATATATAGTTTAGTTCACAATCGAAATGCTAATATATAGTTTAGTTCACAATCGAAATGCTAACTTGCTTAATTAGTTCTCGCTCAAAATAAGAAACTCAACCCAATAGATGTGAATATAAATTAATCCACCAGCTTGTGAATGTTAAACAGTTTAGAGCATCGCCTTTCGATTTCAAAGAAATACTTATGTGCTTGATATGATAACAATTTATTCCTTCACGAATAAATCCTATTACTTAATATAAGTGGCAAACGGTTAGTAGACTTTCTATGTGGGTATCATATTGTCATGAAATCTTAGACCAAAGTTGTACGTGATCAAGGTGATCAGCCATAATCACGTTTGAAGGTCCACAATTCGGAATAATAGGTTAACGGTTTCAACCTAAGTTGCATACCAAGTTAACGAAATATGCCCGTCTATCGATTTCATAGCACTATTAACACATATACACTAATCTACTTTCTTGGAGAATAAAACAAATACTACAATCCTTAGACAAATGGCTGCTACATCAACTTTTTTGTGCAACTTATATTATTATCATATCATACACGACTGGTTGGTTCCCACATAACAAATATTCTCTCTAGTTGGCAAGTTTCTTCTTAAACTTTATATAAAGTTAACACAATTTACAATCTTTGTTTCATGGCATCAGGTATCTTACTTGCGCAATACAATCTCTTGAAGTAAATTAATTAGAACAAATGACACTGCTCACTTTAATTCTAAAATAAAATTAGTTCATGTAATGTCTCACGGCTTCATTATTTGATATACTCATCAATATGGAAACTCGTCCTCAATATTCGATTGATACACTCCAATAGAAGCGAGATACATCACCCACTTGTATTATATATTGAACTATCATGTTCACAAGAGAGTTTCCATCTCTTAACCCCCACCATTTGTTTCCATTTAAATAAATTCATTATTGGATTTAGCACTATATTAATCCAAACATCGAGTCTCTAGGGAACAATACAAGAAAAAACAATTTAGTACTTTGGAATCTCTCAACTGGTTATTTCAAAAGTCTATTTAATAAAATAAACAAAAACTCATATTTCATCTCAATTCATTTATAGATTCACAAACCGGCCAGTGTCTCATAAGCGAATTTAGAAATCGTTTTATACTGCCCATATAAAACAAATAAAAAACCTTTAAGACTGCTGAAGCAGTTCACATTACTATGTCGCACCAACTCTTACAAACCATATTAGAGAGCAAATAATCAAGTAGATATCTTACAAACCATATTAGAGAGCAAATAATCAAGTAGATATCGTACCTGATCAAATAACACTAGATGAATTCAAATAGTAACAATGTTACCCAAGTAACAAGAATTTCATCTTGTCAGCCCATCGGGTGTACTTACACCTGTCAAATTTGTCTATCTTGACAAACTCCTGGTTCATGATACGAACCATCGTCCATTTAAAAAGTACTAATTAGAAACCTTAAAAGATTGTTGTATAATTAGAACTAACACCATCAACCTGCAATAGAGCACTAAAACACAGTACCAAAACAACCCGGAAATGACCCGGAAAGAGCTTATAAGAACAGTAAACAAAACCCCAAAACGGACACAAACAGAAACTGCACAAGAAGAACTTCTTTGTCCTTTTAAGGTTTCTACGGAGCCCGTTTGATCGCTTCGAGCCTACGTACCGTACACCCCAGGATTGATGCAGTCTCGTAACGTACGGTTTATTGTAAGCGAAACAATATCCCGTAATGCACAATCGGTTTGTAGAGGAAGAAAATATTCTGGAGAGTATGTGAAGTAACTAAGATATAAGAGATGATAATTTTGGTGTATCCATGATAGAGTGCATGGTCTCCATTTATAGATGTAGACACACTGATTTGAATCCATCATCAAGTCAGTTTTCCCATGATCTCACATCCCATGAATCACTCCACATCCTTTATTATTCAAGATACACCAACTGTTAACAAGCACGCTACAACACACGTCTTTTGAACTAGTCAATCCAAGCAAGAAAGACTTGTACTTAAGCGTTAGAGAATGCATGTAAACATGTATTAGCCCCACCATACTCTTTATTCTAAAGTAATTCAAATTAATTAAAGGGCTAATTCTCAAAAAGGGACAAAAAGTTGGGCATTGGTCATTTTGAGGTACAAAAATAAAGCATCTTCTCAATTTGGTCATGTGCGAATGTGCGAATGTGCGACTCCATTAGATGTGCGACATGTGTCCACTTATTTATTATTAAAGTACAGTGGTAGGTAAATTTTGTCTTATTATTGAGAGTATTAAAAGTCTAATATACCCTCACTTTAATTTTATCATTTTTCATTTATATAAATAAATTCTCACCAAACACACTCATCACCACCTCTCTCTCTGTCACAAAAATTCCGGCCATCTCTCTCTTAAAAATTCCGGCCATCATTTCTCATTTATATAAATAAATTGTTGCTTATATAAAAGTAGTAACTATTATTTCTTTATAATCGTATCAGCAATACACACTCTCTCACACTTTTTCACACATATCTCTCTCTCCTGCCATTCAGTTTTACGTTCATAATACGTGATCATTGTAGACATTGATAAAGGTTATAAACAGCAAATTGCTTAAAGTCTACCGTCATGATTACACAAAAAATAAAACAATGGATAGAAAAACTACAGATAAAGTGTAGCCTTGAAGAAAAAATTGTATGTATGGGGGCCTGGGCCTATTATCCATTTTATAAGTACAATATGTGTCAAATAGACAAACACAACCGCCGTCTTCTCCGGCGACCGAAACCACCGCCGCCTTCTCCGCCAATATTCCGCCACCCGCCACGGAAAATTACACCACCTATACCAAACGATAGATCGTCGAAGGTGATCATTCTGACATTGGGTACGCGCGGTGAAACCCACCGACGCGCCCTAGATCTAAAATTTAAGTTTCGGACTTTTTGGCTTTTTGGCTTTTTGACTTTTTGGTTTATGCTTCGATGGTGATGTTTTTGTTGATTGTTTGTGTAACCGACACGGTAACCGTGGTTAATGTGCTCGGTGTGATATTATTGTGGTGTCGAGAGTCTCCCAAGACTCTTTGGGATGGAATACTTGAAGTCTTGAATATCATATCCGATCTGTTATAATAATTAGAGAATATCGAGCATTGTGATGGTGATGTTCTTGGTGACGGTGGTGTTGATCTGAAAAAAAAGAGAGAGAAATTGGTGACCGGAAAAAAGTGAGAGAGAAGAGTGGTGAGAAGTTATTTTATATTAAATATGAGGGTATTTTGGTCTTTTAACATCTTTAATAATAAGAAAAAATGTATATTTGGGAAAACACCCACCTACCATCGTACTTTATTATTAAAAATGGACACTTGTCGACATTCAATGGAGTCAAGACATTCGCATACCAAAAATGGGAAGATACTTTATTTTGTACCTCAAAGTGATCAATACCCAACTTTTGTCCATTTTGGGAATTAGCCCTTAATTAAATTTGTTTAGTCAAACTTATAAACAAACTAATAATTAATTTGTCTATCAACATATTTTCTTTATAATGTTCAAGCTTTTATAGGAAATTAACACCACTATATATTAATTTCCAACAAATACTACATCACCTAGAGATCCCAAATGACAGACATGAAATTAGTTGTTCTAATTTGGTCAGTATTTCAAATGTTTTCGTTTGCATCTTCTGATACAAATTCCACCACTGAATTCAACACCCTCATTAAATCTACCAACCTTGCTAAGCCAGGTTGCAACAGCCGATGTGGGGACTTAATTGTTCCCTACCCTTTCGGTATCGGAGACAACTCAGAGTGTTATATAAATAAGGGATTTCGCATATACTGCAACACTTCTGTAAACCCTCCAAAGGCTTCTATTTATGGAGAGAATTACACCTCGATCAAAGTGATATCTGATTCCACCCTCCGGACTACGAATAAGGTGTCAAGCACGTGCTATTATCCGAATGGCACAATATTCAATGTATGGCAAATAGGAGTACGATCAAACTATAGCGATAAGCCGTATATCTTCTCGGAAGTAAACAAGTTGACAGTTATCGGTTGCAATAATTATGCTTTGCTGACCTCAAGAACAAAATCTAGGAACTTGTCTACAGGTTGTGTGGTCTTTTGTTCAACACCGGAGGAGGTTGTGGGTGATGAGTGTACCGGAAATGGTTGTTGTCAATCAGCCATACCCCAAGACTTAATCTCTTATAGTACTCTGGTTCGTCCCTTGTGCGACGATAAAGTGAGCAATATTAGGTGGTTGTATCCATATTGCACATATGCCTTTGTTGGAGAGGAAAATGCATTTAAGTTCAATGGTGTGACTGATTTAAACGATACTTCCTTCATAGAGAGAATTGAAGCTACAGTGCCAGTAGTGTTGGAATGGGCTATTGGTAATCTGAGTTGTCCTGAAGCCAAAGAAACCGATGGTTATGCCTGCCAATCGAATAGCAAATGTGTTAGCACTACAAGGGAAAGTGGTGGGTACCGTTGCGTATGTGAGGAAGGCTATGAAGGAAATCCATATCTTCCTCCTGGCTGCAAAGGTACAATCAATAAACAAAGATTATATCATTGCTTTATCACTTTATCAAATCTCTATTAATTAAAGATTAAAAAAAGAGTCATTCCTCATGTTGTACCGTTTTTCATGTGAAGTCCTTTTTACAAAAATGCTAAAGCTTCCTACTAAATATTCTTACAAAATTGCTTATTCACATGATTCTGTCAAGTGGCATTTCCGAAATAATTACGTCAAATATATATCCTCTATGCAGCAATTTAGTTTTCAGATTTTATTTTTTATTTTATTTTTAATAAAAAATGGTGAAAATGAAATTTAACTATAAGAGATATTCTTTTAAAAGCTTTTCAATATTCGTAAAAATCTTCAGTTATGTTATTGGGTTGATCAAACTTTTCAATTTTGCTGACGTGACAAAATTGTATTATTATTGGTTAATTTTCTCCAAATTACTACGAGTAATTGTCACACAAAACGTGTTTTCTTTTGATACATTGATACATGGAAAGTTGACTTGTTAAAGGCAAGTCTAGATTACTTTAATATGGAACTCGAAGTGTACAAGGAAAATGTGCCAAAACTCTTACGTAAGGGGCAAACTTTTTAAGTGGTTTGACTAACCTTTCAAATGATTTGACAAAAAAAAAACCTTTATGTTTAATCTTTATCTTTCTCATTATCAACTCTAGATTCCGGTGACCTTTTCCGTCTACCAACAAGTCAACAACCATCTCCGACTAATTAACAACTCAACTGTAAACTAATGTGTTTTGCTACAAACTAAAGAAAAAGAAAAACCTTTTTTAAAAGCCAAGAGTCTTTCCAACTATTCAAGTATGAGAAAAGAATAGTTGGCTAAACTTAAAACATGTTTTATTATACAAGTAAAAAAACAACTTTGATTTCTCTACACCAATATATGTGAAGATTGTGGACGGCAAGAAGGGCTACCTACAATAATTTGACTACTATACACTATAGTAATATACTATGCATATGTTTTACTTTTATTATTTTCATATTGTAACAATAGTTCTACATAAAGTCTATAAAGGCAAGAGCAAATGTGTAGTTCAAATTGTACCAGTTGCCTACAAAAGAAATACATTACAAGTTTTAAATAAAGATTTTTTTTGAGTGACAATTGTCTCATATTAACAAGAGTTGTTTTATACTTTGTCGTAATAAGTTTTTTGTGAGCAATTTTACGTGAGAGTAACATCTCATATATCGAACATCAACTAAAACCCAAATTAAACTTAAAAAAAACTCATATATTTAACATTATCAAATTTGCAGTTTATCATCAATTCCATATATTATTATTATAGTTGGTAAATCATTCTTTGGTTTAAAGCTTATAAATTTGACATTACAAGTCGATATTCTTTACAGTTGGTTAAACTAAAGAAATCATAGTTTGTGACCGGAATCTTAGTTCGGAGGCGGTGGTTGGTCGCCGGAATTTGGGGATTAAATATAAGGAAGATGAAGATATTGAACACAAGGGTATTTTTGTCAAATGTATTGCCTGGAATGATATATATCATAGTTGTCAAAATCGCGACCCTGATAATAGGATCGTACGATCCTACGATCCTACACACAAAAAACGATCAGGATCATAACAAGATCGTAATTCAAGTAGGATTGTATCAGGATCATAGGATCGTTTAGAATCGCCTATTATTATTATTATTATTGTTGTTGTTGTTGTTGTTATTATTATTATTATTATTTTATAAAACATCAATTCATTATAAAATCATAAGATTTACAAGAAATTAGTGAGGAGCCGAGAAACCACTCCTTCGTAAAATCATATTATTATTATTATTATTATTATTATTATTATTATTATTATTATTATTATTATTATTATTATTATTATTATTATTAAGCGTAAGCCCATGTCTTAAAGCCTAATGACTAAGAATTCTTCATGAAAGCTATTATTTTGGTGTTGTTAATTGATTGTCTTTTGCAAGATTAATGAGTGTAAAATCATTATGCTTTTATGAACTATTTAAAAATAGTTTAGATGTGTCTTTTGAGTTTATTAAGAAAAACGATTTCATGCTTTATAACATGTTAAAATTTTGTTTTTGAAGTAAGCCATCTAGATACTTAATTTTGTTAATAATTTATTTTATGTTACATATAAAAACATGAATTATACGTTAAAAATTTTCAATAATATTATAAGAATATCCTAATTTAATTTATTTGGCTATAAAGAAAAACAAATATTGTATTCCCCTCTATTATAAATTATGTCGTTTCATTTTCAGATACAATCCATTTATTTTTTTGCATTAATCTATATAATGTAAGAAAAAAGTCACAGAATCACGTACCGATAAATTAATACTATCTTTTTTGCATTAATCTAAATATTATCACGAAAAACCTATAATAAAAAACATTGAAACAAGAAGTTGATGCACGTATGTAGTAACTTTGTGCAAGTATGCATTGCAATATATCTAATATTCTACTACTACGGTACTTGAAAATATAACTTTTTTCTTTTATAATCCATTTAGATTCGTTTATCATATGAAATATTATATAAAAATATAAAACTACAACCCTTACACAAAAATATACACATTTTCATAAGATCTTACGATTCCGATCCGATCCTTCGATTACAATCTTACAAAGCCGAAAACGATCCTAGGTAGGATCCGATCCTGACAACCATGGACGGAATTAGGACACAAATCGACCAGGTGCACTTAGAATAAATTAAACAATACTAAAAACACAGTTTTTAAGGACCGAGTGCATTTTAAAAAAATCGATGTTTTTTAACAAAATTAACACTAAGTCACAAAAATCCATGAGTGTCCCGGGACACCCCCTAGTTCCGTCACTGCTGACAACCTTGATATATATGACACTCTTTAAGTTACTACAGGATTTTGATTTGTTCTGTTTTATCCCGCCTATTTAATTTCCCTTTTCTTTTCAGACATCAACGAGTGTGAGAATCCAAAGGTGTACCCTTGTCATGGAGTTTGCATTAATACTCGTGGGAGTTACGATTGCATGTGCCGCCGTGGATACAATGGCGATGCAAAAATACAAAGTGGTTGCAATCGTTCGGCTGGATATTCAAAATTTAAAACAATCATATTAATTATTTTAGGTAATTCTTTGATTAATGCATGTGTGACTTTGATCACAAATATATTGAACGAATACTTAGCACAAAATGATTAAAGAAAGATAAATGCCAATTAAATAAAAGGAAAACACGATAAATTGGAAGAATTTCTCTGTTAGTTTTTTTTTTTTTTTTTTTTTTTTTTTCAACCTACAATACTTGCCTATAAATAAAATTTAATTGTTTGCTTTGCAAAAAAATGTAATACCATTTTGGTTTACAAAGTATTTTGTGTTTTGTTGAGGTTATAACCTGCTGCTGCTCTCTTTCATTCTACTCTTTCAATCTACTCTTATATGTCATGGAGACATGTGATCATGGGTGATGGTCTCTCATGCATTGGCTTTAAAGTGGTAAAACTAGTACCAACAGTTTGCTCACATCTAGCAGAACTTTTGGTAAACATGTTTAAGCTCACAACCATCATATTCATTTAAGTAATTCTTTGATGCACATATGATGTGTATGGTCACAACTCACAAATATTTTGACACAAAATAATCTTTTCCGCCATGATTTTTTATGCTATTGTGTTCCGGCCTAAATACAGTTAGTAAACTTTATATTACCTTTTACTGAAAACAAAAGCTCGTACAAATGTGTTTAAGTCTCCTATATATGTTATATAATCTATGATGCAAGTATAAATCATGTGTTTGTGCAGGTGTTCTATTGGGAACAGGGATACTAGTTTTATCAATTGGTGTGTACAAACTAATCCAAAAGAGGGAGGATAAGAGACGTAAAGAGAAATTCTTCAAAAGAAATGGTGGTTTGTTGTTACAGCAACAAACATCAAATGGTGAACATGCAAATCAAACAACAAGAATGTTTAGTGCAAAAGAGCTAGAAAAAGCAACCGACCAATACAATGGAAATAGAATATTAGGTCGAGGAGGCAAAGGAACAGTGTACAAAGGAATGTTACCAGATGGAAAAATAGTAGCGGTAAAGAAATCCATGTTGGTAGATGAAAGTCAAGTCGAATCATTTATCAACGAGGTATTTTTACTCTCCCAAATTAGCCACAGAAATGTGGTGAAGTTGCTTGGATGTTGTCTAGAAACAGAAGTTCCAATTCTCGTTTATGAATTTGTCCCAAATGGAGATCTTAGCCAGTTCATACACAACGAGAATTATGAGTTTCCTACTTTTTGGAGTATACGACTACAAATTGCTACAGAGGTAGCAGGAGCTCTTGCCTATATGCATTCTGCAACCTCCATTCCTATATATCATCGAGACATTAAATCTTCCAACATACTTTTGGATGAAAAATTCCGAGCAAAATTATCAGATTTTGGAATATCCAAGTCCGTCTTGGGTGATCAAACTCACTTGACCACATTAGTCAAGGGGACTTTCGGCTACTTAGATCCTGAGTACTTTCAATCAAACCAATTCACTGAAAAAAGCGATGTTTATAGCTTTGGGATTGTTGTCGTTGAGCTTTTAACGGGGAAAAAGCCAATATATTCCATAGGACCAGGGGAATCGAGAAGCTTGGCAACATTGATTCTGTCAACCGACGAAAGGCTTCTTCTAGAAAACGTTGATACACGAGTGTTGGATGGACCAGAAGAGCAGCTTGTAGCAGTTGCTAAGCTTGCAAAAAGATGCTTGAATTTGAACGGGAAGATGAGGCCAACGATGAAAGAAGTTGCAATAGAGTTGGAGGGAATAAGATCATCAAGTCACCAAATAAAATGAATCTACTGTTTATTTTGTATTAACAATATTTTACTTTTTATGTATAAATGTTACACGAAACACTTAACCACAATATCACAACTATAATTGTTTGCCGTTTAAAATCTCGTTGCTATGCACCTAGCTAGCCTAGTACTTGATAAAATACCTATAATTGAGATTCTGAGTAAATTACTTCAACTTCTTGTAAAGTATTTGCTGCATATAAATCCTATTCCTTTTATAAACTCCAGACGTGGCAGACGCAATATTCTATTAAATAGTATGCACATTTTAACGGCAAAAAGTGTACTTTGTGTTAAAATCTAAAATTCTTGTAAAAATAGAAATATCTTACACTATTCATACATCTGCTTCAAATATGTCCACCTTATTCACATTGACGTAGTTTCTCAATTTTCTTTCAAATCCTCCAAAAGTACAATAATTTGAAAGTATGTTTGAAAAAACAGTCGCTTTTGAATTTTTGTATTATATTATAGAAATAGTAAAAGTGCCGACGTTACAAGTTACAACTTCGAAAGCGTAAATGTAGTATATGTGTAGCATGTGATTGCGTCTAGAATTTTTAAGACTACCTAGTCATAGACAATAATTGTATTCAAATTCAGATATTTACATATTAAATTTCAGATTTACAGATTTAGATTCAGAGCATCTTAATAAGCAAAGAATACCTTTATACTTTCAAAGTTGAAAATGCTATACCTGTAATTTAGTTTGTTTGGGCCGTTGCTGAACTAGTCCATAGGCTTGACGGGTCACTCCAGTTTTATTTTTACTCAGTTTGAAATAAGCAAATCGCAGACACACCCATTGCTGCTTATTCAACAGCTCTAATAAGCAAATCCAAAACACCCCTTGTAGGCGAATGATGAAACGATAGAATATGGGATACTTTTAAATTGTAAATAAGCTCTTATAAGTAAGCAGTTGAGTCAAGCAATTCCAAAGTATTTATATTGAAAAATATGCAGCTCAGCAAAAACGTGACTGAGAGATGCTAAGGAAGCTTTTTAGTACAAATCGCGGCTTCTGCACATCCGTTCAATCACCAAAACCGTGGTTGTTTGTCGGTTTGGGTAATCCTGGGGATAAGTTTAAAGGAACACGACACAATGTATGTTTCTAAGTTAACCTGTCACAACTCACGACTAAAGACTTATATGCTTTATATCTTATCCGTTAAATTGCATTTTTATGATATCAGGTCGGGTTTAACATGATTGATACTTTTGCGGAGTCGGAAGGGATTGCTATGGATACAGTGTTTTGTAAAGCCATTTTCGGAAAAGGCTTGTCAGCTTCTCTCACTTTCTAGAATATTTTACATTCGCAAGCTGTTATATTATACCGGTTTTAATATTTGGATTGGCATAACAGGTATTGTCGATGGTGTTCCTGTTTTACTAGCAAAGCCTCAGACATATATGAATTTAAGTGGTGAATCAGTAAGTTAATGTATTAAGCTTATCGATATTACTTGACAAGCTTATTTTTTTAGCTTTGGTACCTAAAAGGCGTTGGTTTTTTTAACTGCAGAGTGGTCCACTTGCTGCCTATTACAAACTCCCTCTAAATCGAGTGGTGGTGGTATGATCTCTTTTATTACTTGTACATACTTCGTCTTAAAAATGTTGACATTTATATAGTTCGAGTAGACGTGGCAAAATGGTTAGGTCAGGGTGGCCGACGAAAGAGCCAATATGGGTTGGGTTGGTTCGGCCCAAAATAGTTTTATTTTGTCCAAAGTTGTAAATTTGAACTATATCAGTTAGTGTGTCAAATATGATTCAACCCGTTTTGTTTTTAGATACGTGTTGTCTGTTTGACCCGTTATAGATCTAACATAACCCAAATCGACCTATTATGCTAACTCTCGGATGTTGTCCTAATTCTTTTGCTTCTTGCGGCTGTAGTTTCATGATGATATGGATCTACCAAGTGGGGTTCTTCGGCTTCAGCCAAGGGGAGGCCATGGGAGCCATAATGGGTATGCATAATATGAACTCTTTTTGCAATATCATGATCTATGTTGTTCCTTTCCACAGTTAGCAGACAAACTTTAATATTTGTTGCAAGTTAATACGAAATAGGTTAAAGCAAAATAGATATATTTGTTCGTAACTAAGGATTGTTGTTTATGCTGTCAGGATGAAGAGTGTGATCTATCATTTCCGTGGAAATCGGGAATTTGCAAGGTTAAGAATCGGTATATATAATCCATCAATTATGTTATTATATTTATTTTATAAAACTTCTACTTTGTTAGATGCATAGTTTATTTGTTTTTGATCGCTATTTTACTTGCTCTGTGTAGGTATAGGAAAGCCTCCTGGTCAAATGGATCCGAAAGCCTTTTTGCTTCAGAAGTTTAATGCAACAGCTCAAGAACGAGTAAGATTTTATTTTTAGAACAATGGTATTAACAGTTGTCATCTTCTCATCTACATATATTTTACTGAAGAATCTATTCTCGTGTTGGCTTGTGAAGATCGACGTTGGTTTGAAAGAGGGAGTTGCTGCTTTAAAAGTACTCCTGACAAAGGGTGTGGAAGAGAGTGCGCGGGTTTTCAACAATGAGCAGAAATACAAACACATAAAGGTGCCAGACAATGCCGATATGAGGTTAAGAAGACTAGATTAGTCATAGTGTTCTTCAGCCACCTTACAGTAACATAGTTCTCGAGTCGAGTTGGTGTGTTGACTGCCTCAGTATGTTGCCCGTTACAAATTGATTATGCCTACTTTGAGGTAGTTCTGAACTTTGGGGTTGAGTGCTGGAATGCAGTTGCTGTTTATTAAATATCCTATCCTATGTAAACTATTGTCTGTAGTGGGAAACTGCTAATTTAAGTAATCAATTTATGAGGAATAAATTCAAGGAAAAATTATATGACAAGTATAGATATTAAGGGCAAAAAGCCAATTAGTACAAGTTTCTGTATTTGTCTAACTTTAGTATGCCGATTCAATATTTGTACATCTCTTTGAATAACTTCATGTTCAAGATAAAGAAATCGGTAGCAGCGTGTTTTACTAGTTGAAAGTGATTCTTTGAAAACACTGTAGTCGTCATTTGTGTGTGCTAGAAATGAGGAATGTGTTACCGGCCTCTGTTAAGAAAGGGCCATGGACACGTGAAGAAGATGAGTTGTTGTCGAGTTACATCGTTAGAGAAGGAGAGGGGCATTGGCAGGCCCTACCCAAGAAGGCGGGACTTCTCCGTTGTGGAAAGAGCTGCAGACTCCGTTGGATGAACTACCTTCGTCCTTCTGTCAAGCGAGGCCACATCTCAGCCGATGAAGAAGACCTCATCATCCGGCTCCACCGCCTCCTTGGTAATAGGTAATGTAATCCTTATTCTTCAAAGCGTGTTTGGGATTGCCTTTGTCTTGTAACAGTAAGTAATTACAGTACTAGTTAATATTTAAGTTATCTGAATATTCAAAATGCAATCTCGAACACTCTCTTAGATCAGTATCTTTTTTCTAAATTAGTCTCGAATGTCATCCAACATTGACATATGCTCACACTTTAACTATTATTAGGTGGTCATTGATAGCGGGAAGGATTCCTGGACGTACGGATAATGAGATTAAGAACTACTGGAATACTCACCTTAGGAAGAAGTTAACAAGCCAAGGGATTGATCCAAAGACTCACAAACGATTATCATCACCATCATCATCTTCTCTAAACCCAAATCACAATCTCAATCATTCATCTTCTTCACCGGATCAAACCAAAACAATTTCAAAAAATTCCCATGAAAACATCTCAAACCTCAACCCTATCAACCTGAACAGTGGTCCTCAATCTGATGATATTCTTAGTCACTCCCTTGATGATGGTTTCTCTTCGTTCTTGGATTCACTGATCAACGACGAAATGTGTAACGAACACACCCCGACTGCACAATAGAAGTATTTGATCCTATTTAGTAATATCTAGCCAAAATCTACAGTTGTGGACACTTGTAATTTCATAATTATTGTCTTAGTAAGTGACTTGTTTTATATGTGTTGACATACGTTACATTAACCTATCAAATTATTTAGCAAGTGGTCCGTCTGTAGTATATAAAGATTTCTCAAAGGCGCACAACTCGTTGAGGCTTAGTAACTAATGAATCAGGAGACATAGCCTCATTAACATGAGTCCACATTTTCCCTTTTACATCGAAGTTGCATATGAAAAATGTAACATGCCAAAGCTAACTGGTCAGGCAAGTAATAGAACATAGTCGATGGGTTCTGCTTAATGATGCTGTGACATTTTGTATACTGATATCAGAAAGACTATTAAAAGATTTGAGCATCCTTCATCATATTGGTTAAAAGAGAATGAGATATTGTGTATGTTGGTATGAACATGACACAAGGAACAAAATAACAATTCTCAACTTGGTGTTTATGCAGACAAATAATACGCGAACCGACAGAAAAACTGACCCGACCTGAAAACCGACAAAGGAAAAAATGTGAACCGATAACCGAACCGAATATGGTCGGTTCGGTTCGGTTTAGCTATTTCGAACTGAAAAAATGTGTTTTGACCGGAACTGAACCGACAAAAACCGAAATAATTATACAAAACAGAAACCGAACCGAATAAGGTCGGTTCGGTTCGGTTTGGCCCGGTTTCGGTTGGTTTGGGTGATTTTGCTCAGCCCTATATTAAAGAACACTATATCAGTACCCGTGCATAGCAACAAAATTTTATAGCGACAAATAGTTGTAGTTATAGTTGTGATATTGTGGTTAGGTGTTTAGTGTAACGTTTATACATACAACGTAAAATAATTAAAATATAATTGAATAACACAATCAACTCCCGTTATATAGTAGAGGGAGTGGAAGAAATTTTTAAAAGCTAATTATATTTTCATTAAATATAAATAAAATTTACTACTAGTGTCAGGTTTGGTTTCGAGTTTTTTTTGTTCAACTTTTACCTTAATTATTTTTATTTGTGTAATATAATACTTAATAAAAATTATACCAATTAAAATACATTTAAAACTCAATCCATTCATATATTTTGCATCAATATTATATAACACAAATAAAAATATTTACAATCAAAGTTGTACAAAAAGACTTTAAAAAGTTAAACCTGATACTTATTTTGAGACAGAGGTAATATTTTTTTAGAAACAACATTCATAGAAAGTTGTCATGCATTGCACAATTCAAAAAATTGTTAAAATGGTTCAAAACATCATTAATCGAGCAAAAATGATTTTAAGAAATGATGTTGAGGCTACCGAATATACTTCAAAACACCATTAAATGAGATTTGGTAAATGTGTTGACTTCGGTATATACTTCAAAAAAATATAACAATAAGGGTGCTTGGTTGGGGGTTATGAGACCTAAGGAATGGTAAAGATAATGATACATGATGCTTGGTTTGATGCAATGTAATCTCTCATTTTTTAGTTTTAGGTAATAGTACATTACCCATAAAATTGAGAGGAATGAGAATCCATTACCCACCTCCCTTTTTTCTGCCTCCACTCCACCAACAGCCACAACCACCACCACCCACCAGCCACCACCACTAGCCGCCACCACCACCCACCACCACCAGCAGCCACAACCACCACCACCACCACTAGTATCAGCCACCACCACCACCACCCACAACCACCAGCCACCACCACCACCAGCAGCAGCCACCACCACCTCCACTTTTGATGTTAATGTGTTTTTCTTAAACCAAACACTATCAAAGATAATGATGTTAATACAAATAAACCGTAAAAACGTTTATTAATATTTTGCGATCTCTTTGTGTTTTGTTGATAACATATATAATGTTGTCTTAAGTATAATTATAAGGATACATATTATTTTGTAAAGCATTTACATATAATCTTTAAATACAAAATGTAGTAACAAAAGCATTTGTTGTAATAGTTAATTAGGATGGGTAAAATCACAACCCATGGATCTTAACCCATACCCAAAGAGACTTGATACAATGTATACTTAGATACATTGAATCTAAAGAAAACCCATGGACCAACCCATAACCCATGACCCATAACCAAAACCCATGGGCAAAGAGGAGCGCCCACGGATCCCTAGCTTTGTGCTAGCCGGATCCCAGTGGAAGGATCCGTGGGATCGATGAGAACAATGAGGAAATTTGCCTATAAATAGAGAGTCATTTCTTCATTCTAACTCACCCTCTTCTTACTAAATCTCTCATACACTCTCATTCTCTTCTAACATATAGATCACTAGATCTAGAGAGTTGTTCTTCTTCTTTCTATTTGTGATTCTCATATAGGTCATTCTCAAGGCGAGATCACGAGCATTCTACAAGTCATCCAAGCAAGGGTCCTTGATTGATTTGTCACCCGCAAGATTTCAGAAGCGAAGATCTTGTATTTGATATTTCACATATTTGTTGTGTAATAGTTGTGTTGGTTTGGTCCACCGTGCTACGGACTCGGTATCTAGCTTTGTACCGAAAAGTGTAAGCAACGTTGTGAAGGCTTCTCCGCCAAGTGAAGGAGTTTGTTGACATAGTGCTTGAACTCTCGAGTAGGTGACTCGGGAGTGAAGTAGGGCAAGGAAGGTGTCCTTGTAGCCGAACCACTATAAATCGGTTGTGTCATTTCTATCCCTTATCTTTATTTATTTGCTTGCATTATCATTAGATCTATACGTTCTCAACATCCATACGATTTCACATAATATCGAATCTAAAGTTTTGAAATCAACTTAAAATCGGCAAAACTATTCAACCCCCTTCTAGTTTTCCACAATTGGCATCAAGAGCTAAGTTTATAAAAGTTTTAAAATAAAATTGTATTTTAAAAACTTTTCGATCACTATGGGTTCGAAAATTATAAGGAAGGGCAATCTATGCAATGACCACCACTACTTGAAACTAATGGTTTTATATATTGGAAAAATAGATTCAAACATATGTGAAGTCTAAAGATATTGATCTTTGGTACATTATTGTTGAAGGTGATTTTGAGGCTACCTCAAATGATGATAAAGGAAATTTAGTTCACATACCTCATGATAAACTAAATGATGAAATGAAGAAAAGCTTTCTAAAAATAGTGAAGCAAAAATGGTTTTATATAATGCTTTACCGAAAAAGGAATTCGAAAGAATTTCTATGCTTAAAACCTCTAAAGAAATTTGGAATTCTTTAGTTGTAACTCATCAAGGCAACCAACAAGTTAAGAATAATAAAATTGATCTATTTGTTCAACAATATGAACAATTTTCAATATCGGATGAGGAAACTATAGATCATTCATTTGCTAACTTTAATACTATTATTACATCTTTACAAGCACTTGATGAATCCTTTTCTAGCCGTAACCATGTTAGGAGATATCTAAGGGCACTTCCATCAAGTGGAGATCCAAGGTGACGGCAATCAAGAGTCAAAAGATTTGACAATCCTCACCTCGATGAACTCATAGGCAACCTAAAAGTCTACGAGCTTGTCCTTGCTAAAGATTCCAAGCCTCAAAGGTGAAAGAGAAACACAAATCTCTTGCCCTTAAAGCCAAAAGGCTTCGAGCGATGAGGAGAACTCATCTTCGAGTAGTGACGACGAAGAGTACGCTATGGCGGTAAGGGACTTTAAAAAGTTCTTTAGAAGAAAGGGTAGATACGTCAAACAACCGTATGACGATAAGAAAGGCTTTCGGAAAAGCAAAGAGGACGAAAAGCCAAAGGATGATCGTACTTGCTTTAAATGTGGAGACCCAAACCACTTTATTAGTAAGTGTCCCAAACGGGATGATCAAAAGGCATTCGTGAGCAGCACGTGGGGAATGAGCGACGAGGAGGACGAAGAAATTTGTCTCATGGCAAATGACGAGGTATGTCACGAATACTATAGTAGTTCGTCACTTGATGACGACTCATTGCACAATGAATATGATAAACTATGCAATATTAGCCTAAAACTAATTAACAAAAACAAGCTTTTAAAGAGTCAAAACCAACGTTTAGATAAAGAAGTCATAGAATTAAAAGCAAAACTAAAACGTTTGGAAAAGGGTAAAATAGCAAGTGGTGAATGTGAACTTTGTGTTCAACTTCAAACACTAGTTGATCATTTAGATTCTAAAATTGCTAGAATGAGTACAAACACCTTAGATACAATACTCGATGGTGTTAAAACCGCAACAACCAAAAGGGTCTAGGCATACAACAACTTGATCCATCAACTAGTGAAAGTAAAAACAAAATTTGTTAAAGAATTAGAAAAACCAACCATCGTTGTGGCGGATCCCACGGATCCCCTAAAAAGGGAACCGGCTAGTGTACAAACTGGGATCCGTGGATCTGCTGTGACAACTAGTGGTAATAACATAGCTTCATCATCTAGAAACGAGTTCGTTATCGTAAATAGGAAGAAACCAACTCATGTCACCACTAGACATCCACCTCCAAAAATTAATCCTACTTTTGCAAGAAACAAAGCACCATCTTTTCAAAACATAATGCATCTAGGAGACCTAATAACGCTTATCCAAGAAGTAACCATTAAATGGGATGGAACCCTAATGTGCAAAACGGTTTCTCTTTTCAAAACTTTGCTCCATGGAATGCATATCATCTTATCCATACATGTCTAACATGAATGGAATGTTTAACACTAATGGACCCATGAATAAATGGGGACCAAACTTTGAGTTTATTATTGTTTTAGGTGTGCTTAAAGGTCGACCTAGACCCCGATGAATGGGTCAAGGATAGCGGGTGCACGAGGCACATGACCGCAATAGGATCTATTCTCCACATATGAATCCGTAAATGGAGGTAATGTGGTGTTTGGAAATAGCAAAAGTATAATCATCGGTAAAGGTACGGTTTCCAACAAATCTCTAACCATTAACGATGTGTGTCACGTAGAAAACCTAAACTTTAACCTCTTAAGTATAGGACAAATATGTGATAAAAGTGCAATGTACTTTTACCGAAACCGTAGTAAGATACTTAAAATGGCATAACCATAGGAAGACAAATTAGGAAACATGGAGTCTATGTCATTAAAATCGGTAATGAACCTAAAGACAAACTATGTCTTACCTCTATGGATGATACTCACCTTATGGCATCAAGATTGGGTCACGCCAACATGCGACTTCTTCAATCGCTATCATCCAAAGATCTAGTAAGAGATCCACCTAAGTTAAAATATGAACATCATTTTTGTGATGCTTGTAATGTAGGAAAACAAGCTCATTCGAGTCATAAAGCTAAAAACATGGTGTCCACAACTAGGTGTCTAGAATTGCTTCATATGGATTTATTTGGTCCATCCGCTATCCAAAGTTATGGAGGCAACTACTATACTTTGGTAATAGTAGATGACTACTCTAGGTATACTTGGACAAAATTTTTAAAGAACAAAACGGAAACCTTTAACTATTTTGAAATATTAAGCAAAAAGATCCAAAGACAACTAGGAAAACCCATAGTGTCTATTAGGACGGATCATGGTAGGAATTCGATAATGAAGTGCAATTCGAGCTTTTGTGACGCTAATGGTATTACTCACAACTTCTCGGCCCACGCACTCCACAATCGAATGGGGTAGTAGAAAAAGAATAGAACCCTTCAAGAAATGAGTAGAACCATGCTTAACGAACAATCCATACCTCAAAAATTTTGGTGTAATGTCATGATACTTCAACATACATACTCAATCGAGTCTTAATTAGACCAATCTTAGGTAAAACTCCATATGAGTTACTCCGAGGCAAAAAGCCTACTTTAAATCATTTTAGAGTCTTTGGAAGCAAATGCTTCATTCTTAACACTAAAGATTACCTTACAAAATTTGATCCTAAATCAACCGAATGTATCTTTCTAGGTTACTCGCCTAATAGCAAAGCTTACGTCATATTAAACAAAGAAACAATGAAGGTAGAAGAGTCATTAAACATAAAATTTGATGAAAGTCCACCCAAACCCTCTCCACCTCTTGTCGATGACGAGATCATAGAAAGTGAAGCTATTGTAATTAAGAAAAAGATAAATGAAGAAGAAGAACCTTCAATTAGTGAAATCACAAACATTAAAGAGTCCAAAGATCACCCCGTAGATAAGGTCATAGGAAAGCTAAATGAACGAACATTAAGATCTCAAGTTCAAAACCAAAGTAGCTTATTTTGTTTTGTTTCAACTATAGAACCTAAGAACACACAAGAAGCCATAAAAGATGAAAATTGGGTAATGGCTATGCAAGAAGAATTAAATCAATTTGTTTCTAATGATGTTTGGACACTTGTCCCTCCACCTAGTAATCAAACCGTAATAGGAACAAAATGGGTGTATAAAAACAAATTAGATGCAAACGGAGTAGTATCTAGGAACAAGGCTAGACTCGTTGCCCAAGGGTATAACCAACAAGAAGGACTAGACTTTGATGAGACCTATGCCCCCGTGGCTAGATTAGATTCTATAAGAATACTTCTTGCGTATGCTTGTGCTAATGATCTAAAGCTTTATCAAATGGATGTCAAAAGCGCTTTTCTAAATGGTCTTATTAATGAAGAAGTATATGTAGCTCAACCTCCGGCTTCATCGATTTTGAAAACCCAAACACATTTATAAATTAAAGAAAGCCCTTTATGGTCTTAAACAAGCTCCAAAAGCTTGGTATGATAGACTCAAGTCCTTTTAATTAAACATAACTATACCATGGGGTTAGTTGACAACACACTTTTACTAAGAAAAGGAGTCACACATAATCATAGTACAAATATCGTAGATGATATTATATTCGGATCCACTTGTCAAGACATGTGTGATGATTTCTCTAAAATCATGCATGACGAGTTCGAGATGAGTATGATGGGAGAACTTAGTTTCTTTCTTGGTCTACAATTAAACAAGTAGAAGATGGTATCTTCTTCAATCAATCTAAATACATCAAGGAGATGTTAAAGAAATTTGGTCTAGAAGAGTCGAAACCAATTAGGACACCCATGTCATCCGACACCAAACTCACAAAAGATGAAGACGGCGAATCCGTAGATAATACTAAATATCGTGGCATGATAGGTAGTCTTCTACCTCACGGCAAGTAGGCGGATATCATGTTTAGTGTCCGCTATGTGCTAGGTTTCAAGAAAACCCCAAAACTTCACACCTAGAAGCCGTAAAAGAATTTTTAGATACATTAAGGTACAAAACAATTAGGATTATGGTATCCTAAGGGCACAGTGTAGAAACAATTGTATATGCAGATTCGACCATGCAGGGATTACGTTGATAGAAAAAGTACAAGTGGGTGTACTTTCATGGGATGTTGTTTAACATCGTGGTTTTCTAAGAAACAAACGGTTCTAGCAATATCAACAACCGGCCGAGTACGCGTCTCCGCAAAGCATGCCAACAAGCACTATGGATGAAACAAGCGTTAGTAGACTACGACATTCATCTAAGCGACATAGCCATTCTATGTGACAACAAAGGTGCCATCGACTTAAGCAAGAATCCGTATTGCATTCTCGCACAAGCATATAGAGATTCGTCATCACTTCTTAAGAGACAATGTTCAAAAGGGGAACATTTCTATTGAGAAGGTAGCATCCGAAGATAACATAGCCGACGTCCTCACCAAACCGCTGAAGCGGGAACAATTCAACCTACTTGCCTTGGTCTTGGTTTAATGGAACACACGTCGTAATTTATTTTGACTCTACAAGGTATGTAAACACTAGCCTTCTTCCTCTCGAGTCTAGGATCTCTATTTCACGCACAACTCACAAACAATACGGAATTTTCAAAACCCAAAGATAAGTTTTTTTAATAGCTCTCCTACTTTTTATATACACATTTTCAAAGAAAACCTACTTTCACAATGTTTTCTAAAAGGATGATACCTTCCGTATCAATTTCACAAAAGCAATTTCTCGCGCTAGGACAAATCGCTTTTCATTATTAATACAAAGTAAAACCCGCTTTCATTGCATCTCATGTCTTTTGAATGCTAAAGGGACACATAACTAATATGTGTTTTCGGTACATTCATTTAAGCTACAATGAATTAGGAGCATTGACAACACAAGATTACGTACTTATGTACTAAATATGTGTTTTCGGGTTATCTCAATATGATACTTTTATACTTCTAGTTTAGTTTTTATTTCTTTTAGGGGTTGAGATAACCGCAACTCCAAATAGTTTGCATATAGGCACACAATAGGCAAAAATATTTTCAAAAGGAGAATTTTGTATTGCTCGAACACTGACCCACGGATCCCACCTTCATGCCGGACGGATCCTCGAGGAAGGATCCGTGGGATCCGTGTATACTGTCGTTTTCAACTTCTATTTTTGTCATTTTGGATGAAAAATCCACATTTGTTTTATTTTTGGGAGTATGTTCTTTAATGCTTGTGTTCTCATGATCACATGCCTTGAATTCATATCTAATCATTAGATTTTAATCCACATTTTGGGTCAAGCATTCATTACAATGTGTTGTTTTTCTATATATATAACTCCCAAAATGCTTGCATACTCCATCTCCTTCTCACAAACACACTTCATCATGTCATCCAAAAACCCTTTAGGAGAATCATCTAGTACAAACAATCATGATATCTAAACCTTTGTACTTCCACCATCCAAAATACCACAATCAAATGCTAGGATATCCGCACGCATTAGTATCCGATCTTGTTGTTTAGAAAAACCAACCTCAAATGATTCATCCTCAAATAACTCACCACAAGATGCTTCAATTATAGCACCACCCTCATCACCAACAAGTACACCAACTTCATCACCACCTAAAATAACTCTTTTGGAACTCCTTAGGACTCCAACAAGATCTACCCAACCTAAAGAAAAAGAAATAGTCTTTTCCACAACCCCCACATCACCAAATACGATTTTTCAAGATCTTGAAACATCACCACCTCTAGCTCCCATCACATTACAAGAACATCTAGGTTCTTCTCCACCACCACATACAAACATTCCGGATTTTGATCCATATTTTCCTATTTTCCCACCACAATTTCCGTATAACTCAAATCAAAACAACCCGGAAAACTTCCGCACTCATTACCCACATCATTTACATTGTGAACATTGCCAATCCACTAGGGAAATTGCAATAGAAGTTAGGGAAGAAATGCGTTTCATACTCAACCTCATCCTTGATCGCATCAATACCATTACTCATCAAAACCTCCATCCATAACCTTATGCAAGCATGGAAGGAATCTCTACTACTATTTTTTTTTATCATTTTCAAGAACAAGTCTTGTTCTTATTTTTACATGCTTGTAAGTGGCTTAACTACCACTATAATTTGTCGTTTTATTACAAGGCCTTGTTTACATACCTTGGCTCCCTATCTTGTTTCTCGACAACCATAAGATCATTTAAGCATGTTCCTAACTTTCTTTTGTAGATTTTTTTTTCTTTCTCTTCTCTTGACGCCCCAAACTAGGGGGAGCTACCGTCAAGGGGGAGTAAGTAATACGTAAACTACTTTTTCCTCCACGGGTTAACTTTTTGTTTCGACAAAAGGGGGAGAAGAAGTAAAACTTAGGAGCTTTCAAAACTTACATCTATTCTTAAGTTTTACTCATCATAACATTATATTTTGTCATCAACAAAAGGGAGATTGTTAATACAAATAAACCGTAAAACGTTTATTAATATTTTGCGATCTCTTTGTGTTTTGTTGATAACATATATAATGTTGTCTTAAGTATAATTATAAGGATACATGTTATTTTTGTAAAGCATTTACATATAATCTTTTAAATACAAAATGTAGTAACAAAAGCATTTGTTGTAATAGTTAATTAGGATGGGTAAAAATCACAACCCATGGATCTTAACCCATACCCAAAGAGACTTGATACAATGTATACTTAGATACATTGAATCTAAAGAAAACCCATGGACCAACCCATAACCCATGACCCATAACCAAAAAACCCATGGGCAAAGAGGAGCGTTCCACGGATCCTTAGCTTTGTGCTAGCCGGATCCCAAGTGGAAGGGATCCGTGGGATCCGTGAGAACAGTGAGGAAATTTGCCTATAAATAGAGAGCCATTTCTTCATTCTAACTCACCCCTCTTCTTACTAAATCTCTCATACACTCTCATTCTCTTCTAACATATAGATCACTAGATCTAGAGAGTTGTTCTTCTTTCTTTCTATTTGTGATTCTCATATAGGTCCTTCTCTAAGGCGAGATCACAAGCATTCTACAAGTCATCCAAGCAAGGGGTCCTTGATTGATTTGTCACTCCGCAAGATTTCATGGCGAAGATCTTGTATTTGATATTTCACATATTTGTTGTGTAATAGTTGTGTTGGTTTGGTCCACCGTGCTACGGACTCGGTATCTAGCTTTGTACCGGAAAAAGTGTAAGAAACGTTGTGAAGGCTTCTCCGCCAAGTGAAGGAGTTTGTTGACATAGTGCTTGAACTCTCGAGTAGGTGACTCGGGGAGTGGAGTAGGGCAAGGAAGGTGTCCTTGTAGCCGAACCACTATAAATCGGTTGTGTCATTTCTATCCCTTATCTTTATTTATTTGCTTGCATTATCATTAGATCTATACGTTCTCAATATCCATACGATTTCACATAATATCGAATCTAAAGTTTTTGAAATCAACTTAAAATCGGCAAAACTATTCAACCTCCCCCTTCTAGTTTTCCACAAATGATAATCTCCATTTCATTCCTTTGCATTCTCTTTGCCTTTCCCTTTCCCATTCCCATTCCTCATTTTGAAATTGAAATTTGAAGGTATAACAGTAATTCTAGCTTTGTACCGGAAAAAGTGTAAGCAACGTTGTGAAGGCTTCTCCGCCAAGTGAAGGAGTTTGTTGACATAGTGCTTGAACTCTCGAGTAGGTGACTCGGGGAGTGGAGTAGGGCAAGGAAGGTGTCCTTGTAGCCGAACCACTATAAATCGGTTGTGTCATTTCTATCCCTTATCTTTATTTATTTGCTTGCATTATCATTAGATCTATACGTTCTCAATATCCATACGATTTCACATAATATCGAATCTAAAGTTTTTGAAATCAACTTAAAATCGGCAAAACTATTCAACCCCCCCCCTTCTAGTTTTCCACAAATGATAATCTCCATTTCATTCCTTTGCATTCTCTTTGCCTTTCCCTTTCCCATTCCCATTCCTCATTTTGAAATTGAAATTTGAAGGTATAACAGTAATTCTATTTTTCTCATTTTGAGAGTTTTAAATGCAAGTACACGCTTTTTTCTTTTTACAAGACGAGTACCCGTACATAACGACGAGACTTTACATCGACAAATAATTATATGAGATATTTTGGCTAAGTGTTTCGTTTAGCGTTTATGTATACAACTTAAAATAATCAAAATGTAACTGAAAAATGTTGTAACATATAATAATTCAACTAAAAAGTGAAAAATGACAATATTTAGTTGGAACATTTATTTTTTTCTTAAAAAAAAAGATTTCTTGCTTTTACTACAATTGATGTATTATATATAGTTGAAATGATAAATATACGTAGTATATATTAAATATGATTTGATAAATATTTTAAGAGTAAATTACACTGTTCGTCCTTGTGGTTTGCGTTGACCGCAGGGTTTCGTCCTTTGACCAAAAAAGTTGCACCGTTCGTCCTTAAGTGTGAAACGTTATGCACCGTTCGTCCCTTGACCAAAAAACGTTAAGTTTGACCGTTAAAAACCCATCATGTGACTTGCACATGAGGGTAAATTCGTCATTTCAACACCATAGGGACGAACGGTGTAGATATAAAGCATCACTTTTCCCCATTCCCCTCATTTTTCACCTATTCACTCTCTCTCTTAAAAATTTACTTCTCTCTCTCTCTCTTAATATCCGGTCATCGGAATCTTTCTCCGTCACCATCTCTCGGCGACTATTCCGCCACGCCACCACCAAATCTCACCACCCTTCTAAAGTGGTAGATCGGGTCCTTGTGACTCAGCTTTGCAACACACGCGCCACAAATCATGACGACGCCCTTTGATCTTAAGTTAAAGGTTCGGATTTCTAGGGTTTTCTATATTAAGGGTTGTGAATCTGTTTGGGTTGCGTACGGGAGCCACCACCGCCACTGTGGTCGCAGCCGCCACATCTAATCTTGTATAAGAAGGTTGCTGGTGCTACAAAACATGTGATTGGAAAGCTTACCACAAAACATGTGATTGGAAAGCTTTCGAAACAAGTCATGTGATTGGAAAGCTTTCGAAACTGATATGGGGAGATCAATCGGAGACCAATGCTAATCAAGCTCCTCCTCGTGCTAGTGTCTAAACTAAAGGATTCCTGCACCCCAAAGAAGGCTCGTGCTAGTGTATTATCTGTACTATTTTGTGTATCAAGATTTTATTTTGTAATGCTTATAGTCGATACATTTGTGATTGATCCTTGTAATTTAACTGGAATGGGGTTGCTGCTAGACAATCAAAAGGTATTTTCATACTTGCAGGTATGTATATAATATATATGCTTTAGTTTATTCTTTGAAGCCAATCTTGTTATTTTACAAGGACCTTAAGGAGTAGAGCTTAAAAATTGTTGCGCTAATGTGGGGTTAGTTTTTCGAGTTCGTGTTTGGGTTTGGTAAAATCATCGGGTCAAGGAACTGATGATTTGGGTAATTTAGCAACTTAGTTTTATGCAGTTAGTCATAAGTTACTTCTGGTTAGTAGTAGTTTGTGATTAATCTAGCTTGGTGTTTGGGATTGCGTAGCAATTACCTGTTTAATCATCTGAACTTGTTACCGTAGCAATTACCTAACCCCATATGGTCTTGGCAAGACATTTGGAGGTTTTGGATTGTTGGGTGTTTGATTGAGGTGGTCGGAATTTGATGGAGGTGGCCGGAAAAATTGACGGCTGAAAATAATGATGGTGAGGATGATGAATGGTTGTGTTTGTATGTGTGTTTGTGTGTGGTCTTATCCACATAAACTACACCGTTCGTCCTTATGGTGTTGAAATGACGAATTTACCCTCATGTGCAAGTCACATGATGGGTTTTTAACGGTCAAACTTAACGTTTTTTTGGTCAAGGGACGAACGGTGCATAACGTTTCACACTTAAGGACGAACGGTGCAACTTTTTTGGTCAAAGGACGAAACCCTGCGGTCAACGCAAACCACAAGGACGAACGGTGTAATTTACTCATATTTTAATGATTGTTATAAGACAGGAGCCACATTGAAGGTGGGATGGCCATGGCCAACCCAAACCTTTTACCAAGTACAAGTAGTGTGTGTATATCCTAACGTATTTAACATATTTACTTCACTAATTCACTTTTGGCCCACCTAGAACCGGTCCATCCAAATTGATATTAGAAGGCATCCAATTGAAACTTTGAAGTGCGATAGCGTTTTACTTGTTTATGTTCAACGCTATTTATTTTGATATTATAAGGCATCCATTTAAATTCGTTGTGTTCTTACTTCTAAAAGGAATCTAGTACCTTATTTTTGTTTGACACTGTTTATCTTAAATCTAATTATTTTGTTTTATAAGATTTTAACATTTAGATAGTGTTTTGTTTAAGATGATTTTAATCTGTTTCTCTTTCGAATTCCAATTATTTATTTTGGCCCATCCGAGTAAAAAATTCTGGCTCCGTCACTGATAGAAGGTGTTGATATGATTTTGTGGTGAAAGTGTTCATGAGTTTCCAAAGTTGATGATGGTGTATAAAGAAGAAGACAAAATTAAGAAGGTTTGAGGGGTTGACTAAAGAGAGGATTGTTTATGTTATATTTGAAAATTATAAATATAAAACCTAAAAACTATTTAAAAATATAAATTTTAACTGTCAGTTACATAAATCGCTCATTTAGTTTACTATTTTTTAGTCTCAAAATTTTTGTCTTCTGTTAAAAAAATACATACTTTAAAAAAAAACATAGTAATTACTGTTTTCTTTCTCTTACTTTTGTTAGAATAACAGTTTTATCCTTAAGTAATTAATTAGTGTCTTCTTTAAAGTTTGTAATAATAATTTCAAATAAGGATAATACGGTAAACTCGATCAAACTTTCCTATATATATTTAGTAGTGGACAATTAAATTGGAACGTCTCAAAAAAAATGTAGACTACAATTTTGAGACGGAGCGAGTATGTACTTGAAAGAAAATTTTTGCCTTTACGTGACCCACACATGATCAGACTTAATAAAAAAAGTAACGTCCGTTTGTTTAAAGGATCGATCCATGCAAAAGTGACAACTGCAAAAACGACTGATATAATTATTGAAGTTTTAAAATAAAAGGTGTAACTGCATGTAAACCACGTGGACGATTGATAGATTCTTACTAGTGCTAGTTACGAAGTATTGTTTTTGGATTTAAGATCATTTGAGGACAAAAGATTATTTACATACCAAGGAATCAATCTTCACCATCTATTTTTATTTGATCTAATAGATGAGATTAATCTCAACAATTTAAAAACCCCACTTTCATCCTCTTTTTTCAAATGTTAATAACTTTCAAACCGTTAATCATTAAGCAAAAAAAAATATCATTGGGACGAGCATTTAATTATCTTTATATAGATAGGCACTTTGATATACTTTCGACAAATTTTTTTTTCTTCGTATTTTTCATGTTTTTTTAAGCTTTTTTGTTTTTTTTTATGTTACTGAAATTTGCATTAAAAAATCATATATGGTTAAACACTAATTTGAATATCACATGTGATATTAGTGTTATATCATATATGATATGTAATATCACATGTGATATTAGTGTAAAATCACATATGATATACATATCATATCACATGTGATATCACATATCATATATGATTTAACACTAATATCACATGTGATATTCAAGTTAGTGTTTAATCATATATTATTTTTTTCATGCAAATTTCAAGTAACGTAAAAAAAGACGAAAAAACATGAAAAAACGAATTTTTTTTCCTTTTTTCGAAAGTATATCAAAGTGCCCGTCTATAGAAAGATAATTAAATGCTCTTCGCGACGGTGTGAATATTTTCACTTAACGATTAACGGTTTAAGAGATATTTAAATTATAAAAATTAGGTGAAATAAAAAAATGCTTTTAATCTCAGTTATTGATTTTTTTTAGATGGATGGTGAAGATGAGTCCCTTTGTATGTAACAAAAGTTTGATATGTAAAATAACTCTCCTCTTGTTTTTGGATTTAAGATCATTTGAGGACAAAAGATTATTTACATACCAATAGAACAATCTCCACCATCCATTTTTATTTGATCTAATGGATGAGATTAATCCCAACAATTTTAAAAACCCACTTTCATCATCTTTTTTCAAATATTAATAACTTTCAAACCGTTAATCGTTAAGCGGGAAAAAAAAATATATCATTGCGACGAGCATTTAATTATCTTTCTATAGATAGGCACTTTGATATACTTTCGACAATTTTTTTTTTCGTATTTTTCACGTTTTTTTTTCAAGTTTTTTTCGTTTTTTACGATACTGAAATTTGCATTATAAAATCATTATTATTAAACACTAATTTGAATATCACATGTGATATTAGTGTTATCTCATATATGATATTAGTGCTATATCATATATGATATGTGATATCACATGTGATATTAGTGTAATATTACATATGATATACATATCATATCACATGTGATATCACATATCATATATGATTTAACACTAATATCACATGTGATATTCAAATTACTGTTTAATCATATATGATTTTTTTCATGCAAATTTCAAGTAACGTAAAAAAAGACGAAAAAACGATTTTTTTTTTTCTTTTTTTCGAAAGTATATCAAAGTGTCCGTTTATAGAAAGATAATTAAATGCTCTTCGTGATGGTGTAAATATTTTCACTTAACGATTAACGGTTTAAGAGATATTTAAATTATAAAAAATAGGTGAAATAATAAAATGCTTTTAATCTCAGCAATTTATTTCTTTTTAGATAAATGGTGGAGATGAGTCCCTTGATATGTAAGAAAAGTTTGATATATAAAATAGAGGGAATTGCATATATGCCCACTAAAACTCAAAATTTTGCATATTTCCCCATAATACAAGTTTTTAATGCATGATGTATAATGCATTTTAAGCATGTTTTAAGTATATATGCAAATATGCAAGTTTTAGTGGGTATATATGCTATTGACCTTCTAAAATAACTCTCTTCATTTTTTTTTTGAGGTACTAAATACTCAATTTTTTATTGACACATATATTTTAATCACTAATCTTCAATCAATTGTACACATATGGCTTTACTACTAATTAAGCAAAGTACTCCTGTCTCACATTAACGTTTACTTTAATTTAATTTTTTTTATTTTAACTTTAAATATTTATGTTTGTGTAATATAATATTTGATAAAAACTATACCAATGAAAATATATTTAAACCTCAATCAATTCATATAGTAATTAGTAAAGGTCACTTTGGTATGTGAGTTTTGAAAGGCTTACTAATCTATGTATTTGGTAGGTGAGTTTTGTCTGATTTGTATTTTAAACATTTGAAAGAATTGTCTTTGTCATTTGCTCAAACTGCAAATTTCATCCCTAACCTTTCATAAGTGCAAGAGGCTTTTTTTATGGAGAAAAATTATCCGTTTTGGTCCTTCTTAAGTGCAGGCGGCATCTCTGTGGTTTGCCAAAGTTTTCTCTATTAGAGAGGCCGCCTGCACTTATGAAAAGTCATGGATGAAATTTGCAATTTGCGCAGCGCAAACCACAGGAAAATTCTTGCAATTTACTCTAAAACTAACGTATTCTATGTTTTAATTATCTTAGGAGGTGTTTATTATTGGGGTATTTAAGATTGAAATTAAATGTTAAAGCAAAATTGTTTATTTGGCTAGTAGGTTAGGATTCAAGATTGGTCATCATGACCAAATATTTTACTTTGAACAAATCCTCAGTAAATAAATAGTTATGTTTACAACAAAACAACTATTCTCTTTTGAAAATCGCCAAATGGTAGGTCTATTGCAAATGGATGTTGATACTCACACCATTTTCTTTATAAAATACATCACTTTTGTGCATTACAGTATTGTACAGTGTGCATTATAATGTTGTACAGTGTGGAGTATGTATAAAAAAAATGATGAGTATCAACACCCATTGCAAATATTTTATCTTGCTAACCATTTTAAATTAATTTAAAATAATCTCACATCCAACTTCTATTTCAAAACAAACAATCTTTTGATAACCTTTACTTTCTCTATCACTTCATTTTCTTTCATCTCTATATTTATTGCCAACCCTAACTTTTCTTCTTCTTTCAAACTCATACCAAACCAAAATCTAAATTCAAATCCAATCCCGCCTTACAATCAAATGCACACTAAAACTTTATTTTTCAAATCGACTAAGGGTGTGTTTGATAAAAATAGCAGTGAGTTGTCAGCAGTAGCCATAGCTCACAGCTCACCGCTCACAGCTTCTTAAAGAAGCATTGAAAAAATGAGCATTTCTAAAAAATAGCAAAGCTCTCTGCTCATTTGTCAAACGAGCAATAAAAATCAAAAAGCTTATTGCTCACCGTTTATCGCTCCAAAAAACTCCAAAATGCTCCACGCCAAATATAGTCTAACAATGAGAGCTATAAATGCAAATAATTACGCAGTATTATCTATATATACTAAAAGGCGTACATGCTCCCCTCACAATGGGTTTGTTTTGCCGACGTGTAATGCAATCGTTGGTCCTGCATTTAATGAAGTGCCAATGTGTCATCACATGGTTGGTTTCTCCCCTCACAACAGCTTCCTTCTACCATGTGTAATACAATGGTTGGTGGTGCATTTAATGAAGTGCCAACGTGTTATCACATGTTTGGTTATACACTTAATGAAAGCAAAAAAACATTCATCTTCTCCATCAGTAAAATCCACCGCCTCTCTCTCATTAAAAAAGATCCACCGCCTCTTATAGCTATTAGTCGTTTCATGTCTTTGCCGACTTCGTAATCCTCTAGAAGAGTCCCAAATACTCTCAATTCATCGTGTTAGGAATTAGAAATTCCAGGTATTAAAGAGTCGGTCACCTCAAGTATTTGTAATCGTTAGAAAGCTCGTAGTCGTAGTTCTTTTAAGTTAAGTAGTATTTAGTTAAGTAACACCGTGGAGGACGGACGGGTCTTTACCCACTGTATGCCTGATCCACAGCCCGATGTGTGGCGATTTATGTAAGACTATAAATACTCTCTACCTTGCAAGGTAGAGAGTTGGAGCTCATAATAATATCTTTCACTTTCTCTCACTAAGTTCCCTAAACCTTTAACTTTCTCTCTCTAGAATTCCACTTATACGCCACCTTGTTGTTATGGTTTGATGTGTATGTGAAAACTAATATCCTACAATTGGTATCAAGAGCCATGGTTAGATCATATCTTGCACATCTTTGGATTTCTAGTGGTTTTAGGTGGTTTTGAGTTTGAAAAGTTTAGTGGTTTTGCATCATTTGGTTGATTTCTTGTGTTAAAGCTTGATTTTGTTAGTACTTTTATGTTTAGAATCATCACAAGTGTTTAGGTTTTCATTTGGTAAGCTTGAATCATCTTGGTTGGGTTGTTTTGGATTAAAAGTTATGTTTATGTGGTTTCTCTTGCTAGCGACTTGATATACGGATTTATTTCTTCGTAGCGACTTGCTTCACAATTTTGTAGCGAGTTACGCTTTGGAGCTAGCGACTTAGACCTAGCGATTAACGAAGACAAGTAGTGGACTCTCCACCACGGGTAGCGACTGTGGTAGCGACTTGGTCTCAGAGCGAGTTGCTCTTTAGCGACTTGTATCTCTAGCGACTGAGTAGCAAATCTTCGCCAAAATTTTGCTAGCGACTTGAGGCTTAGCGAGTTACTACTTAGCGACTTGCTTTTGTCTAGCGACTTGGGACTCTAGCGACTTAGTGGTGTAGCGAATTAAGTGTTAGCGACTTAGTGCATTATCTTCTAGCGACTTAGTGCATTATCTTCTAGCGACTTAGTGCATTATCTTCTAGCGACTTGAGTGATTGTTTACGGTTTTCTCTTGATTTAGTAAAATCCGTGAAAGAATCTATTTCTGGTTTAATCATAGAGTTATAAAATCCGTATAATCTGTTAACATGTCTACCAACGTCCCTACTATCATCTCTCATCGTTGTCGAGGATGTACAAGCAATGGCTCGGATACTGGCCCACCCATGCTTGACAGAATCGACTACGATTCTTGGGCTCAACGAATCGATTGTATTGCCTTGGAAAGGAAAATGATGTCAACATTCTCAAATCCATTGATGAAGGACCATATCGAGTTGAGACGACTAGAGACATACTTGATACTAATGAAGATGGTACTCTGCTTACGGAATGGACGGACCTAAGATGTATGATGAGCTTGATGATAAGGATAAAAGAGATTCGATGCGATATCGTGGCTTCAAACATTGTTCTTCAAGGTCTTCCTAAAGACATCTACAAGTCGATCAATCATAACACCGATGCAAAGGCGGTTTGGGATAATGTTAAGATGCTTCTCTCGTGTTCAAAATTAACTATGGAAGACAGAGAATCCCAACTCTATGACTTAATTTGAGCACTTCAAGATGAAACCCGATGAGAATGTCTATGAGTACTATGTGAGATTTCATAAGTTAGTGAATGACATGAGGAACATCGAATGACTATGCCTAACATTCACCGAACTCAAAATTTGTGAACAACATGAATCCCGAATGGCACAAGTTCGTCACCGTGAAGCTCACTAAAGGATTGAAGAATACAAACTATGAGCAACTCTATGCCTTCCTCCTTCGAATGAGAGACATGCTATGTTTGAAAAATTGATTCTCAATCGCTTCAAAACCAACCGGGGAGAGACAAGCTCGTCTAATGACTCAACGACTTTCTACTCAAACATCGGAATCACAACCAAAGCATCACAAGTCATACCTTGGGTAATGGTAATCACAAACTCATTCTCGATCCTATGTTCAAACAAGTCGATGCCGATGCTCACGTGGGTAACTTCATTAATCAACTAGCTCTTCTCATTAGTCAAAACATGAATTCTCCCACAAACCAACAACAACCTCGAATCGCATCTAACCCACACAATCAAGCCACCGTTAAAGATGGAAGGATCGTGGTGCAACCGATTCAGAAAGACAGATGATCGGGGAAGAGGTGGAGCTGGGAGAGGTTATGTTGGCAACCGTAATCGAGGAAGAAATGGTAACCAAGGTCAAGCTAAGCCAATCAAATGTTATAACCGTGGTGGTGAAGGTCACATTGCAAGGAACGCACATCTCCAAAGCGCCCACGTAATGTTGATTACTTCGAGATAAGATGTCCGGCACAAGCTCGTGACAATGGTGCCTTTGGATGAAGAGGAATTGTTGTTTCTTCGAGGGCAATGCCAAGACCTATGATGCGATGTGGATGAGCAACTTATTCGTGAGATAGGTCACAATCATCGAATGCCTTTCAAGTCGCCGACCGTGATGCATACGACTGATGTAGATGATGGACCCATCGCACACACAATTTTTATGGCTAGCATTTCTCCAATGGTTTCTCCCAAGATCTCTTCTTCACCACAAGCTGGCCCATCCAAGGACAAACTCATCTCGGAGGTATTAAAACTATACGATGATGCCGATGTGCAATGATGCATGACAAAGTACAATCAATCGAAACTATTGAATCAAATGTTGAAAATATGGGTAATAACAATATTGTCCCATACGATCAATACGTGAAACAAAGTGAAAGTGAAGTTGTACCAAGTGATGCATCTTCTGCGATCAACAATGACTATGTCTTTGATGAATACACCGCATGTGCTCCCGATGATTTCGTAATTTCAACTAAATGCCTATAAGGAACGTGTTGCTATTTATGAACAACGTGCAAAATTTGAGTTGACCACTCGTGAGCGTGAAATGGATGACCAAGTGAGTACAAGAATTAGAAAAGTAAGTTTAGAGAAGAAGTATTGAAACAAGAATTACATTCCTTGCAAGAAAAACTTTCTAAAACAAATAAGCAAAAACAAGAACTTCAAGAAAATGTGAAAATGCTCAAGCAAGAATTTAATGCAAAGGAATCAAAACTCTTGAGAGATTTTTCTAATCGAAAATTTTGAAAACAAACTTGAAAACAAGTTGTACATACAAGGAAACACCATTCAGATCGCTCACATGGTCACCAAACATCGAGTCTTAAGCGATAAGCATAGCATTCCCTTGTTGAGGAACCAAATCCAGAGGTAATTAAAAGGCTAGAAATGCTCATAAGGTGCTTTATGATGTTAATGAAATCCTTAAGCCTAGGCGAAAACCTAGTTGCGTTGAGTGCACCGAGGAAGATAAGAAATCAAATGAAATCACTAGGAAAAGATGAATAAGAAACAAAATGATCCCAAATGCAAAGAGAAAACATAATTATCACTCCTCATGATTACAAGAAGGAAAATGGATTTCCTTGAACAAGTTCAAGCATCGACATTGTTGACTCCCAACAAGTCTTCGGAAAAGGATTTAGATAAGCGAAAAGCGGAAAATATTGTTGAAACAAACCCTCCCTTTGGAAAATGCCTAGAGCGATGTGTATCCTCCTAATACACCAATGCATCTTGTACCTAGAACGATTGCCACTAAAAGCAAGACATTAATTAGCCAATACGTTATATTTCAACTATTTGTTGATTTTGAGAAAACTTGCAAGAAAAGGATCACACCCACCGGTATAATCAAGGAGAAAGGGTTTTAACAAATGAAAGAATGTTATTTAACGAGGTCATGCCTTCTTTAAACTTCTAAAAGATCACTTTGAGAGTCTTAAAAGGGGATAGAAACCGATATTAAGGGAATGGAAAAGGAATTTGATGCAATGGTTGTTGAAGTTAGTGACTATGAGCGTGCACCGAAATATAATGAGATTGAGAGAAAGAACTTGCATACATTAAATGAGAATCTTATTCTTGAATGTGTTGCTCAAGATGTGTTTTCATCGCTCAAATTGCTCTATTAATGCTTCCAAATTTCATGAACTATCTGTGGCCTCGAAAGTCTCCCATGATCGTGTCATTGAGCTTGAAAAACTAATTCTAAACTAAACGAGAAAATTGAATCGGATGATCACGACAATTTCGTTAAACATTTTTCTAAACTAGAAGTTGAGCATTTTAATTTACAACTAAAATATCAACATCTTAAAGAAAATGTCAAAACTTCAAATGTCAAGACATCTTCGGATGCTCCGAGTTTGATGCGATTTTCAAATTAACAAACGTGATGAATGCAGATTCAAGCTCGGTGCAACACGATCGAAAGTTGAAAGCCCAAATCTCTCAATTAAAGGGTCAAACAAACAATATGACAAAGCCCAAATGCCTCCTCCTTTAGATTCTCGAATTCTCAAACGTTTCATCTTCAAAACCTAGTAAATGCTTTACAAAAGAAAACGAAAGTTTTCTAGAAGAAAATGAAAAGGTTAAACGTCATTTCAATGAGTTATTTGAATCAATTAAAGTCACTCGTAACAAAAACAACGAACAAATAGCTTCATTGCAAAAGGAAATTGAGAATTTGAAGAGTCAGGTAAAAGGAAAATGCCAATGACCAATGGGGAGAATGGTGTATCAAAGGTTCACTCTTGTAATAAATATGCTTTGTCTGTGACATATGTCCCTCCTCATCTAAGAAACAACAAACTAGCTATTCAAACATATTTTCATCTCTTAAGGATTGCTTAGAATGCTGCGTGAGATTGTTGAAGAGGATAAGCTAGAGAAACCTCATGATAATGCAATTGGACATGCATGCTTATATGCCAAACGATCTCAAGAAATCTTAGAATGTTTGATCACAATATGCCCAAAGACATTAGGTGAGAGAGTTAACCCTTTGATTCCATGCTTGATGCCTAATGCCAATATGATATGCACTCGATTCCCAATGTTTTGAATGTGAACCGTAGTGTACCCTTGAGTAGTTCGATTCTAGATCCATCAATGCTAAGAAAGAGAACTCAAATGTGCCTTCTAGAGTACTAATCTCAGTACTCTAGTTTTAAGAAAGTGAAACTTAGTGCACTGCATGTAGTTCGGATCCCAAGACATCTAAACAGTGGTGCAAAGAGTAGTAAACAAACTAATGTTCCCATTCCTCTACAGGAGTAATCGGTGACATTAAAGGGAGCAGTCAAAGTCTCAAGACAATACAAGGAATGATAGGACCTCGCAAGCTAAGAATGTGCACCGGAAAAGAGTAAAGAACAATCTAGGAACTTTAAGTTTGAATCGAATAAACGAATCGTGTTGATTCTAGTATTAGCCATAGGCGTCTCGTAATTAATTCAATTCGATACTATTTGCAAACCTTGTCCGATGTCCGCTTGAATTCGCTTCTAATCATGAATGTGGTGTTAATGTTCCGCCTAATGATGTTAATTGTCCAGTTCATATTGTTAATGCTAAAATTCATGCTAAGAAGGCTAAAAGGCAAAACGAAGAAAGTTAGAAAACAAAGGAAACCCACAGGAAGAACATTCAAGAAAATAGGCTTCTATTGGATACCGCTGGTCATAAGACTAATCGATAATGCCCACTAGAAAATGGATGCCTCACCGGTAGAACTATTCCTTTAAGAAGTGATCACACCGTGAATGTGGCTATCTGAGACACTAGTATCGCATCTATTCACAATGATTCCATTGCCTCACTTTCGATATGAATGCTTCTATTTCGATGTGGGTGTTCCAACCATTGTTACTAACCAAATGGAACCCATTCTTGCATGGGGATCCCAATTATCCGCTTATCCATTCTTGCTCGTGTTCAACCGCAGATCGCTCAAATCGCTCGTGGTACCGGACTCAGCCGCTCCAAGCATATGACCGAGACCGTCGCGCTCATGAACTTCGTGAGCAAATTCATCGGGACTCATAGATTTGGTAATGATCATTTCGGTGCTATTATGGGTTATGGAGATTATGTTGTTGGTGATAGTGTCATCTCTAGAGTGTATTATGTGGAAGGTTTAGGTCATAACTGCTCTCTGTTGGTCAATTATGTGATTCGATCTAGAAGTAGCCTTCGAAAACATACCGCTTTGTTAGAGATCTTGATGGTAAGGAACTGTTAAAAGGAACTCGTGGCTCAAATCTTTACACCATCTCTATCGATGACATGATGAGGGCCTCTCAATCGCTTGTTATTAAAGGCTTCAAAAACAAAGTCATGGTTATGGCATCGTCGTCTCAATCACTTGAACTTCGGCACCATCAACGATCTTTCCGTAAAGGACTTAGTTGTAGGTTTACCTAGACTAAAGTATGAAAAGGATCATCTTTGTTCAAGATGTCAATTGGGAAAAGCAAGAAGTATGCCCATAAACCCAAACCTACTAACTCATCACGTAAGTTCTTCATATGATTCATATGGATTTATGTGGACCTATGAGGGTGCGAAATATCTTTGGGAAGAAATATGTGTTAGTTGTGGTTGATGATTACTCTAGATTCACCGGTCAAGTTCTTAAGGACAAAGGATGAAACTCCCGATATCATCATCAAACTCATCAAACAAATTGCAGTTCGACTAAACAAAACCGCCGAATTATCGTAATGATAATGGAACCGAGTTTGTCAACAAACAACTTAGTGAATTCTATGAAAGCGTTGGAATCACCATCAAAGAAGTGTTCCACGAACCCCTCAACGTAACGGTGTAGTTGAAAGACGAAATCGTACTCTTGTTGAAGCCGCTAGAACAATGCCGATCTACTCAAAGGTTCCAATGTTTCTCCGGGTCAAGCAATTGCCACCGCATGCTACACACAAAATCGTTCCTCGATTCACACTTGCTCATGGAAAACTCCATATGAACTTGTCCACAACAAAAACCTAATCTATCTTCCTTCGTGTGTTTGGTGCATTGTGCTATCCAACTAATGAGGTCAAGACTTAGGCAAACTTAGGGCCAAAGTCGACATTGGAGTATTTGTAGGATATGCATCAAACAAAAGGGATACCGAATCTACAACAAAAGAACCCGAAATATCATGGAAACAATTCACGTTACGCTTTGATGAGTGACCGGTCAAATGGCTCCTGGACACTCCATCAGACCCGCACTTCAAAACAGTCCCATTGGTTCATCCCTTGTTCCAAACTCCTCTCAAGAAACTCCATATGTACCTCCATCCGAAGATGATGTAAAGAAATTGTTTGATCCTATGTTTGATGAACTGTATGATTCAATTACTAATGAGGTGTTGATCCCTACAACAGAGGATGCTCATATTCCGATGAATGAAGTCAATCCCTCCGTCTCAATATCTTTAAGTCAAGAAGCACTGCTGCCGATCCTTCGCCTCATCAACAAATCATCATTCTTCAAATGTACATCATGGAAATGTTTCGCATCAATGATGAAGTTAATCCCTTTGCGACTCTCAAGATGCTCCATTTGAAAACATATTTGCTACTCCCGAATCATCATCGAACCATCTTCTTGAGAGACATCGACTCGCCTACCTCGGTTCCTCAACAACCGCCACATGAACACCTCGTAAAATGGACTCACGATCACCCCTTAGACAACATCATTGGAAATCCTCTCGTCTGTATCAACCCGGAAACAACTCGCAACCGATGCCTTATGGTGCTTCTTCAACTCCGTACTATCTAAGATCGAACCAAAAGATGTTAAACCGCCATGAATGAAGATAGTCGGTTCAATGCCATGCAAGATGAAATTCATGAGTTTGATCGTCTTGATGTATGGGAGTTAGTACCGCTCCAGACTGTGCTATGATTATAGCTCTCAAATGGATCTTCAAAGTAAAACTTGATGAGCATGGTGATGTGTTGAAGAACAAGGCTCGATTAGTTGCTAAAGGATATCGTCAAGAGGAGGGTATAGACTTTGAAGAATCTTTTGCTCCAGCTTGCTCGAATCGAGGCAATCGTAATCTTTCCGCTAATGCTTGCTAGTAAGAACATGGTAGTCTATCGATGGATGTGAAGACGGCATTTCGAACGGAGATCTTAAAGAAGTCGCTCACGCCGCCCAACTGAAGGATTTGTGAATCAAGAGCATCCTACTCACGCTTATCGTCTCAAGAAGGCTCTTTATGGTTTAAAGCAAGCTCCAAGGGCATGGTATGATACATCAAAAGTTTCTTCTATCAACCGGATTCATCAAAGGAGCAGTTGATCCTACATTGTTCACCGAAGTCGTGCAAACATTTAATTCATGTTCAAATTTATGTTGATGATATTATTTTGCCTCGACGCACCCAATGGAATGTGATCGCTTTTCAAATGAAATGAGTTCAAAGTTTCAAATGTCAATGATGGGACAAATGTCATTTTCTTGGGATTACAAATTTCACAAAGTCCCGGAGGCATTTTCATAAATCAATCTAAATATGCAACGAGATTTTAAAGAAATTTGGATTTGATTCAAGTGACCTGTTGACACCCCATGATTGACCGAACCAAACTAGATGAGGACCTCTCGTGGATCATGATTGACCAAACAAAATATCGTAGTATGATTGGATCCCCGATGTACCTCACGCCTAGTAGACCGGACATCTTGTTCATTGTTTGCATGTGTGCTAGATACCGTGCTAAGCCTACTAAAAGCACCTTGAAGCGGTTAAACGGGTCTTCGGTATCTCAAAGGAACCATCAATATGGGACTTTGGTACCCAAAAGACACCGGTATGTCACTAACAAAGATATGCGATGCGAGATCATGCGGTGTCAAGATACTCGTCAAGCACGTCGAGGTGCTCGCTTTTGGGTGATAAGCTTGTGAGTGGTCTTCAAAGAAGCAAATGAGTACTTCTATTTCCTCTACAGAGGTCGAATACATAGCCATGTCATCTTGTTGTGCTCAAATCTTATGGATGAGATCTCAATTATCGACTATGGCTTTGAATTCAACAAAATCCTCTCGCATCTTGTGATAATAAAGTGCTATTGCTCTCTCATGCAACAACGTTCAACACTCAAGAGCAAAGCATATCGACATTCGACATCATTTCATCGGGAACAAGTGGAAAAAGGTGTGGTGGAACTATATTTTGTGAGGTCCGAATATCGCTTAGCGACATCTTCACCAAAGCTCTTCCAAGAGAACGTTTGAGTTTATTCTTCCACGACTTGGTTTGAAAAGCCTTCAACCAGAAACTCTCAAACGTCTTCAGGAGGAAGACGAGGAGTAAAGGTCTATCTTCATCTATCTCTTGTAAATATTTATTCGAAAATCAAAATAGAAAAATATAAAACTTTCAAAATCCATAAAAATTTGAAAAATCTTCAAAAAAATAGTGTCATTTTGTCATGTTTCTCTCGATTCGATAATATCTACGGTCTTGATGTTGTCATTCAAAGAATGACACGGACTTTAGATGTTGTTCGAATTTTATAAAAAAAAAAAAAAAAAATATATATATATATATTTTGGGAGAAAGAGAAACAATGGTTTATTGTCATTTTTCGAGCAATAACCGGTTTTAAAAGAAAGAACAGAGCCATGTTTTACCATGTTTTCAAATTCCATGCTCGATTCTATAAACATTTATCTCTTGAAAACTAATCGCTTTGAAAAATAACTTGGACTCTATTTTGATAATCATCGGGACTTATTTGTCAAATCTCTCTATCTCTCAATCAACAACCTATGTCATTGATTGAGGGAGAATGATTTCAATTAAATTAAAAAGTTATTTGGCATTAAATTGTTTTCAAAAGATATACATGCATGTTTTATCAATGGAGTTTAAAGTCTAAAATCCGATCCTTATCGGTTAAAACACTTTCATAATCAAGTCACAATTCCCTTAAAAGCCTTCAAAATCAATTTAAATCTATAAGAGATCACAAATCTCAAATGATTTGATAATTGTGATCGGGGAGAATGTGTGATTTAAACCGGATTTAAACCGATAATTCGGTAAATGGTTTTATAAGGATGTACATGCTATCCTCGCCCACATGTGACAAACGATTTCAAATTTTCCATGCACATGTTGAGGGGAGCATCTATCTTAAACCTATGATTTGAAATGTGATCAACTTATCTCAATGTGCAAGTTCCTCTAGTATGTGCAAAACTCTTTTCAAACCTCGAGGCACATATTGAGGGGAGCAAAATCATGAAAACCTCATCCTTCCCGGAAATGCTTTATCTTCTTGATTTGATCGTGGAAGTGATGTTGATATCTTTAGAAAATGGTAATCAAAGAAGTAAATTCTTCCTCTTGCCTCCGTGTGCAAAACGATTTCAAACATTTGATGCACATGTTGAGGGGAGCACTTGTTCTAAAAATATCAAAAACAATTCGGTACAAAATGTTTTGATAATATATCACAAGTATCCGGATTGATTTTCAAATGGTTTTCAATTGGTTCCAATGGCGGATGAACAATACCAAATTGACCGACCAACTTTACTTTATGTACGGTGATATAAGGATGATAAGGTTAGGTATTGGTTCCCATGATCCGCCGAACCGGAGGGATCTACCGAGGACAATCCACTAGTTAGTCTAGAAGTCCTTAGGTATGATGATAAAAGGAGAAAAGTGAGATATGGGAAGAGTGCGGATGAGATAGAGCAAGCATCGGAACAAACCCAACAAGGTTCTTGCTATGAAGTCTCGGTAAGCAATCGAAGGGTTGAAGAATTAAAAAATTGAATGAGAAAAGGGTGAAAACAAATAGCCCTCCGCTTATTCAACCTTAGGGCGTAAACCGGTTCAATTCATATGCTACCGATGGTAACATCGGTATTGAAGACAAGACGTCATGGACCCAAAGGACGCACCGCACTTCAACTTTCCAAACCACTCAAGTTCCTCTTAAAAGGACTTGTTTCATTCTCACGGGAACCGACATTATCTATCGACTTTCTCTTAGAGATTGTTGATATTGAAGAAGGAGACCTCTCCTAGTCTCCCAAGACAGATCCAAATATGCACAAATTGAGTCTAGAGCCACGAGATCATCAATAAATCTCATTAGGACACTTTCAATGAAGACTCTGCTTTCACACAATGTGGAAAGAGAGATTATATCTTGAGTCCTACGCATTATCCTTGTGGTATTGCGTAACATTTGAGTGATGTGTATACATATTCACAATGAAGATGGAAAGCCTTCGAGCCAACATCAAACAAGCTCCTGGTAGGTGGCATGTGAGATCTATTATATAGATCAACCATGTGACAACCGAATGTAAACAATGGGTCGATTCAATCTCTTGAGTCAATCCCGGTTCGAGTTATGGATTGACGGATACCTTTGAAAACCGGTCTTTGTGCTTAAAACTCTTTTCTTTAGCACATCGACCGTGTACTCATTTTTCAAACCAAAGGTGTTTTATGATTGATAATTGATTTTCAATAAAACCTTCGTTGTATTGCAAAACTACTTCTATTGAGCAATACACGATTGTTTTTCAAATCTCTTTTCATCAATCGCTGGACTTAAAATTACCGGTTCACTCACTCCGTGTTGTCTTCTTTGAGATGTTCGGTTTGAGAACAAATAGAACACCGCGAAACCCCGTCAAGGAAATTCTTGAATTATACCGATCACAGCAAGACATGTATCGATCAACGGGAACCGTGGGCGTGTACCTCAATTCAACGAAGTGATCAAAGACACTTTCGTGCGATTTATTGCTAATGTTGTATGCAGTCGCCCGACGCTTGCGGTGATCGAATGAAGCGGTCAATCCATAGCCGCATGCTCACTTAACACATTCAACTCAAAAGGAATCATGATTAGTGCATCAATGACTCGATATTTTCACTCCATGCTTCGCTACGCTGCGCCAATATCTTGAATCAACGAAAGCTTCGCTACTCGATGAGAAGATATCATGATCCGAATGTGAGCATGTCGGTCCTAAAGTCACAACATCACATAATACCAACACCACAAAGGATGTGTCGAGATTGTTGATAACGATGATCTCAAATGCTTGGCTCAAACTTATTATCACGTGGATCGAGAAAGACCTCCACTTGGAATAACCAAACATGCAATGTGAAGAATCAATGACTACGAGCTTAGGAGCAAAGGACTACATAAAGGATGCAAGATCAATTTTAATGTAATATCTATTTGTATTCAATGTAATTTTGGTACATGATTGAGGTGACCTCCTTGGGAGATTGTTAGAATTAGAAATTCCGGTATTAAAGAGTCGGTCACCTCAAGTATTTGTAATCGTTAGAAAGCTCGTAGTCGTAGTTCTTTTAAGTTAAGTAGTATTTAGTTAAGTAACACCGTGGAGGACTGACGGTCTTTACCCATCAGATGCCCGATCCACACCCGATGTGTGGCGATTTATGTAAGACTATAAATACTCTCTACCTTGCAAGGTAGAGAGTTGGAGCTCATAATAATATCTTTCACTTTCTCTCACTAAGTTCCCTAAACCTCTAACTTTCTCTCTCTAGAATTCCACTTATACGCCACCTTGTTGTTATGGTTTGATGTGTATGTGAAAACTAATATCCTACACATCGCCATCATTTTCACCACCTCACCAGAAAGAATGAAAGAATTGGGAGCAAAAACGTTAAAGGTTAACTCACAGATTCGACCATCAGTTTCCTGTTTCTTTAGCTTAAAATATGTTCTATTTTGTTACATCTAATGTTATTTTTAATTGTAAATTTGTAGCCCTATGTCGATTTAAGGAAGATAACTTATTCAACAATTCATGCTTTGGTTATTACTTCATATACTAATCGAACAAGATCAAATGGAGGATTATTGAAAGACCTCTAGGTTTCAAGTAAGTTTTTTTTTAGATTGCTCAGCTGTTGTTTCATTTTTGTTTCAAATATTTTGGTTTCTGTATATAGTTTAAGCCTTGATAGTTTGAGAATTCTTCTTGAAAGGAGTACCCACGGATAGTTTGAGAATTCAATAGGCAAAGCTGGTATGTGCAATGCTTATCTCAGATCCAAACCCATATAGTAAGTAATTTTATAAAAAGATGTTTATAAATTTTTTATTATGTTTGCTTATGATTAATTAGTTTTAGAGTTTTTTGGTTTCCTGGATTATTGGATGCCTCTCTGCGTGTCTGATTAAATTTTTGAATTACTAATCATTTTATGTTACAGTCATTGTAACCAATTATCAATCGGGAGGAGGCCCTTCGATCACTGGCAATGGAACAGCAACTACGTCAGCAACGATACGTAGAAGTGAGTGGTCCACTATTATTTTATTCTAACATTCTTATACGAAATTTAAGGTTCTTAAATGTTGTTGCCGACTTAGTTATTCGAGTCAGACAGGCATGCCATTTATTAGCAGCCATATGTTTATGTATCATTTATATGCGTTAAAAAGCTTCCTTAACTCATAACGTTCTTACGTTGCCCTTTTCCAAAGTTTTTCATCGCTATTTGTTAGTGGCCTGTTTCGCACATTTTAATTACACTCTTTAAAAAAAATTGTTTTCAGTTAATGTGACTTGCAAGGACAGTGTGCGTTGCTGGTACGCTCTCTAATACTTTTTTTACTGATCCTTCTATGTCACTATGATTCTAGCAACTCAGACATGCAGAGAGGCATCCAACATGATCGAGATATGCTATCGGCAAAAGGAGTCTCGCAGAAATGTACATAGGTATTCTCCAATACTATGCACAAACGTTCTCAAATCTGTTATGGCTCTTCGACGATGAGTTGCTAATCACTTTCTGTTTCAATTATTGCAGGCCTGCATGATTCTGAAGCTGGGCCTTCAACCACTAATACCAGAAGGGCGGGTACACTAGCGGTGGCTCGCATGCGTGAGTCATTTACTTTTATATTACTGAAAGACCCGTGCACATAATTTATCATTCTTAAATTACATTACCGGATTATTCATTCAAGTCAGACTATCATGCCAACCTCCCAATTACCTTTCTAAACTTCGTTCTCAATTAATGTAAGCTGAAATGTAGTAAGTCATGTTAGCATGATATCGATTATAGTTTAATTACACCTTTTGTGTCACTGTTATTGTAGGCATATCAGAGACACAAGAAGTGTCATTAACGCGAACAGCTGCAGGCTGGCCAATGGGAGCACAACCAGTGACTCCACAAAGACGCGTTCCACAAAGGCCTACAACATCAGTTGTACGCACATGTAAGCCATCCGCAGTATCCGCTTCCTTTTTCTTCTATTTTCTGTCACTGTCTGTTAAGATGTGTCGATTCTGATGAGTTTTTTTGGTATCGTGAAGGTCCTCCAATTCAGTATAAAGCGTTCTGGCATACTTATTAAATATTTGACACTATTGTTATTTTAGGTCAGCTGATTTGCCTTCAACCCCTGAAACAGCATATGGTCAAGCGACAACGACAACATCAGTTGACTACCAAGGTGCGTCATATGCGGCTGATGTGAATTGACAGGTTCCTTTCTGTTGCTTTTTGTAGACCAGATAGCTTTTCGTTACAGTTGTTTTAAATGCACCATACTTTTTACTTCGCCGTTTTAAGTATGGTGATTTTTCTGTATGTATGAACACCGAGGCTGTAAATGATAGCTTTATTTTTCTTATGACAAACTTGGTAATAAGTCATGCTTGAATAATCTTCCTGATACATGGAACTTACCAAAGCTTTCAAGCCTTGGTCGTAGATTAGGCCTTTCACCACGGTTTAGAAAATTTCACAACAAAAAATGAATAAGACGCAACCGACAGGTATTGGTGTTGATTAATAAAGTTCTTCAAGTATGATTCTGGATATGGCTAAGCATAAGATTGAACTTACTTCGGGTTCCTAAGAACTGGAGGTACGGACTGTTAATCTTTAAGTTGACGCTCACGGGGGTGCTAGACGTCATGGAGTAGCAAGTTGGTACTAATCTAATCTGAACTCCCATCTGTGAGAAGTGGAGCAGGTGGTGTTGGAAGTACGGACTGGATATGGTGTTTGCACCTTTAGGAATTGTACAGAGAAGTGGAACAGTGGTTTCTTATTCCAAAGCGAACCAAGTGACGAGCGATATGCCCAGAATCTCCAATGTCTGACAGGTTTGCGTTTTGGTCTCTTAAAACATGCTGTTTGATTTACTGATGTTATGTTTTGGTCTCTTAAAAAAGTGTCATTTAATAGGTGTTTTGGCTAATGAAAAACGACCGTTTTAAAGGGGTTTTTGGTTTCATTAAAGTTTTTTTCCTGCTAAAAAGTTGCAGTTTAATGTGCTGTCTGAGTGGGTTTACGTGTGGTTCCTCGCTGCTGCAAGTGCCCAGTTTTAAAAGGGTGTTTGGTTCTATACAAGTTGTATTTATATGGATTGGTTATTCAAAACGGGAATAATGTGAAGCCAATGATATTTGTTGTAAACAAGATGATTTTATTATGAAATGGGTATAAAGTGAATATGTATAAATGGTATATGTCTGAAAGTATTGTTATTAATAGATAATGCTTTGTTATGTATACTTGGGTGTCGTGGTATCCATATAAAGCTTTTTAAAATCAATATGCATACATAGAACTGAACCATCTTCGATTCGTCATGTACAATCATTAAGATGTTTGTTATTATTATTTTTTAGTACGAACATTTCATCCATCATGCTTTTACTGAATTGCTATTTTATTTAAACTATTATAATAAACTGCGTCACAAAGAGACGTGAATAGTATTTTGACACCGAGCAGCAAGTAATCTTGGTGCACGAACTAATTATATATATGTCAACTGCAGGTTCATTACCAGTATATCAACTCATATACAAGTCCTTTGTAGCTACGAAAATAGTCCCTAAGGTTTGAATTGTCTTTGCAAAGTAGGTCCTTCAAGGACTAACCAAATAAATAGACAAACAAATTTTCCGGTCATTCATCACTTCCAAATTCATGTCTAAAAAAGCAATCCCGCTGCATCGCTCGGGTTTCCACACTCGTTAAAAACTATTGCAATTAATATGCAATAAAGGCTTAGATTAATTTTGGATGAATCATACGACTCGAGGTACAAGAAACAACTTATCTTGTGTCCCGTGACAAGCTTTTTGAATATTTAGGTTGTGTTTGGCTAAGGGACTTAAATTTTAAAAGCTCTTTTATAATCCTCGTTTGACGTAGAAGCTTATATGGGGGTTTTGAAATTAAAAGCCCAAGCCTCAGCCATAAGCTCCAACCTAAAAAATGAAGCTAAATTTTTATAAGCCTCAAATATAAGCCTCGTTGATACCAAAATACTTAATTACATATAAAAATATCTAATATATAGATATGTTAATTTAATTATATGTCATTTTAATAATTTTACAATAATAAGCCCTAACTTAAACTAATTTGCCAAACAAGTTTATGAAAATAAAATTCTAGTTTCGACTTATAATATAAGCCCCATAGCCCCACTCCAACCCCAACCCCAACCCCATGCGCCAAACATACCCTTAATGTTTATAAAATAATTACTATTTAACTTTTACTCAAATTTTGCTAAAAGCATTTATATGAAAATTGAGCAAAGTTGTGTCTACCATATAGCTTAACATCATTTTACACTTTATAATGATAACTACAAGTATATTATCCAATGATATTTTAAAAGATACATAACATCTAAGGCGTTGTTTGTTTATTAAGACGTTCTGAATCTGAATCTGACTCGCACATCTGAATATGAATTTGAAGTGTGAATGTCTGAATCTGAATGAAATAATATTGTTTGTTTTTTTGTAAAAAATTTTTACGAATATTATAAATATAAAGTACTTTCATTCTTACGATACATAAACGTTTAAAATCGTTATATTGAACAACTGAGTCATAAAATTAGCACATTATAGCAACGTGAAAATAAAATGTGTGAAAACAAAACATTCAAGAATTTTGTGTCACAATTTAATCTCTTAAGTAGTCATACATTGTTGATATATTATAAAACCATGTTGTTAAACATTTTCATCATTTTATAAACTATCACTATCAAATAATATACGAGATAAGACTATGAGAAAAGTAAATATTTTATAATATATTAACATTGTCAGTTAATAACTAAAAATATTTTCAACGAAAAGAATTTAAGTTAATGCTTAAAATACGCATGCCACAATTTGATTTTACAAACTAGTTATATATTATTATTGTTTTAAAGAATTTTGTGCTTAAGCATTTTCGTCGTCATCATCATATTATTATATTTGGCAAATGATTGAAAAAAGTATCTTACTTGCCACCATTTCTTTTTATTGGTAGCGAACAATTTTTTTTGCTTTTGTGGGTGCTCATTTTTCAAATTCATCCTTTTTAGGGTAATATGTGACATTTTTGCCCTTCGGGAAAAAAAAATTTCTTTTAGCTAAGAGGGGCAAAAATGTCTAAAAATTTTACAAAATATCCTAAAAAGGATAAATTTGAAAGAAAAGTACCCACAAAAGCAAAAAATTTGATTCGCTGCCCACAAAAGAAAATGGTGGCAAGTAAGATACTTTTTTCAATCATTTGCCCTATTATATTTAACATTTTTTATTTAGTAAAAAAATAATAACGTTTCTCTATAAACATATTATCAATACTAAAAGAAAAGTCGAGAAAATATATAATAGGAAATGAAAATTAGTAACCAAAGAAAAAACCTAAATAACAAAGTAAAAAATAAAAATACATAAATAAAATAAAAATAAATTAAATAAAGAGTTAAAAGTCTTTAAAAGGTAGTAAGACATCTCACCCACATTTTGTTGGTTACGAGGTTTGAGCCTTTGAACGGGAGGAAAAAAAATCGTATTTAATGACCCAAATGTCTACGTCTGAATGAGTCAACTTAAGATATGTTAAAATGTATATCTCAAAAAACGAACACTACCTAAGAGCATATGCAATGGGCTCAAATTTTACTATTTGAAAAAGCTTTTCAAAAACTTCTTTAGCATTGCATGAAACGACTTTTGAAAAGACTTAAAACAAAGCAGGGGTGAGCATCGGGTCAAACCCGACCCGAACCGACACGAACTGACACAACCCGAAACCGAAACTCGAAAAAAACTTGAACCGAAATTACTCGGTTATTATCGGTTTCGGTTCGGTTCAATTTTGGTTTTTCTCGGTTTTTATCTTGACCCGACCCGAACTGAGCCGAACCGAATCCGAAAACCGGTAAAAACCTAAACCGAGTTAGAAGCGAGTTTTCTCGGTTTCGGTGGCTTGGTTTTGTCGGTTTTTCGGTTTCGTTCGGGTTAAGTTCGGTTTTGCTCACCCCTAAAACAAAGACTTGGCTAGTGACAAGAAGTTTGAAAGAAAAAGCTATGTACTTGCAAGGATAGTTATAAATGCATCAAATCATATCCCTTTAGCATTTATTGCCATAAATGATTCAAATCTTTTAATAGGTAGGAGCATTTAAGTCGGTGTTGCAAAACAAGGCCTACAAGGCCGATTAATCACCGATTAGGTGCTCTTGGCCACCAACTTTGCCGATTTGTGTAATCGGGTCAAACAAATCGGTCAACAATGGTCAATGGCGGTCAATGATCGTTAACGATGGTCAAAATTGCCGGATACTTGCAAATCTTGTCGAAAATACCCAAAACTTGTCTTGAACAAGTTTTAATCAATTAGAGTTGATGTTTTATCTCATTACAAGATGATTTTCAAGGAAAGTCTAGTCAATAATACCCAAATCTCGCCGTAAATACCCAAAACATGCCGAATGCCAATCCGATTAATCATCGATTAATCCCGCCTTGACCGATTACAAGCTACGTGAGGGTCGACCGCCCGACTACCGATTCACGATTTTGCAACCTTGATTTAAGTAATACTATTATTTGCAACTACAACTAACACACATACTCCTTGCAACTACTTATAATCTTTTAAAACATTACCTCACCATTTCTAGAGGTTTCCGCTTCACGCCTTAAACACACAAACATGGTCAAGACGATGACCCGATCCACCCACAATATTTAGTTTCTTACAACATGATCATAGTTTATAGTATTTCAATCACATGAGTATGCTTTTGAGTTACTAAATACTCTCAAAGTGCTATTTCAATATAAATCCAATGCATTGTTGTTTTTGTTTTAACAATTCTTTGTTTAACTTTTCCAGAAATGTTTCCCGAAAAGGGTTCGAGTTGTGATTGCATGGTGGGTTGTGGCAAGGACAGAAAGATGGCTTTGCCATTGCGATTGATATCACGTACGATGACGAACGTACTCCATCCTTTAGTCAGCTAGAAACAACATGAAGAGGACAAAACCATGAAGAAATTAGTCTGTGTGGCGGTGGGTTCAATCCCCGTGATATAATCGGCCAAAAGGTCAAAAATCATGAGTTACAAAAAAAATTAAGAAATTAGCATAATTATCACATATGATGACTAGCGACGTTAAAGGCTTCACAAGTCAAAGTACCCAATGGAGAGGACAATATTGTTAAGAAAATTCAACTTTTGTTTTTGGGAAAAGCATAACCAAAAAATGCTTTTGTAGTTACTATACGGTTATTATTTTGTATTCATAGTTCATATTTATGGACCCTTGTAATTTGATGATTATTGTCTGTGTAATTTTTTTTTCAACAAATATATTCTTCAAGATCGGTTATTAAGAAATACTTTAGATCATAGCAACATGAATGTATAAAAATGAATCAATCTATATGAATAGTAATGGTCCATTTGTAGCTATTTTAAGATCCGTTGTAACTAATCGTGAGATGTAGCGTCATTAAGATGAGTCCGCATTTACTCAATGCTATGTGACTAAAAATCACATATGTAGTCTCATTAAGATGGGTTCACGCTTACTCAACGTTATACGACTAATCAATCAAAAGACGTTGCGTCATTAAGATTATGCCGCACTTACTTTTTCGCTTCAACGTGAAAAAGTATCTTAGTGACTATTAGGGCAAGCCAAAGGTTATTAGTCAATCGCTTCAACGTGAAAAAGTATCTTAGTGACTATTAGGGCAAGCCAAAGCTTATTAGTCAATCAAGCTAACTAAACATAGCCGTATCTTTGTGCTTGAAAAGTTAGGTTTTCTCCTAGTTGTTTCGGAAAGGCCATTTCAATTAAATTTTCTTTATTGTTAAAGAATCTTTCTACTACTAAATTTATGCAAAATTGATTTTTAAAAATCTTGATAGTTTAGGAAACTGTTAGAATGGTTTTTAAAGAAATAGAAATAATTGGTCTAAAAGCAAAGAAAATTGAATTTAAAATTCTCTACTAATGTGACTTATTTTATGATAGTTGGAAAAAGTAAAAAAAAATAAAAAAATAATTGAATTTTATCGCAACCAACTCGTAAGAAAATTTTTGTGAGAAATTATGTATTTGTATTTAATTCATTGTTAAATTGCATGAGAAAAAAATAGTTCGTCATCCTTTATTAGCTAGTAGGTAAAAGGAGAATAATATTATGAGTAATAAAATTTTTCACATTAATTAAGAATTCTTTTCTAATGAAACAAAAAGATAAGAAAGAGGAAAATGCGTCAAGAGTGAAAAAAATATCAGAGTAATCGTAACAATATCATAGTTCCAAAAAGAAAAAAAAAAGCAAAAAAGTTCGAAATAATATCACAGTGTTGATTTATTTTTATCATTTTTCATCGTAACCTTTTCTTTTATGATATGGTCATTTGTTATTTTGAGACGTCATCTTGTGAGTTTATTTTTAGGGCGAAAGCTAAAGATACGCAACATAGTTTTTTAAAACAGACGATGTACGCAATAAACTTTAAAAATTATCATTGTACGCAAAATACTTTCAAATTTGGAATGATGTACGTAATATGACCGGGAACTAGTAGGTTACCAGGTTACAAAGTTTGAAAATTAGCGAAATGGTCCCCGGCTTTATGTTGACTTTCACGGTCATCCCTTAACTTTTTTTTTCAATTAAAAGGTTACAATAATGGTCCTTATGGTTATTGACTTTCGATTTAATATGTTTTATACATTTTCACCCGTTCTCTTACGTTTTTATCCGTTTTGTCCGTTTTTCTTACGTTTTGTCCGTTTTTCTTACGTTTTTATCGGTTTTCATCCGTTTTTCTTACACTTTTTTTAGGTTTTGGTCCATTTTTATCCATTTTTCATACGTTTTGTCTGCTTTATTCGTTTTTGTTCGTTTTCATCCGTTTTTGTTTATTTTTTTTACATTTTGGTCCGTTGTGTTTACATTTTGTCAGCTTTCTTACGTTTTTGTATTATTTCAACATTTTGAAAAAAAAAAATTCAAAAAGAAAAAAAAATTAAAAAATTTTGAAAAAGAAAATTCAAAAATATTGTAATTTTTTCGCAAATTTGAAAGCAAAAATTCCAAAACAATTTGAAAAAATTTCGATAAAAATTTGAAAAAGAATTTAATTTTTTTTCAGAATACTTTTTTCAAAAAAAGAATTGGATTTTTTTTCTAAATTGTTTTTTGAAATTCTTTTACAAAATAAGTTTTTGAAATTTGGACATCTTGAAAAAAAATTGAAAAAATAATTTCGTAAATAATTTTTTTTCAATATGTCCAAATTTCGAAAAAATTACTTTTGTAAAAAGAATTTCGAAAAAAACAATTTAGAAAAAAAATTTCCAATTTCTTTTTTTGAAAAAAAAATGTATTTAGGAAAAAAAAAATTGGAATTTTTTTTACAAAATATTTTTTTTTCAAATTTTCTTTTCAATGTGTCCAAATTTCGAAAAATTATCTTTTGTAAAAAGAATTTCGAAAAAAACAATTTAGAAAAAAAATTTCCATTTTTTTTGAAAAACAAAGTATTTACGAAAAAAAATTTTGGAATTTTTTTTCAATTTTTTTTTTCGGAAATCATTTTTTCATTTTTGTTTTTCAATTATTTTTTTCAAATTTGTAAAAAAATTCCAATTTTTTTTCAAATTTGTTTTCTTTTTGAAATTTGTTTTCAAAATGATGAAATAGTACAAAAACAAACAAAAACGTAAGAAAAACAGACAAAATGTAAAAAAACGAAAAAAATGTAAAAAAAAGGACAAAAAGGGATGAAAACGGGCAAAAACGACTAAAAATAGACAAAACGTAAGAAAAATGGATAAACGGACAAAAATCTAAAAAAAGGTAAGAAAACGGACAAACGGATGAAAACCGATAAAAACGTAAGAAAAACGGACAAAAACGAATAAAAACTTAAGAGAAACGGGTGAAAAAGTATAAAAACGAACTAAATCTGAAAGTCAATAACCTTAAGGACCATTACTGTAACTTTTTTAACGGAAAAAAGTTAAGGGATGACCGGTGAAAGTCGACGCAAGCCACAAGGACTATTTCTGCCAATTTTCAAACTTTGTGACCTGGTAACCTACTAGTTCCCGGTCATATTACGTACATCGTTCCAAATTTGAAAGTATTTTGCGTACAATGGTAATTTTCAAAGTTTATTGCGTACATCGTCTGTTTTGAAAAACTATATTGCGTATTTTTAGCTTTCACCATTATTTTTAAGTGAGATTGGGTAAATGATGTTAAATGCATCAACAATTAAACATAATTTTGAGCAACGTAAGTAGTAATATGACTCTTGTATAAAAATATTTACCATCGGCTACTTGCATCCACTTCTAATATTTGCAAAATACTATCCCCACCTTACCTATAAATAGAGGCTTCTAGTTTACAACTTTAACACACAACATGGCTAAAGATGATGAGCCAGATCCACCCACAATAGTTAAAATTCTTTACAATAACATGATCATTGTTCATAGTATTATAATGTCTCTAGGTACTAAATACTCTTAGAATGAATTTTTAATCAAAAATCAATGATTTATTTATTTTTATTATTTTTTAATTAATTTATTTATTTACTTATTTATATTTTCTAACAAGTCTTGTTTAATTTATGTTCAGGAGTGATTCTGAAAAAGTTTTCTAGCAGTGATTGCATGACAAAAAGATGTCTTTGCCTTTATAATTGGTATCACATATGATCACAAATACACTCCATCCTTTAGTCAGCAAGCAAAACCATAGACAAGATAAACTCGTTAAGAAATTTTCTTGGAATAGCATAGTTACACATATGATGACTAGCGGCATCAAAGGCTTCACAAGTCAAAGTCGATTCCAGTGGAGACGACGACACTCTTAAGAAAATTCAACTTTGTTTCTTGGAATAGCATAACTGAAAAGCTTTTGCAATCTATTTAAGGTTATTATTTTGTATACATAAACGTTTTTGTGGACTCTTGTAATTTGATTATTATTATTTCAATAATTGATTTTTGGTATCTTTTAAAACATAGATTTATTCAAAGTGGGGATTAACAAATATCCACAAGAGATAATACCATCTCGTCACCATTGAAAATCACATGTATTGTTGTTATACCACTCACTTTTATTAACTACTTATAATCATGAAGCAAATGGACCTTATGTCGCGACCTTAATCTATATGAATAAAAACGGTTTATTTGTAACTATTTTAAAGATCTGTTGTAACAAAATAACACGTTAAAGGATTTGTGACTAACTAATCAAAAGATGTATCGTCATTAAAATGAGTCCACATTTCCTCAATGTTATGTAACTAAAAAATCAAGAGACGTAACGTCATTAAGATACGGGCACATTTACTCAAAGGTATGTGACTAACCCATCGTATGCGCCATTAGCATAATGCCGCACTTACTTTTTCACCTCGGTTGCATATCAAAAGCTCAAACGCATTTCGGTCATCATTAGAGTAAGCAAAAGCATATTACACAAGCGAATAATTGAACATACTAGATGGTGAAACCGAACATCCTTGATTTTTTAGAGATCAAAACGAAATAACTTTGCCAAACGGCGAAACCTAAGTTCTAACGAAAAGCTAGTAAGCTTACTGCTTATTTACATGCTAGCGCATTTACTCATTCCAACCTTATTTTGAAGCAAAGATTAGATAAGTTTTATGATTAACCAATGAGAAATTAAAGATTAAGAAAAAAAAAAAGAAACTACATCATTAATAGTAAACTTATTTTTAACTTAATGCTTATCAAGATGAAATAAGTATTAAATATCAACAATAATGCAATTTATGGACGAGGTTTAAAGAAAGAAAAATATAGAAACACAAGAATTTAAATAATAGTATTCATGCAATGATATGACATATTTATTTGAGTATGTGTACTAAATAGAGAATTTAAAAGGAAGATAGAGAATGACATGTCATTGTATGGATATGTTTTTTGTATTTTATTAGGGGGAATTGCATATATACCCATTAAAACTTAAAAACTTGCATATTTCCCCACAATACAAGTTTTTATTGCATGATGTACAATGCAATTTAAGCATGTTTTGGGTATATATGCAAATATGCAAGTTTTAGTGGGTATATATGCAATTGACCCATTTTATTTTGGTAATTCTAGCATTTCACTTCTTATAAACATCAAGCATATAAACCTTATTTTCCGATCCTAATCTATAAAAGTAAATAATGGTTCCTTTGTATAAATTATAAATGAATGAATTACATGTTAAAATCTGCAAGTCATTAAAATGAGGCCACATCTACTACACGTTTTGTAACAAGCTAATGGAAAACGTAACATCAGTAATATGAGGTCGCATTTACTAAATCTTTGTTACTAACGAACCAAATTCAGAAGGCCACTAAAACGTGGCCACATTTACTCAATGCTTTGTAACTAATAAATACGGATTCATAAAGTTAGTAAGACGAGGTCAAATTTAGTCAACACTTGGTAAACAAACAAATCAAGACATGGAGCGCCATTAAAATTTTAGATCGTCTATAGATTTTGGTAAAGGTCTAGTTAGGATCTAAACATGCCCTTGGGTCGTCGTGAGGGATGTATAGTTGTTAAAGGTTGTTGTATCTAGCTTAGGATAAACTTTTTAAGTTTTCTAATTTTCATTCGTGGTCTTTTCTCAAGTGTCCTGAATTTCCTATATCCTGGTTAATTACCACAAGGTAGCATATAACTAGATCATCCTTGATCACTTTTTGGATATAAAGAATGGAACAATATTATTGAAACAAGAACACTTAATTATGAAAATTAGTTTAAACCATTGATTACATACTATCTGACTCAGTTTAATTTCAAATAGATTAGTTTAAACCATTCTTCTAAGCGTAGTTTGTTCTTGAAGGTGTTATTTATTTTGCTTGGTGGACCATATGGAATTTTGGAATAAGTGGGTATTTGGATCAACCACTCCTTTCAAAGCGGTTCTTTTTATGACACCGTGGCTCGTTCCTTTCAATGGTGTAAACATAGAGGTAGATTCAATTTTGATTTGTTAGATTGGCTTAAAATCTTTATCTTGTAACCATATAACTTTTGTTTGTCTAGCTCCTTGCTAGTTTTATAATATCATCCGCTCAAAAAATCACACCTATTCCTTGCACAACTTCTAATCCAAAAAAACACACCTATTCCTTGCAACAACTTCTAATATTTTAAAACATTACCCTCACCATTATTATAAATAGAGGTTTTCCTTTCACAACTTAAATACACAAACATAGATGAAGACGATGACCCCGATCCACCCACAATATTTGTTTTAACAACATGATCATAGTTCATAGTATTTCAATCACGGAGTATGCTTTTGAGTTATTAAATACTTTCAAAATGATATTTCAATATAAATCCAATGCATTGTTGTTTTTCTTCAAACAATTATTTGTTGAATTTTTTCATAAATGTTTCCGAAAAGGGTTTGAGTTGTGATTGCATGGTGGGTTGTGGCAAGGATGTAAAGATGGCTTTGCCATTGCAATTGATATCACGATGATGACGAACGATTCCATCCTTTAGTCGCTTAGAAACAACATGAAGAGGACAAAACCATGAAGAAATTAGTCTGTGGCGGAGGGTTCAAACCTCGTGGATTAGTTGGCTAAATGGTCGAAATTATGGGTTTAAAAAATAAACAAAAAATGAAGAAATTAGCATAATTATCACATATGATGACTAGCGACATTAAAGGCTTCACAAGTCAAAGTACCCGATGAAGAGGACCTTTGTAATTCCTATGTGGTTATTGTTTTGTATGCATAATTCATATTTGTGGACCCTTGTAATTTGATGATTATTGTCTTAGTAATTTTTTTTGTTCAACAAATATATTCTTCAAGATCGTTTATTAACAAATACTTTAGATCATAGCAACATGAATGTATAAAAATGAATCAATCTATATGAATAATAATGGTCCATTTGTAGTTATTTTAAGATCTGTTGTAACTAATCAGGAGATGTAGCGTCATTAAGATGAGTCCGCATTTACTCAATGCTATGTGACTAACAAATCACGATGTAGTCTCATTAAGTCGGGTTCACGCTACTCAACGTTATGCGACTAATCAATCAGAGACGAAGTCCATTAAGATGACGCCGCACTTACTTTTTTGCTTCAACGTGAAAAAGTATTTTAGTGACCATTAGGGCAAGCCAAAACTTATTAGTCAATCAAGCTAACTAAACATAGCCATATCTTTGTGTTTGGAAAAGTGAGGTTTTCTCCTAGTTGTTTCGGAAAAGCCATTTCAATTAAACTTTCTTTATTGTTAAAATATCTTTCTACTACTAAATTTATGCAAAACTGATCTTTAAAAGCATTATAGTTTACGAAACTGTTAGAATGCTTTTAAAAGAAATAGAAATAATTGGTCTAAATTCAAAGAAAATGAATTTTAAATCGCTTTACTACTAATGTATTTATGTGACTTATTTTATGATAGCTGAAAAAGTAAAGAAAACAGATAGCATGTGAGAGGAATAATGTATTTGTATTTAGAATAAAAATTACATGTTTGGTCTTTGTGGTTTGCTCGATTTCATGTTTAGTCCTTAAATCGCTTTTTGAATTGCACAAGAGATACCTATTTTTGAAACCTTGCACTTATTTAGTCTCCATTTTGATGGGCCGTTAGTTTATTTGTTAAGTGTTTGCACCGTTAGTCCCTCCGTAAATAATTTTTGCACCATTAGTCCTATTTTTCAAATAATAGTTTTCGTTAATTAGTCCTCCGTTAATAATAGTTCTCGCCGCTTCTTTTACGCTTTTGTCCGCTTTTATCCGCTGCTCGCTTTTTATCCGGTTTCCCCTTTTTATGATTTTCATCCGCTTTTTACGCTTTTAACCGCTTTGCCTGCTTTTATATGTTTTCGTCCGCTTTTTTTTTTGTCCGCTTTGTCTGCTTTTTTATCTGCTTTTGACCCTATTTTTACGCTTTTGTCCGCTTTTATTTCGTTTGTTTTTATCCGTTTTTATCCCATTACTTTACGCTTTAACCGCTTACATACATTTTTTTATTCGCTTTATGTTTTTATGTTTTATATGTTTTCGTCCGTTTCTTTACATTTTTGTCCATTTTTATTCGTTTTCGTCCGTTGTTTTACGTTTTCGCCCGTTTTTTACGTTTTTATCCGTTTTTTTTCCGTTTTCGCCGGTTTTTAACGTTTTTATCCGTTTTATCATTTTCATTCGTTTTTTATCCGTTTTCGCCCTTTTTACGTTTTTCGCCCGTTTTTATCCGTGTTTGTTCGTTTTTATATGTTTCATCCTATTTATCATTTTTGTCTGTTTTTATACTTTTTCATCCTTCTTTTAAGTTTTTTTTCTGTTTTTATACGATTTCGCCCGTTTGTAGGTAGTTTTCGCCCTCTTTTTTACGTTTTCGTCCGTTTTTTTACGTTTTGTCTATTTTTTTTATGCTTTCGTCCATTTTTAGTGTAACATATTGGATTTCACAAACACATCAAATCATGCTTAAGTGGGCGATAACTTGAGGTTTTAGAGAGAAAGTTTAGAGGTTTGGGAACTTAGTGAGAGAAAGTAAAAGTATTATTATGAGCTCCAACCTCTACCTTGGGAGGTAGAGGGTATTTATAGTATCTTACATAAACGCCACCTACGGTCGTGGATCGTGCATACAGGTGGGTAAAGACCCGTCTGTCCTTCACGGTGTTACTTAACTAAATACAACCTAACATTACATAACTACGACTACGAGCTTAACGATTACATATACTGAGGTGACCGACACTTTAATAAATGGATTTACTAAATCCTAACAATCTCCCCAGGGAGGTCACCTCAAATTACATTGAATACAAACAGATATAACATTAAGATTGTTCTTGGATTGTTGTTAAAGTTCTTTGCTCTATAGCTCGTGGTCTTTGATTCTTCATGTTTTGCATGTTTGGTTAATCCAAGTGGAGGCCTTTAACTGATCCACGTGATAATGAGTTTTGAGCCAGCTTTGAGATCATCAGCTACCATAAATCTCTGACTCTTCCTTTGTAGTGTTGACATTATGTGATGTTGTGATTTTTGGACCGACATGCTCACATTCGGATCATGAAATCTTCTCATCGAGTAGCGGAAGCTTTAGTTGATTCATGATTTTTGCAAAGAACAGAAAGCGAAGCATGGAGTGAAAATATCGAGTTGTTGATGCGTTTATCATGATTTCTTTAGAGATGAATGTGTTGTGTGAGCATGCGGCTATGGATTGACCTTCTCCATTCGATCACCGCAAACGTCGGGTGTATCTGCATACAACAGCTAGCAATAAAGCGCACGAAAGTGTCTTTGATCACTTCGTTGAATTGAGGTACACGCCCACGCTCCCATTGATCAAGACAAGTACCGCTGTGATCGGTATAATTCAAGAATCTCCTTGACAGGTTTCGCAATGTTCTAGTCGTTCTCAAACCGAACGTCTCAAAGAAGACAACACGGAGTGAGTGAACCAATGAGTTTAAGATTCACCGATTGATGAAAAGAGATTTAAAAAACAATCGAGTCTCGCTCAATAAAGTGTTTTTGCAATACAACGAAGATTTTGAGAAAATCAATTATCAATCATAAATACCTTTTATTTTTGAAATATTAATACACGGTCAATGTGCTAGAGAAAATAATTTTAAGCACAACGACCGGTTTTCAAAGGAATCATCAATCCATAACTCGAACCAGATTGATTCATAAGTTTGAATCGCCCCATTGTTTCGCTCGCTTGTCACATGGTTGATTTATTAAATAGATCTCACATGCCACCTACCAAGAGCTTGTCTGATTTTGGCTCTAGAAGGCTTTCCATCTTCATTGTGAATATGTTTGCATATCACTCAGATGTTCTAGCAATACCACAAGGATAATGCGTAGGACTCATAAGATATATTCTCTCTTTCCACATCGTGTGAAACAGAGAGTCTTCATAGACAGTGTCCTAATGAGATTTATTTGATGATCTCGTGGCCCTAGACTCAATAGTGCACATTTGGTTCCTGTGCCGGAGACTAGGGAGAGGGTCTCCTTCTTCAATATCAACAATCTCTAAGAGAAAGTCGATAGATAATGTAGGTTCCCCGTGAAAATGAAACAAGTCCTTTTAAGAGGAACTTGAGTGGCTTGGGAAGTTGTAGTGCATTGCGTCACTGGGTCCATAACGTCTTGTCTTAAATACTGGTGTTACCTTAGTAACAACCAGTAGCTTATGTATTGAACCCGTTTTCGCCTAAGGTTGAATTATTGGATGGCTATTTATTTTCACCCTTTTCACATTCATTTCTTTTCATTCTTCAACCCTTCAAGCTTACCGAGACTTCATAACTAGAACCTTGTTGGGTTTATTCGAGTTCTAGCTCTATCTCATCCGCACTCTTCCCATATCTCACTTTTCTCCTTTTTCATTATACCTAAGGACTTCTACACTATCTAGTGGATTGTCCTCGGTAGATCTCTCCGGTTCGGCTGGATCTTGGGAACGAATACCTAACCTAACCATCCTTATATCACCATACATAAAGTAAATTTGGTCGGTCTTTTGGTATTATTCATCACCATTGAAACCATTTGAAAATCAATCCGATACTTGTGATATATTATCAAAGCATTTTGTACCGAATTGTTTTTGATATTTTAGAAAAGAGCTCCCCTCAACATGTGCATCGTGTATTTGAAATCGTTTTGGCACACAGAGGCAAGAGGAAGGATTCACTTCTTTGATTACCATTTTCTAAAAGATATCAACATCACTTTCCTGATCAAAATTAGTATTTTTCATACTTTGTTACGGATATTTTTGGAAAGGATGTGGTTTTCGAAAAGTTGCTCCCCCTCAACATGTGCATCAAGATTCGAAAGTGTTTTGCACATATAAAGGAAAACCTGCACATTGAAACAGATCAATCCCGTTTCAATCCTTTTTGGTTTGATATAGATGCTCCCCCTCAACATGTGCATGGAAAATTTAAAATCGTTTGGCACATGTAGGGAGGAGAGCTTGTAAATCACTATAAAACCATTTATCAAATTATCGCTTTAAATCCAATTTAAATCACAAATTCTCCCCGATCACAATTTTCAAATCATTTGAGATTTGTGATCTCTGAGATTTAAATTAATTTTGAAAGCTTTTGAGGAGAATCATGACTTCTTATGAAAACATTTAACCGATAAGGATCAAATCTGAGACTTTAAACTCCAAAGATTAAATATGCTTGAATATCTTTTGAAAACATGACATAAATCTTGGTCTGAACCAATTGTATGACAAATAACATTTTGATTTTAAATGAAATCATTCTCCCCCTCAATCAATGACATAAGTTGTTGATTGAGAGATAGAGATTTTGACAACTGTCAAGTCCAGATGATTTTCAAAAATTGAGACCGAGTTATTTTTAATAGTTTTTATTTAGATAACAAATATTTTTCAGAAGAATTTATAGAAGGAAAAATATTTGTAAGGAAACATTTGTCTTTTAGTGACAAACATTTGTTTTAGAATCGAGCATGAGATTTGAAAAATAAGATAAGGCATGGCTCGTTTCTTTCTTTAAAAAACGGGTTATAGATGAAATGACTATAAGCATTTTTTTATGTACATTCGAACAACATCTAAAGACCCGTGTCACTCTTTGAATGACAAAGACAAAGACCGTAGATATTATCGAATCAAGAAAAGCATGACAAAATGACAATATTTTTGAAAATTTTCGAGTTTTTCAAATTTTTATCGATTTTTGAAAGATTTATATTTTTCTATTTGCTTTTTGTTGGTTTTGTAATTTTGTATTTTGCTTTTTGAATAAATATTTACAAGAGATGGATGAAGAAAAACCTTTACTCCTCGTCTTCCTCTTGAAGACGTTTGAGTGTTTCCGGTTGTAGACTCTTTAGACCAAGTCGTGGTAGGATAAACTCAAAACGTTCTCTAGGAATAGCTTTGGTGAAGATGTCTGCTAATTGGTATTCAGTCCTCACAAAATAAAGTTCCGCCACACCGTTCTCCACTTGTTCCTTGATGAAATGATGTCGAATGTCGATATGCTTTGCTCTCGAATGTTGAACGTTGTTGCAGGAGAGAGCAATGGCACATTTGTTATCACAATACATAGGGATTTTGTTGATTTCAAAGCCATAGTCAGATAATTGGGATCTCATCCATATGATTTGAGCACAACAAGATGACATGGCTATGTATTCAGCCTCTGTAGAGGATATAGAAGTACTCATTTGTCTTTGAAGACCAGCTCACAAGCTTATCACCCAAAACCGAGCACCTCCCGACGTGCTTCGATGTGTATCTTGACATCCCGCATGGTCGGCATCTGCATAGGTCGTTAGTGACATCTTGGTGTCCTTCGGTACCAAAGTCCCATATTGATGGTTCCTTGAGATACCGAAGACCCGCTTAACCGCTTCAAGGTGCTTTTGGTAGGCTTAGCTCGGTATCTAGCACACATGCATACAACGAATGTAATATCGTCTCATCGGCCGTGAGGTACATCGTGATCCAATCATACTATGATATTTCGTTTGATCTACCATGATCCCCGAGTGGTCCTCATCCGCTTTAGTACGCCTATCATGGGATTGTCAATGGGTCACAAGAATCAAATCTAAATTTCTTTAAAATCTCATTTGCATATTTAGATTGATTGATAAAAATGCCTCCGGACTTTGTGAAATTTGTAATCCTAAGAAAATGACATTTGTCCCATCATTGACATTTGAAATTTAGAGCCCATCTCCTTAGAAAACGGTCACATTCATTGAGGTCACCGAGGCAAAAATAATATCATCAACATAGATTTGAACGTGAATTAAATGTTTGCACGACTTTCGGTGAACAATGTCGGATCAACTACTCCTTTGTCAATCCAAAGGATAGAAGAAACTTTGATAGCGTATCATACCATGCCCTTGGAGCTTGCTTCAAACCGTAAAGAGCCTTCTTCAAGCGATAGACATGAGTAGGATGCTCGATTCACAAAACCTTCGGTTGGTTGACGATACAACTTCTTTAAGATCTCCGTTAAGAAAAGCCGTCTTTACATCCATCCGATAGACTACCATATTCTTACTTGCAAGATTAGCCGTGAAGATTCGATTGCCTCGATACGTGCAACTGGAGCAAATGATTCTTCAAAGTCAATACCTCCTCTTGACGGTATCCTTTTGCCACCAATCGAGCCTTGTTCTTTAATACATCACCATGCTCATCAAGTTTTACTTTGAAGATCCATTTTAGAGCAATGATCATAGCACGTCGGGAGCGGTACTAATGCCCATACATCTAGTCGATCAAACTCATGAATTTCTTCTTGCATGGCATTGAACCGATGTCTTCATTCATGGCGCTTTAACGCCTTTTGGTTCGATCTTAGATAGTACGGAGTTGAAGAAGCACCATAAGGCACCGCTTGCAAGTTGTTTACGAGTGGATACCGGACGAGAAGGGTTTCAATGATGTTGTCCAATGGATGGTCATGTGTCCATTTTATAAGGTGTTCGTGTGTGATAAGGTTTTAAATGTACCTTTTGAGGGTCGTTTAAGCCCTTATTTGATCACTTTTGTATCCGTTATTACTTAATATCGCCCTTTTCACTTTTAGGTATCTTGAAGGCAAAATGCTGGAATGACACTTATTCGGACGAAAAGGCGCGAATATACGAAGAAAATGGCCAAAGTCAAGATTCGAGACACTCAGTCTTGAACTCAAGATGACGGCGTCAGTGTTATCTGCGATGCCGTCGGACAACTTTGTGACGGCTCAAGAGCCAAATTGCTCATTTACAAGTGACGGTTTCGTGTTTTAAAAGAGTAGGCGTCGCAACTCGACGGCCTAGATTTGATCTAGACGACGCCGAGATCGAGGAGACGGCTTCACAAGCATAAGGTGACGCCGTCGCAAGACTAACGTGGCCAAGACGAAACCCTAATAACGGCGACCCAACGGCGCCACAAATCAAAGGGTGACGCCGTCGCATGTGTAATCTTATATATAGAATCAATTTTTAGTTTTCGGTGTAGTCTTTTGGTGTGAAACCTAAACCGAACCAAGGTCGTCTTGTACAAGATTTTAGGGTTCCATACCCTATCTTACATCAAGATAAGTGTTTTACTTCATTAATTCAATTATGTCTTCAATTAATTGTGTGTATGCTTGCATGTTTCCCATGTCCGCTAATTTACTTGTGTGTTTGCTTAGGAATATGAAACTTAATTATTGAATATTGATTGGTTGTCTCTTATCTTAATTGTTAATGATCTAGTATTGCGATAGATCATCCGTTGTGTAGTTAATGCTTGATTAATCTTTGTGAACCTTAGCTTATAGTACCTAGAGTCATTGTAGGCAAAACCATCCGAAGAGTACCTTAGTGTTAAGTTTATAAATCCTAGAGATTTTGTAGGCAACAGCCTTTGGTAGTTTCAAAGAGTTAGGGATAAACGCATACCCTACGACCTTAGACACACAACGCGATTAAGAATAAGGACGTGACAATTCAACCATCAATAGGAGATAATTAAGGAGTAATAAAACCTAAGTAAACACATCTTTAAATCATCATACGAGCACACAATAATTAGACATAGACTACATACACCTTAGATTAGATAATTAGACGAGTAGAGTAATTGGTAGAAATACCAACCCCCAAATCCAATACCCCGAGATTCATACCTTTCCATTTCCTAAAAACATAAAAAGATAAAAAAATAATCTTTCTCAACCCCAACCTTAGCGTAGTAACTTCTCACTAGCATTCCTATTCCCCTAGAGAAGGATATCAATTCCCGTAGCTTACCCTAATACTACACTACAACGATTAGGTTCACTACCTAGGGTGTTGAAAAACTTGCTCGCCGAAAAGGAAGTTCCTTTGACCCCGAACAAAGCGTGTAGCGTTATCAAGTTTTTGGCGCCGCTGCCGGGGAATAGAATAGCTAGTTAGGAGTCCACGTTGTTTAGGTTTCTTTGCTTGATTCCTATCAAGTAAGTTTTTTTTTTCCAATTTTTAGCTTTCTTATAGTCTATCCCCCTTCTTTGTGACCTTTGTTAGTAATCCCATCGCTTTTCATCATGGAAGGTGATAACCAACCACCATTCATCAACCTACCACCAAATGACCCGCCAAGAGGCCGTACTTTTGGTGAATACTCGAGACCAAGCCACCTAGGCTATATGAACACCATTGAGCTTCCCGACCAAGCCCAAACTATGGCCCTGCGATCCGACACCATCCGGTTGGTGCAAAACGGATGTGCATTCCATGGACTTCGTTCTGAAGATCCTAATCATCATCTTAAGGATTTCCTTAAAATTGTCGATTCCATCGACCTCAATGCTACTACTCGGGAGACCACGCGTCTGCCTCTTCCGCTTCTCTCTACGGACCAAGCTAGTAATTGGCTTGAGCGACTTCCGCCGGCTCCATCTCAAGTTGGGATGATCTCACCTCTCGCTTCCTTGCTCAATTTTTCCCACCGGGAGAACCACTAAGCTTAGGAATGATATCTTGATGTTCCAACAACGTCAAGGTGAATCTCTACTAAGCATGGACTCGATTCAAGGACTTACTCCATAAAGTCCTCATCATGGCATTGATCTTTGGCTCCAAGTCCAACTCTTCTATGATCATGTCAACTTCCCACCAAGCGATCCATTAACCAAGCGGCCGATGGAAAACTTAGTGATCTCACCGCGAAGAATCATGGGGTATAATAGAGGACCTTGCTCTCTATGACAACGAAAGTTGGAATGACCCCCGTGAGTTGCCCAAAACCGTTAAGGCAATCTCCTTGCCTCCCATTGACTCACAACCTCCCGACCGTAGGATGCTTGAGCTTGAAGATCAAGTTAAATTCCTAATGAGTTCCTACGAAAATCCTAAGTCTTCACACCATGTGAACAAAGTTTCTTCCTCGTGTGAGCCGTGTAGTGATCCTCATAACACGCGTACTTGCACCAGATTCCCCGAACAAGCTTCCGTTGACTACGCATCCTCGCGTACTAATGGAACGGGAGGAAGATTCCCTACAACACCCGGACCTAGGACTTTTAATGACGCCCGAGAAGCATGGAAGGGCACGCCCAACTTTTATTGAGGAGAAACCAAAGAGTTCACATCCAATGATTTTTCATGGCCCCCATCTCACGGTCCTAACCAACAAAACATTGAGGGGATGTTGCAACATCTAGTCGCGTCCCAAGAAGCTCAAATAGCTAAACTCTCGAACCGGTTTAACCAACAACAAGCCGAGATGGATAGGAAGATAGATAACCTCTTAAAAGCCATGACCAATAGTGATAGAAAGGTTAATGCTATCTCAACTCCCGAAACTTCCGGTGTAGAGATTAAGGACCCAAGTAAGCTAGCTAAGCACGTTCAATTCGTCAATACCATCGTCTTAGTGAAACCTGATAGAACAAATGACGAAGCAAACCATGAAACGATACTTGAGGTTAGTGAAACACCGAGGAATGAAACAACCGAGGAAGTAGATGAAGTAGACAATGACTATTTCAATAAGTTTCCTATGGAAGAAGAACTATCTCGCCACCCTCACTTAGTGCGTGACCTCCGTCACATGTATGTTAGGAGAAGCCCTAGGATCAAGTTTGGGAACCCTTGGAATCTTAACATACCATGTTGCATAGGACACCTTTTCGTGGCAAAGGCCTACATTGACCGCAAGTCCCCAAAAAACATAATGACTAGCACCTACTATAATTGGGTCATGAAGAAGCCTATCCCAACTAGGCAAGATCCCGATAATCCTAGGGTTAGTTGCAATTTTCTTGGTAGAGTTAAGGGATTGCCCGTTTATGTAGGTAGTTTCACGTTTCCTACGGATTTCATAATAGTATATGATATTAGTACGGCCATTGATCCTAGTTTGTCCCACGTTATTCTTGGGAAACCTTTCATAGAGAGCACCGGGATGACTTATGATCCCTCGTTAGGAATAGTGCGCTTCAAGGATGAGGCCGATGACGTAGCCTACCAAATGTCGTTTAAGATTGAAAAATTTTCATCACTCTCCAATGATGAAAAGGAACTTAAACTATCGGTCTACTATAGGAATGAGAAGGATAAGGAGAAAGGAGTGGATTATGTTATGGCTAAGATTTGCGGTTTCTATAGGGATTGTTTGAACTTAGGACCGGAATATAGAACTGAGTGGGGAGAAAGGTGCATCATAGGGCACTTTTACAACATGGAATCACCCACTAGAGACCGTCATGAGGAAGAAGGTGACGCTAATGAAGTCACGTAGGGGCACGACTTCGAGTCTAGCTACAAGACTCATAAATAAAGAAAAGCGCTTCGTGGGAGGCAACCAATGCTTAATTGTTTGCTTGTCTGTGTCGTGTATCTTTTATTGATTGTTTATTCTCATGTTTAAATTTGTAAAAATGCTTTATTTTGTCTTTAACCTCGCCTTAATTACATATAAAGGTATTTTACATAAGGGATAAGTGTAGGAGGATTACACACGCTTTCAAAAGAAACGTAAACATGAGAATTACAATTAATTAAAAGATATACACGTGTGTTTGTTCGAGTCAAATGCTTGTATCGAGTCATAATGGATGTTTTGCAGAAATTTTTCCAGTTTTAAAGATATAAATTTTCCGAATTTTTTCGAAAATCGCACCGCTTTTTGTCGAGATAACTGACGGCGTCGAAGGAGCAAAACATCCGATTACTTTTTCTCGTTTTCGAGCTACTTATAAAATTTTGGAATTATCCGTGTCTTAATTTTCCATAAATTTTGTAAACATCCATTCCACAAGCATTATATCCTAGTTTAGTAGAGTCCTATATATATTGTTACCGCCGATTTTACGCGAAGGTTTCGCTTTGTTTTCTTCAAGTGTGCAGTTTAATTTACCAAGAAGAAGATACATAAGATGAGAAGGAGCTTTTCACGCAAACGTTCTTCTTGAAGAAAGATGTAACCACCACTTTACACGGATCCTACCGAGCTAATCGGGGAGTATTAGTTTATTTCGCTTTTAATTACCTTCCATTATCATAACTTTGATATTTTCGGGAACATTGGGGACAATGTTCGGTTTAAGTGTAGGAGGAAAATAAAACGGAATTTTGAAACTATGCTTATCCTTGATTATTTGCTTTGTCCAATTGCATTTGCGTAATAAACCATGAGAAAATGTTGGTTAGGGTAATTTTGGCACCAAATTTTCAATTTTTCATTACATATAGGAGTGGGCCATTAGTCTTAATAAAGCGTCTCATGGATAGGAAGTTATATGACTAGCACAAAAACCCTTTACCACTTAAATTCCACCCAAAATGTAAGGATCACCCTTAGATTAGTAGGAATTAAAGCATTCATCTTTAATGCTTAGAGTATGAACCGGTAGTATAATAGATTCTAGAACTTGTTTTGTGATGTATTCCGAGATCGCTAGTAAGACTACACTTGTGTAGTTAGGAATGACTAAATGATAAGAGGCATTAGGATAACCCTTGTTTGATACCCGTAATATAATTAATTCTTCCACATCGGTTGAGTAATTCCCCCACACCTTTGCGTTGTACTCATATTTAGCACACGATACCCCTAGTTAACCCCTCAGAGCCTATCCTTTTCGCGGTTTTCGTGATGTTTCGGTTTTCCAGAATATCAATGAAGAGCATTGTTTACACCCCACCCCCAAATGTACACCCAAAATCGCCTTAGCATACCTTGTATGCACTCACTTTTAGTGCATTATTGTTATCACACTAAACCCTTAGTTCAATTATCTTGTTGCTTGCATAAGTTGCTAAGTCGAGTCATATCCTTTGTACACGCTTTGGGACGATTGGGACTCATGGGAAAAGTTAAATTTTATGAGATGACGGAAAGGAACGTTAAATTCAAATTCCTTTATTTGTATAATAATGTACTCCAAGTGTTTTGATCTTTTCAATTTGGGTCCTATTTAGTGTTAGAGTAATAAAACTCAAGTGTAGGGATGTGCCTATAAATCCCTATCATTTTGATGTTATCGTAGAGGATGGTAGAGTAAAAGTGTAAAAAAAAAAAAAAAAAAAAAAAAAAAAAAAAAAAGAAAAAATAGAGTGTTGAAAAAAAAACATACTGCTACCATCCTACATCTATCTTTCAATTTATGTTTGTTTGTTTTAGTTATCTAGAGTTTAGAGTGTCGAGTCTTGGCTTAGCAACGCCACTCTTCGCATGCTTGTAACATAAAAACTTTTGACTTGCCACCACTAAATAGCCTATCCCACCAAACCCTTTGTTTCCCTACCGTAAGCCTATCATTACAACCCTTTAAAAGACCTCTTGGATAGTCTTTCCTAGGTGCTTACGCCAAAGCGATGGAGGTTTGATCTAGTCTCAAGCATATGGTAATCTATGTACTAGGACCGGTTAATGAGTGTTTATCTTCCATTTCTAACTTGTTATATTTCATATCCACCTGAGAGATGTGAGTATCCAAACACCCCATGTGAGGTGCTAGTATGTAATTTCCGTGCTTGTTATGACTTTTGCGGGGCTTATATGTGTTGTGAATCGTTCTAAACTAATGCTTCATGACCTCTAACTTATAAATTAATTGGCTAAAAGCACATTTGCTTGAGGACAAGCAAATACCAAGTGTAGGGATATTTGATAAGGTTTTAAATGTACCTTTTGAGGGTCGTTTAAGCCCTTATTTGATCACTTTGTATCCGTTATTACTTAATATCGCTCCTTTTCACTTTTAGGTATCTTGAAGGCGTAAATGTCGGAATGACACTTATTCGGACGAAAAGGCGCGAATATACAAAGAAAATGGCCAAAGTCAAGATTTGAGACACTCAGTCATTGAACCGAAGGTGACGGCGTCGGTGTTATCTGCGACTTCGTCGGACAACTTTTGTGACGGCTCAAGAGCCAAATTGCTCATTTACAAGTGACGGCTTGTGTTTTAAAAGAGTAGGCGTCGCAACTAAAACGGCCTAGATTTGATCCGACGACGCCGAGATCGAAGGGACGGCGTCACAAGCATAAGGTGACGCCGTCGCAAGACTAACGTGGCCAAGACGAAACCCTAATAACGGCGACCCGACGGCGTCACAAATCAAAGGTGACGCCGTCGCATGTGTAATCTTATATATAGAATCCGATTTTTTAGTTTTCGGTGTGTAGTCTTTGGAGTAAAACCTAAACCGAACCAAGACTGTCTTGTACAAGATTTTAGGGTTCCATACCCTATCTTACATCAAGATAAATGTTTTACTTCATTAATTCAATTATGTCTTCAATTAATTGTGTGTATGCTTGCATGTTTCCCATGTCCAAATAATTTACTTGTGTGTTTTCTTAGGAATATGAAACTTAATTATTGAATATTGATTGGTTGTCTCTTATCTTAATTGTTAATGATCTACTATTGCGATAGATCATCCGTTGTGTAGTTAATGCTTGATTAATCTTTGTGAACCTTAGCTTATAGTACCTAGAGTCATTGTAGGCTAAACCATCCGAAGAGTACCTTAGTGTTAAGTTTATAAATTCTAGAGATTTTGTAGGCAATAACCTTTGGTAGTTTCAAAGAGTTAGGGATAAACGCATACCCTACGACCTTAGACACACAACGCGATTAAGAATAAGGACGTGACAATTCAACCATCAATAGGAGATAATTAAGGAGTTATAAAACCTAAGTAAACACATCTTTAAATCATCATACGAGCACCCAATAATTAGACATAGACTACATACACCTTAGATTAGATAATTAGACGAGTAGAGTAATTGGTAGAAATACCAACCCCCAAATCCAATACCCCGAGATTCATACCTTTCCATTTCCTAAAAACATAAAAAGATAAAAAATAATCTTTCTCAACCCCAACCTTAGCGTAGTAACTTCTCACTAGCATTCCTATTCCCCTAGAGAACGATATCAATTCCCGTGGCTTACCCTAATACTACACTACAATGATTAGGTTCACTGCCTAGGGTGTTGAAAAACTTGCTCGACGAAAAGGAAGTTCCTTTGACCCCGAACGACGCGTGTAGCGTTATCAGTGTGGTTGTTGTTGAGAAACTGAAGTAGCAGAGTTTGGATCTCCTGATGAAGATGGTTTTGGAGTTGGTTCAGGAGCAAATATAATCTCAAACGGAGCATCTTCGGGAGTAGCAAAAGGGTTGTCTCCATCATAGGTGCCAGAAACAATTCCATGATGTACACTTGATGATTGAGGATGTGATGATGAGGATGAGTGAACTGCAGTAGGCGCATCTTGACTTAATGACATAGAAACTGATGGGTTATCTACGTTATCTGGGTTAGGAACACCTCGTTGATGGATTTGATGATCATTAGCGAGGCTCATAGTGTTCATTAAACATTGGATCAAATAATTTCTTCAAATCATCTTCCAAGGTGGTACATATGGAGTTGTTGGTGAGGATTTTGTACAAGAGAGGAACTAATGAGACTACTTGATGGAGATTGTGATACGGGTCCAAAACTTGATTGTCCTGGAGCCATTTGCCCGGACAGCTCATCGAACGTGACGTGAATAGTTTCCATGATATCTCGAGTTCTTTTGTTGTAGATTCGGTAACCCTTCTTGTTTGATGCATAATCTACAAAAACTCCAATGTTCGCCTTAGCTCTTAATTTACCTAAATCTTGACCGTCATTCGTTGGATATCACAAAGCACCAAACACACGAAGGTAGGAGAGATCAGGTTTTCGTTTATGTACAAGTTCGTATGGAGTTTTTCCATGAGATGTGTGTATGAGGGAACTATTTTGGGTGTAGCAAGCAGTGGGAATGGCTTCAGCCCAAAGAAACATTAGAACCTTTGAATAAATTAGCATTGTTCTTGCGGCTTCCACAAGAGTTCGATTTCGCCTTTCAACTACACCGCTCGTTGAGGAGTTCGTGGAACACTTCTTTGATGACCGATTCCAATACTTTCATAAAATTGACTTAAGTCTTTGTTAACGAACTATGTGCCATTGTCTGCTCGAACAATTCTAACAAGATTGTTAAGTCGAACCTCAAGTCGCTTGATAAGTTTGATGATGACATCCGGAGTTTCATCCTTTGTCCTAAAAACTTTACCATGTAAATCGAGAGTAGTCATCAACAACGACTAAAATATATTTCTTCCCATTTATCGCTTGCACTCTCATTGGTCCGCACAAATCCATATGAAGGGTATGTAGAACTTCCATTATCGAGTTTGTGGGTTTGGGTTTGTGGGCATATTTCTTGCTTTTTCCCAATTGGCATGCTGAACAAAGATGATCTTTTCATACTTTAACTGGGTAAGCCTCTTACAAGATCCTTTCTCGAAAGATTATTAATGGTGCCAAGTTCAAGTGATTGAGACGACGATGCAATAACCATGATTGGAGAGGACTTCATCATGTCTTCGATAGAGATGGTGTATAGGTTTGAACCACGTGTTCCTCTTAATAGTTCCACATCATCAAGTTCTCTAACGAAACATGTATGTTTTCTAAAAGCCACCTCTAGATCGGAATCATAGAATTGACCAACAGAAAACAAGTTATGACCAAGACCTTCAACATAATATACCCTGGAGATTACACTATCACCAACAACATAGTCTCCATAACCCATAATTGCACCAAAATGGTCGTTCCCGAATCTAATAATCCCGATGAATTTACTCACGAAGTTCATGAGCCATGAGCGATCTCCAATCATATGCTTGGAGCGGCTGAGTCCGGTACCACGTAATCGATTTGAACGATCCGCAGTTGAACACGCACAAGAATGGATAATCGATAATTGGGAACCCCATGCAATAATGGGTTCCACTTGGTTAGACAAAGAGGTTGGAACAATCACATCGTAAACCGAGTCAATAAAATCATTAGTAGTAGATGCCGGGCTAGTAGAAACAAGAGATCTATTTAAAGCATGTTCACTTCTTAAAGGTATTGTTCGCCAAAGGCATCCATTTCCTAATGGGCATTGACTTAGAAAATTTAGGCACAACTCATTAAGATTAAATTTGCGCCGAGGGTATCCATTGATAACCTATATTACTAAATTTTCTTCCGTGGGTTTCCAATGTTTTCTAACCTTCTTCCGCTCCGCATTTGCTTTCTAGCCTTCTTAGCTTGATTTTTGGCATTAATAATTTTAACTTGGCATTTAACAAAGATTAATCAAATCATTCACACCACATTCATGATTAGTAATGTAAATCAACAATCATCATTACATGGTTTGCGATAGTAGCGAATCAATTAATTACGAAGACGCTTATAGCTAATACTAGAATCAACATGATTCGCTTTATTTAACTCAAACTTAATGTTCCTAGGGTGGTCTTCTACTCTCTTCCATTGCACATTCTTAGCTTGCGAGGTCCTATCTTGCTTTGTATTGCTGGAGGCTTTGACCCGCTTGCTTTTATGTCACCGATTACTCTGTAGGGAATATTGGGAACATTAGTTGGTTGGGCTACCTTTTGCATTCCTGAACTAGAAGTGCAGGGATCTGAACTACTTGAAGGCACTTTAGAGTTAACTTTCTTAACACGTGGCATAGAATGGGTTGCATACTTAACACTAGGCATAGAACAAGGCATCACAGCTTTATCTTTCTTACCTAAGGATTTAGGACATGTTGCTCTTAAACATTCTAACAGCTCCTGAGATCGTTTGGCCTGAATGCAAGCAAACCTAATTTCACTATCAAGTGGCTTATTTATGAAATCCTCTTCTACAATCTCACGGAGACATTCTAGACTATCCTTAAGGTGAGCGAAATAGTTATGAAACACAAGTTCGTTATTTCTAAGATGAGGAGGAATGTATTTAATATCACAAGATATTTAGAGTCTGCAGATGACTTTGATGCAACATTTTCATTAAAGACAAGTGGCATTTTCCTTTTCCCGACTCCTCGATTCTCGATTTCCTTTTGTAAAGACGTTATTTTTCGTTGTTCTTGTCACGAGTGACTTTCATTGAATCATATAACTCTTTAAAGTGTTTTTAACTTTTCATTTTCTTCTAGAAAACTCTCATTTTCCTTTGTAAAACATTAACCAAGTTTTGAAGATGAAAAGTTTGAGAACACCGAGAATCTAAAGGAGGAGGCATTTGGGAGCCACCACGTTGTTCTTTTCACCCTTTAATTGTGAAATTTGGGCTTTCAACTTTCGATTGTGTTGCGGTGAGCTTGAATCTGCTCGTCACGCTTTGTTTATTTCAAAACTCGCATCAAATTCGGAGCATTTGAGGATGTCTTGATGTTTGAGGTTTTGACATTTTCTTTGAGATGTTGATATTTTAGTTGTAAATCAAAATGTTCAACTTCTAGCTTAGAAAATGTTTTACTAAATTATCGTGATCATCCCGATCAATTTTCTCATTTAGTTCTAAGTTTTGTTTTCAAGCTCAATGACACAATCATGGGAAACTTTCAAGGCAACAGCTTAATTCATGAAATTGACAAGCGATAATAGAATGCTTAGTAACAAGATAAAACACATCTTGAGCCACACAACTCAATATTAAGTTCTCATTTAAGATATGCGATTCTTCCTTTCAATTTCATTATATTTGAGTTCCGCTCATAATCATTGACCTCAACTATCATTGCATCAAATTCCTTTTCCATTTCTTTGATATCCGAGTTAATCCCTTGAAGACTCTCAAATTGACCTTTTAATTGTTTAAAGAAAGGCATGACCTCGGTTAAATAACATTCTTTAGTTTGCTCAAAACCCTTTCCCTTCAGCTTATCCCCGAGGTGTGATTCTCTTCTTACATGTCTTCTCAAAATCAACAAATAATTGATAAACAACATACAGGCCGATTAAGGTCTTGCTATTAGTGGAAATAGTTCTAGGAACTAAATGCATTGGTGTATTAGGAGGATACATGTGAGCTGCAGCACTTTCCTAAGGGAGGGTTTGTTTCAACAAGTACTTTAGCTTTTGCTTATCCATATCTTTCTTCCAAAAACTGCTCGGGGTTAAATGAGTTTGAGGCTTAAACATGTTCGTGGAGATCCAATTTTCCTTAGTTTAATCATGGGGTTTGATCGTTATGTTTTTCTTTTTACACTCAGGATCTTTTAGCTTCTTATTCATTTTCTCCCTAGAGGCATCTTCTAATTTTCTATCCACTTCCGTGGTTCCAATACATGATGGTGTTTGTCTAGGCATGAGGATCTCATTACCATCATATACAATGGTATGGAAGGCTTTAGCCCTTTTACAATACTCGGGATTTGGCTCCTCAACTAGGAGAATACTATGCTTATCGCTTAAGACTCTATGCTTAGTGATCATGTGAGCAGTCTGAATGGTATTCCATTGTACGTACAACTTATTTTCAAGCTTGTTTTTCAAAGTTTTTAGATTAGAAAAGTCATTCAAAAGTTTTGATTCCTTAGCCTTAAATTCTTGTTTAAGCACTTTAACATTATCTTAAAGCTCTTGCTTTTGCTTATGCTTTAGAAAGCTTTTCTTGTAAGGAGTTTAACTCTTGTTTTAACACTTCTTCTCTAAAATTACTTTTTCTAATAATTGTACGCATTTGGTCATCCATTTCCGCTCACGGGTAGTTAGCTCAAACTTAGCACGTTGTTCATAAATAGCAACTTGTTCTTTATAGGCATTCGCCCGTAGATAACAGAATCATCGAGCACATGCAGATATTCATAAAAACATAGTCATCATTGATCGCAGAAGATGCATCACTTGGTACAATCTCACTTTCACTTTGTGTCACATATTGATCATATGGGACAAGATTACTATTTCCCTCATTATCAATATTTGATTCATAAGTTTCAAGAGATTGTACTGTTATGTATCTTTTGCTCATCAACTTCATCGTATAGTTTTAATACCTCCGAAATGATTGAATCTTTGGATGGACCAAATTGTTGTGGTGACGAGACCTTTGGAGAGACCGTTGGTGAAATGCTAGCCATGAAGATTGTCCAGGCGAGGGTTCATCATCGACATCGAGTCAAATGCATCACGGTCGCCTACTTGAAAGGCATTTTGATGATTGTGACCTATTTCTGAATTGGTCGCTCATCCACATCAAGATCATAGGTTTTGGCATTTCCTCGAAGAAACAACAACTCTTCTTCATCCAAAACCGCACCATCGTCCCGAGCTTGCACCAAGAAAGATCTTGTCCTCGAAATACTCGCATTTTGAGGCGTTTTGGAGATGTGTAGTTCCTTGCAATGTGTCCATCACCACCACGGTTGTAGCACTTGATTGGCTTTACTTGTCCATGATTTGGATTCCTTCCACGATTCGACTTGCCACATACCCTCCACCAACTCCACCTCTTCCCTATTCATACCGCCTTCCTTGAACTGGTTGCACCATAACCTTTCCATCTCGACAATAGCATGATTGTGTAGATTGGATGCGCTCGATTTCCTTGTTAGTGTGAAGACCGTTAGTATGTGGAGTAAGAGTTTTGTTTAACCATAAGAGCCAGTTGATTGATGAAGTGTTCCATGAGTGTGTTTGAGTCCGGAGGCTTATATGCTGGATCGTGAATGAGCTTGTAATTACCATTACCCGTGGGTATGACTTGAGAAGCTTTGGTGGTAATTCCTACATTGGTGTAAAAGGTCATTGAATCATTTGACGAACTTGCTTCTCCTGCTTAGATTTGATCTGTTCTAGAATCATTCGCTCAAACATAGCATGTCTCTCATTCTCAAGTAGGAATGCATACAATTGTTCATAGTTAGTGTTCCTCAAACCCTTAGTTAACTTGATCAAGTGACAAATTTGTGCCATTCGGGATTCATGTTGTTCACAAACTTTGAGTTTAGTCAATATTTGGCACGATCATTTTGATATTCCTCATGTCATTCACAAGCTTGTGGAACCTCACATAATATTCAATGACACTTTCCCTGGTTTCATCTTAAAGTGCTCAAAGTCATCATACTGATTGAGATTCTCTGTCTTCTTTAGTTAATTCGAACCGAGAGAAGCATCTTGACATTGTCCCAAACCGCCTTAGCTTCGAAGTTGTGATTGATTAACTTGTAGATGTCTTTGGAAGACCACAAGTATAATGTTTGAAGCTCGATATCGCGATCGTATCTCTTCTTCTCATTATCACCGAGCTCATCATACGCCTTTGATCCGTCCAAACCTAAGATCACCGTACCATCCGCAGCAGCTTTCAAGTGTGTCTCGGTAGTTTCAATCGATAAGGTCCTTCATCAATTGATTTGAGAATGTTAACCCCATTTTCTTTTCCCAAACAAGACAACCTAATTCGTTGAGCCCATGAGTCATAGTCGGCCTCATCAAGCATAGATGGGCGAGTATCCGATCCACCGCTGAACGTCCTCACCATGTAAGAGATGATTGTAGGCACGTTGGTAGACATGATTACAGATTTCACGGGATTTTATAACTCTATGATTAAACCGGGAAATAGATTCTTTCACGGGATTTTACTAAATCAAGAGAAAACCGTATCAGAAACAATAATCAACCAAGTCGTTATAAACCTTGAGGACAAGTCGCTAAGTAACCAAGTCGCTAAGTAACAACTCGCTAAAAGCACAAGTCGTTGTGATACAAGTCGCTAAAGTAACAACTCGCTAAGTATACAAGTCGCTAAAGAACAACTCGCTAAGTGGGTAAGTCGCTAAAGAACAACTCGCTAAGTGGGCAAGTCGCTAAAGAACAACTCGCTAAGTGGGCAAGTCGCTAAAGAACAACTCGCTAAGTGGGCAAGTCACTAAGGAACAACTCGCTAGAATGAACAGTACGGCCACTACTTTGTACTATATGTCGCTTTGTCTCAAAAGACAAGTCGCTAGTGCTTAAGTCGCTACCACTACAACTGCAAGTCGCTGAATACTATAACTACACGTGGCTACAAAGAACACACATCTGAGACTCAAGTCGCTAGCTAGAAAAGTTCAAACACAACACTTTTCAATCCAAAACTAACCCAACCACAGTGATTCAAGCTTTCCAAATCAAAACCCAAGCACATACAATGATTCTAAACAGAAAAGTACAATCAAAATTCTAACTTTAACACAAGAAATGATCCAAATGATGCAAATACCACTAAACTTTTTCAAACCCAAAAACCAAATAAGGCCACTAGAAATCCAAGAACATGTAAGAAAGAAGATCAAACCATGGCTCTTGATACCATTTGTAACATATTGGATTTCACAAACACATCAAATCATGCTTAAGTGGGGCGTATAACTTGAGGTTTTTAGAGAGAGAAAGTTTAGAGGTTTGAGAACTTAGTGAGAGAAAGTAAAAGTATTATTATGAGCTCCAATCCTCTACCTTGGGAGGTAGAGAGTATTTATAGTATCTTACATAAACGCCACCTACGGGCTGTGGATCAGGCATACAGTGGGTACCCGTCCGTCCTCCACGGTGTTACTTAACTAAATACAACCTAACTTTAAATAACTACGACTACGAGCTTTCTAACGATTACATATACTTGAGGTGACCGACACTTTAATAACTGGATTTACTAAATCCTAACATTAAATAACTACACTTTAATATAGTTTTCGTCCGTTTTTAGGTAGCTTTTACCCCCTTTTTTACGTTTTTGTCTGGATAAAAAGTGGGAAAACGGAAAAAAAGACCAAAGCAGACGAAAACGTATAAAACAGACAAAAACGGATGAAAACATGGACAAAAACGTAATAAAACGGACGAAAACATTAAAAACAGATGAAGACGGATAAAAACGGATAAAAGACGTAAAAAATAGGGCGAAAACGAATAAAAAACGAAAGAAAACGGATAAAAACGTAAAAAACGGGCGAAAACGTAAAAAACGGACGAAAACGGACAAAACTTGAAAACGGATGAAAACATATAAAACGTAAAACGCGAAACGGATAAAAACAAATGAAACGGATAAAACGAAAAAGAATGGGCGAAACGAATAAAACGAATGAAGACGGATAAAAGCGTAAAACAATGGTCAAAATGGATAAAAATGACAAAACGTAAAACGGGCGAAAACATAAAAAAGATGAACACGATGAAAACATATAAAACGTAAAAATGTGCGAAACGGATAAAAACGAATGAAACGGACAAAACGTAAAATAATCAAGGAAACAGATAAAAACGAACGAAACGGATAAAAGAAACAAAACGTAAAAACGGGCGAAAGCGTAAAAACGGACGAAAACATATAAAACGTAAAACGGGAAACGGATAAAAACGAATGAAAACGGATTAAACGTAAATAATGGGCATAACGGATAAAAACGAACGAAACGGAAAAAATGGACAAAACGTAAAAACGGTCGAAACGGATAAAACGGACAACACGTAAAAATGGACGAAAACATTTAAAAATGCATTTAAAACGGATAAAAACGTAAAAAACGGACGAAAAACGTAAAAAAAGGGGGGAAAGGGATAAAAGAAGAACAAAAACGGATAAAAACGGACAAAAAATGTACAAAAATGGGCGAAAACTATTATTAACGAAGGGACTAACTCTCGAAAACTATTATTTGAAAAGTAGGACTAACGGTGTAAAAATTATTAACGCTAGGACTAACGGTGCAAACACTTTACGGAGAGACTAACGGCCCATCAAATATAGGGACTAAATGAGTGCAAGGTTTAAAAAATAGGTATATTTGGTGTAATTAAAACGACTTAGGAAATAAACATGAAATTTGAGCGAAACACAGGGACCAAACGTGTAGTTTTTTCTTGTATTTAATTCGTTATTTCCCAAAAGCTTTGGCTCAGTTGGTACTCATTTTTGAAAAATCTATGAGTCTAGTGGAGAGATTTTGTAAATAAAAGGTCAAAAGTTCGAGTCTCAGCTCTTGCTCATTCCAGTTGGTGCTCACTGGGCCAAAAGAGTTGCCGAATATATTCTTTGTGCGATATATAATGGCTAGTGTCAAAAGACATTCAGAGTCAGTGTGTTCATGTCTATTTACATCTTTTTGTGATTTAATTCGTTATTAAATTGCACTCGAAAAAAACAATTCATTAGCTCGTAGCTAAAAGGAGAATAATGTTATGAGTAATAAAACTTTTCGCATTAATTAGATATTATGAATAATATTATTTAAAAAAAAGATAAGAAAAGAGAAAAATGTGTTAAGAGAAAAAATATCAAAGTAATCGTAATAATATCATAGTAGTGTCGTAATAATGTTACACAATGACATTATGTTGTATTCAGTTATTCTTGAGATTGATTTATTTTTATAACATTTTTATTTTGTAATTTTATCATTTTTCATCGTAATTTTTTCTTTTATGTTATGGTCATTTGTTATTTTAAGACGTTATCGAAGAGAAAGTTGATATAATTCATATTTGTTATATAATCAATCAATCAATCATACCACCATTTCTTTTATTAAAATATATTCACCCTTTTTTAAAATTAAATATCTCACAAACCGTTAATCGTTACGCCAAAATCATACCATCTCGATGAGAATTAAATTATCTTTCATAGATATGCATTGTTATATACTTTTCGACGAACTTTTTTTAAATTTCGCCCGGAAAAATCACATGTGATTTGATTTTACGAATCACATGTGATTTTTAAAATCACGTGATTTTTACAAATCACACGTGATTTTTCCGACGAAATTTAAAAAAACTTCGTCGAAAGTATATAACAATGCATATCTATAGAAAGATGATTTAATTCTCGTCATGATGGTGTATTTTTTGTAGCTTGAATATTTACCGTTTGCAAGATATGTTGTTTTAAAAAAAAAGTGGAAAATGATTTAGATAAAAAATGGATAGCTATGATTGGTTCATTGGTTCTATGACAAATATGAGTTCTACATGGATCTCAACTCATCTTGTGAGTTTCTTTTTAAGCGAGATTTTGTGAATGATGTTTAATGCATCATAGATTAAACTTAATTTTGAGTAACATAAGTAGTAATATGACACTTGTGATCACGGACGAAACCAAAACATAAAGTCACCATATGCATTTAAAAAAATTAAACAAAACTACATACATAGTATTTTAGGACTAAAAATTGAAGTTTAAACGTCAATGAATCTTTAACTAAAATAGATTCAAAGTCCGTCCGACAAACGTGTTAGTTTCAGTTATTTCGTTTCGGGATAATAGAGTCTGTAAACAAAATCAAAATCTTGTATAAAAACAATATACTAAACTCGGGTAAAACAAACATTTACCATTTAGATTAACATCATTTTGAACTTTATAATTATAATGAAAATATGTTACAAAATAATTTTAAAAACATATAAAGGCTAACTAATACTACTTGTTTGCGATTATTGCTAACGCATCATCGGATACTCTTACCCACTTCTAATTTTTCTAAAACTACCTCACCTTTCCTATAAATAGAGGCTTCTAGTTCACAACTTTAACACACAACATGGCTAAAGATGATGAGCCGGATCCACCCACAATAGTTGAAATGTGTTACAAGAACATGATCATTGTTCATAGTATTAAAAATGATTCTAGGTACTAAATACTCTTAGAATGATTTTAATCAAAATCAATGCTTTATTATTATTATTATTTTGTTGTTGTTGTTTTTGTTCTAACAATTCTTGTTTAATTTCTATTCGTATGTTTCTCAAGAAGTGTTCTAGCGGTGATTGCATGACAAAAGATGGCTATGCCTTTGTAATTGGTATCACATATGATGGTAAATACACTCCAATCCTTTAGTCAAAAGATGGCTTTGCCTTTGTAATTGGTATCACATACGATGGCAAATACACTCCATCCTTTAGTCGCCAAGCAACACCGTGACGTGATAAACTTGTTAAAAAATTTTCTTGGAACATCATAATTACACATATGATGACTAGCGGCATCAAAGGCTTTACAAGTCGAAGTCGATCCTAGCAGAGAGGACAACACTTTTAAGAAAATTCAACTTTTGTTTCTTTCAATAGCATCACTGAAAAGGCTTTTTGCAATTTATTTACGGTTATTATTTTGTATACATAACCTTTTTTTGTGGACTCTTGTAATTTGATGATTATTATTTTAGTAATTGACTTTTGGTATCACTTAAAACGTACATTTATTCAAACTCAGGATTAACAAATATCAACAAGAGCTAACACCATCAGCTCACCATTGAAAATCATATGTATTGTTGTTATACCACTCACTTTTATTAATTGGTTATAATCATAAAGCAAATGGACCTTATGTCGCTACCTTAATCTATATGAATAAAAACGGTTTGTTTGTAACTATTTTATAGATCCGGTGTAATCAAATAACACGTTAAAGGATTTGTGACTAACTAATCGGAAAATGTTTCATCATTAAAATGAGTCCACATTTCCTCAATGTTATGTAACAAAAAAATCAAGAAACGTAACATCATTAAGATACGGGCACATTTACTCAAAGGTATGTGACTAACCCATCAGAGCGTCATTAGCGTAATGCCGCACTTACTTTTTCACCTCGAAGTTGCATATCAAACGCTTAAAAGCATTTCGGTCATCATTAAAGTAAGCAAAAGCTTATTACTCAAGCAACTAATTAAACATACTAGAAATTGAACATCCTTGAATTTTTTGGAGATCAAAACAGAAATAACTTTGCCAAAACGGCGAAACCTAAGTTCTAACGAAAAGCTAGGAAAATAAGCTTACTACCTATTTACATGCTAGAGTACGACTCATTCCAACCTTATTTTGAAGCAAAGATTAGATAAGTTTTATGATTAACCAATGATAAATTAAAGATTTAAAAAAAAACCAACATCATTAATAGTAAACTTATTTTTAATTTAATGCTTATCAAGATGAAATACGTATTAAATATCAACATTAATGCAATTAATGGACAAGGTTTAAAGAAAGAAAAATATAGAAACACAAGAATTTAAAGAATATTATTCACGCAATTATATGCCATATTTATTTGAGGATGTATACTAAATAGAGAATTTAAAAGGAAGATAGAGAATGACATGTCATTGTATAGATAGTTTTTTGTGTTTTTTTTTGTAATTCTAGCATTTCACTTCTTATAAACATCAAGCAGATAAACCTTATTTTCCGATCCTAATCTATAAAAGTAAAGAATGGTTCGTTTGTAGAAATTATAAGCAAATGATGTACATGCTTTGTAACAAGCTAATGGAAGATGTAACGTCAAGAAGATGAGGTCGCATTTACTAAAATCTTTGTTACTAACGAACCAAAGTCGTAGCATCACTAAACGCGCCACATTTACTCAACGCTTGCAACTAATAAATACATATTCATAAAGTTAGTAAGATGAGGTCACATTTAGTCAATGCTTGGTAACAAACGAATCAAGAGATGGAGCGCAATTCAAATTTTAGATCGTCTATAGATTTTGGTAAAGGTCTAGTTAGGATCTAAACATGTCCTTATGTCTCGTGAGTGATTTATAGTTGTTAAAGATTGTTGTATCTAGCTTACGATAAACTTTTAAAGTTTTCTAATTTTCTTCGTGGTCTTTTCTCAAGTGTCCAAAATTTCCTATATCCTAGTTAATTTACCATAAGGTATCATATAACTAGATTATCCTTAATCACTTTTGGACATAAAGAATGGAACAATATTATTGAAACAAGAACACTTAATTATGAAAATTAGTTTAAAAAATTCATTACATACTATCTGAATTAGTTTAATTTCAACTCATATCTTCCATAGGATCTATCTGGATCATTAAATTAAAATCTTAAAAAAAACATATTTTTTATTATTTACAAGTAAGGCAGAACACGTGTTACGCACAAACTTGCTCTCTAAGTGTTTTCTAACTTGTTTTTATTTTCTAAATTTTGTTTTAAATTGATATGGTCATTTAATTGTTTTTCTAAGTGTTTTCTAACATTAACATGAGTCAATATTTACTCGACACTTAGGTATATATTGTCGTATTATTGTACTCCATCAAAGACTCTCGTGCTTGAGAAATTTCATCGTCATCACATTCTTTCTTTAACATTTTTTATTTAGCAAAAAAGAAACGACGATTCTCTTTAAACGTATTATCAATACAAAAGGAAAGATCCTGAAAATATATAATAGGAAATGAAAAAGAGAAACCAAAGAAAAAAAAATCTAAAATAACAAAGTAAAAAAATAGAAAGGAAAATAAAGAAAAGTTAAAAGTCTTTAAGAGGTAGTAAGACATCTTCTCCCCTTTACCCAAAAAAAAGACATCTTCTCCACATCTTGTTCGTTAAGAAGTTTAAGCTTCTGTCCGCATCTGAACGAGAAAAAAAATGTACTTAAATAACCCAAATGTCTGACCACATTTTAATGAGTCATATTTAAAAGCTATTAAGATGTATTTCTAAAAAAACAAATACCACCAAAGTGATACTATTGTTCGCAGCTACGACTAACACACCTATTCCTTGCAACTACTTCTAATTTTTTAAAACATTACCCTCGCCATTCCTATAAATAGGGTTTCCCTTTCACAACTTAAACACACAAACATGGCTGAAGACGATGACCCTGATCCACCCATAATATTTATTTTAACAACATGATCATAGTTCATAGTATTTCAATCACAGGAGTATGCTTTTGAGTTACTAAATACTCTCAAAATGATATTTCAATATAATCTAATGCATTGTTGCTTTTGTTCTAACGATTATTTGTTTAATTTTTAGAAATGTTTCCAAAAGGGTTTGAGTTGTGATCGCATGTCGGGTTGTGGCAAGGATGTAAAGATGGCTTTGCCATTACAATTGATATCACATATGTTGACAAACATACTCCATCCTTTAGTCGGCAAGCCGACATGAAGAGGACAAAACCATGAAAAATTAGTCTGTGGCGGTGGGTTCAAACCCCGTGAATTAGTCGGTAAAAAAAATGAAGAAATTAGCATAATTATCACATATGATGACTAGAGCCATTAAAGGTTTCACAAGTCAAAGTACCTGTAACATCCCGCCTACTGTTACACAATATTGTCCGCTTTGCCCTTGTGGCTCACGACTTTGCTTTTGTGGCCCTCATGTGAGACTTCCCGGTAGGTCACCCATACGAGTGCTACTCTCACACGAGCACGCTTAACTGCGTAGTTCCTTGTGAACCCTACTCGCAGTGGACCACAAAACGCGTTATGTCCGATAAGGCGATGTTATTCTTATATACCAAAGATCTCTCCAGCCTCGCCGATGTGAGATTTGCCTAAGGTGTCACAATCACCCTCTTTGCCTAGGGTGTTACAATCAACCCCCCCCCCTTAGGGACTCATCGTCCTCGATGAGGTTTGCCCCACCATCCTGAACGGCTCTGGAGTGGCTCTGATATCACTTGTAACATCCCGCCTACTATTACACAAAATGAATCAATCTAGCAACATGAATGTATAAAAATGAATCAATCTATATGAATAATAATGGTCCATTTGTAGTTATTTTAAGATCCGTTGTAACTAATCAGGAGATGTAGCGTCATTAAGATGAGTCCGCATTTATTCAATGCTATGTGACTAACAAATCACGGATGTACTCTTATTAAGATGGGTTCACGCTACTCAACGTTATGCGATTAATAAATCAGAGATGTAGCATCATTAAGATGATGCCGCACTTATTTTTTCGCTCAACATCAAAATTTATCTTAGTAACCATTAGGCAAGCCAAAGCTTATTAGTCAATCAAGCAAACTAAACATAGCCGTATCTTTGTGCTTGGAAAATGAGGTTTTCTCCTAGTTGTTTAGGAAAGGCTATATCAATTAAATTTTCTTTATTGTTAAAGAATCTTCCTACTACCAAATTTATGCAAAACCGATTTTTTAAAATCTTGATAGTTTACGAAACTGTTAGAATGCTTTTAAAAGAAACTAGACGAGTACCCGTGCATAGCAACGAAATTTTCTAGCGACAAATAACTATGGTTGTGATAAAACGTGAAACGTTTATGCATAAAACGTGAACAATCAAAATGTAATTGCAAAAGATTGTTACATGCAATAATTTAACTCAAAGAAAAAATCTTAAAATGTATCAAAAAACATATAAAACATTTAAAACATAAAACATTTCATAGCTTGGTTTTCCTCATCTTGAATGTATTATTTTTGTTAAAAGATTTGAACTATTACTTTTTGTAATCTCGTAATATTGATGCATGCAATTGTTTTTGCAATTTTCCATGCATACTTTGAATGAAATTGTAATCGGTAACTACAAATGTGGGTGACACATTACGATATCACATATAAATGTCGAAAAATCAGCAAAACCAAGAAAGAAATGTCATTTTCTAGAAATCTTCGTCGAAACTATATAAAATATTACTTTTGATCACTAAACATTTTGGACATTCAAGGCCTAACATGGCATTACATGCTTTCATTTTTCGGATTTTTTACATTTTGGCTTTAGAGGTCAAATAAGTCATCCGTTAGGTTTCAACTGATCATGATTTGAAATTAAGTCTAAATATCGTATCTTGCTTGAATACAAAGAACTTATTGGTAGATGCAACTAACTTGGCAGTCACATGTTAAATGCAGATTCTTTTCAGGGAAATAAAATTGCTTTAACAAGTTTTGATTTTTCAAAATCATATTAACTATCCATCCTTAACTTTATTCTTGAATCTGATCCTGATTTTCAGGTCACACTATTTTTCTTAAACGCATAAAGGCCATTCAAAATATTAACAATACTATCACAGGAGGAAAAAAAGAGACTAAACACGGTGAGAAAATTACTCGCCTCATTGATATGAGATTCGTAGTAAACAAGAATGAAGAATGATAAATGTCATAACAAACACGAAGCAAAGCATTTCTAACCTCAATATCATCATCAACATTTTTTTTATTTTTCATTTCCATTTCTTTCTTCGACTTGATCTTTCAACTAACCAATTAGTAATTGTGGTTTGATTTTTCATTTGCATCTCTTTATATAGGCAATGAAATAAAATACATCAAATCATTTCTATATGTATAAGTTAAAAGATCAATCAATGGAATTCAAATCAATGGAATACATCCATGTAGTAGAGTGAATGGTATTTACTGTGTTCCTAAATTAGATTAAGTGAACCATGCTATTTGTTGTGTTCCTAAATTTAAAGATCAAATAATTCATAGTTGCCTAAAATAATTATATGTTGTTAAGATATAGGAAATGGAAAACATTTGCATTGTCCAGCATATTTTTATTTTAAATGAGGAAAACCTTTGCCATACATAGATTAAGTAAAGTCAATTGTGTCCGAAATGAGGAAAACCTTTGACATACATAGAAATTACGTATATAGACACTACATTTTATTTTTGGACCTTGCACTTTCCTAATTAAGATGTTTTAGCACTATGTATTCAATATTTTCAACACTTCCTTTTTTACGTGTGGTGTTTTAAGTGTATGTGTTAAGTAGGTGTTCACATTTTCTTACACTTGACTATTTTTCAACATTTAAAATTTTACTTGACCATTTTCTCTTTATATGTAGTTAAGATAGAAATAATTGGTCTAAAAGCAAAGGAAATTGAATTTAAAATCTCTACTAATGTGACTTATTTTATGATAGTTGGAAAAAGTTAAAAAAACAATTGAATATTTATCGCAACTAACTCGTAAGAAAAATTATGAGAGAGAAATTATGTATTTATATTTAATTTGTTATTAAATTGCATGAGAAAGAAAAAATAGTTCGTAATCCTTGATTAGCTAGTAGGTAAAAGGAGAATAATATTTGTTAGTATTATGTATTTAGTGTTAGTACATTAGGCCCATGTTTATGTATTTGTACCCAAGCCCATGTCATTGTAGGGTTTTGGGATCTATATGTATGTCCCGGTTTTGGGACCTTGAGGACATGAAACACATACCATTCTACATGGTATCAGTAACCAATAAATGATCCTAAACAAAACCCTAATTCCGCTACTTTTTCATTCCCTGCCTATCCCTTCGTCTACTGCTCACCTCCAATCTTCTTATGATCCTCCCAATCTCCTACTCACTTCCATTCGTCTACTGCTTCTCACCTCTATCCTCCTCACAGCAAACCCTAATCTCCTCAATCCTCTCCACCATGACTATGATCCTCAACCCCCCACCATGCTTCTCTCTGATAAATTAATGGCAATAACAAATCTTACCAACATAATTCCCGTGAAGCTTGATATGGATGAGATGAATTATTCATCTTGGGTATACTTTTTCACTCACTTTTGTCGCGGCAATCAACTCTTAGATCACATCGAAACAAAAAATGCAACGGATGCATCCACAAGCACCACAACAACCCATGATGTCGAGTGGTTAAAGATCGACTCTATCCTTCTCTCATGGATATTTGTTAAGGTTTCTAAAACCCTCCAACAACGTTTGGTTTTTGAAAACCCTAAATTGGCCAAGGACGCATGGGATACCCTAGCCACCATCTTTTCGGATAGCAAACGAACCTGTTCGATTGCCTTGAAAGCGGAGTTAGGCTCCTTGTAGCTTGGTGACATGGGGATCGATGCCTACTTTCGAAAGATTGAGTCCATTGCCACGGTTTTAAATAGCCTTGGCTCGACATTGGACAATGATGATATCGTTACCTTCGCCCTAGAAGGCTTGCCTGCACGTTTTGACAATGTGGCCACACCTTTTCCCGACCTTAAAACGGTTCGATCCATGCTTACCACGGAGGAAATGCGTCAAAAGGCTCGCACACTAGACCCTTTTTCCGACTCTTCATCTCCTATGGCGTTAGTAGCAAACACCGGGTCTAATAACCGTCGCACCTTCACCTCCACGGATAAGGTACACAAGCCTTGCAACAACTTTCTCAAGGGATATTGTCGCTTTGGAGCCTCATGTCGTTTCTTGCACAATGGTGTGCATGGTAGCACTCAACAGCAACAGCCTGCTTCCAATAATAATACTAATATTGACATGCAAAATCTTCAATCCCTTATAGCCTACGGGTTTTATCTTTGTCTAACATGAGCCAGAGCGGGTCCGATCCTCGGACCTAGGTGAGGTGGCTATGTTGAGCCGCCGCTCTAAGCCACCACAAACCGTATCTTCTATCTCAAAATATATATATATATATATATATATATATATATATATATATATATATATATATATATATATATATATATATATATATATATATATATATATATATATATATATCATTGCCTCTTCTTTAACCTCACCGATTCGCTCATCGCTTCTCCTTCCCAACCCTCTCAATCATCTCCAACCCTCTACTGCTTCGTCTAGTGCCTCTACATCATGACTACCACCGATCCTAACCATCGCTGTCTCCTCCACCGACCGCCGGAAAATAGAATCACAATCACAACCCCTAACCACACTTAAACCTAACTCACCTCAATAAAACACTGATCTGCCCAAAAACCTGCAAATATGTCGTGCTCTTTAATGACTTTCGTCTACTCAAACAACAACAATTATAACACATATTCATCATGTCTTGTATTTCCTCACAACCCACTTTCGCAAACGGATCTGGAGGATCCGACCACCAGAATGAGAAAACTGGTCTCCTGTGTTGGATCTACGATATTATGATGATGGGTTCCATGGTGTGAAGTGATCGGTGGTGTTTAGGATGATAAAGTCAAAAATTACGAATAAAAATGTGATAGTCTGGTTACTTCTTTTGTTTTTATTATTTGTTTAATTGTGTGTGTGATGTCATTCAGCGTTGGTTTCTTTGTTTTCATTTCTATTTTCTAGAATTAATCAAATAAACACCTTAAAAAATTAAAAAATAAAATAAAATAAAATCCTGAGACGATTTTTGTTTTTTATAGTTTGTTTTTGTTTTATGTCGAATCCAGGGTTTTTATTCCCGAGACGACTTTGTTAGTGTCGAATCTAGGGTTCTTATTCCCGAGACGACTTTGTTAGTGTCGAATATAGGGTTCTTACTCCCGAGACGACTTTTGTTTGTGTCGAATCTAGGGTTTTTATTCCCGAGACAACTGTTTGGGATACTTTGGTTTATCCTTCGGATACTTTGGTTATCCGTAAAAAAAAAAAAAAAAAAAAAATTAGAATAGGGGATACTTTGGGTTATCCCGTTTTACTTTGGTTTATTGTTTATTTTGCTTTCTTAGTTTTCTTCTTCAGTCCGAGCTTTCGCGATTTCGCCGCTCGGACTGCGGGGGAGTATTAGATGAATAAGTTAGTTGGCCCAAGCCCGACTTGTGGGATGGGATCATTAGGGTTTTCAGGTATATTGTTTATAAATACATGACGAATAAATATTATAGCCTACGGGTTTTATCTTTGTCTAACAAATTATTCTTATAATAAAAAGTTTTTTCAAAACAATATCACTAAGTTGAGGTTAAAACCGAAATGTAATAGCTAAACTTGTATTGATTGCACATATTATAAATTGAACTTTTTATGGTTGAGGATAAATAAAGTGAAATGAATGGAGTACACATTTTTATTATTACAAAATGTAAATCTGATTATGTAGATTTCATTTAATGTTTTAAATATTATAGAAGATATTATATGAAATAATACTAATGGCATTTTATTATGCAATCAATGTTTTATACTGATTTCGGATGAATCACTATGAATCACATAGTTACAAAGAAACCACCAGTCAAATGAAACATGTGAATTTTAGTGTATAGATTAATTACTAATATACCCTCACCCCCTCCTATAAATAGACTTAGCATATTACATCTTAACACACACAAACAAAAACATGGCTAAAGATGAAGATCCATATCTACCCATACAATTCAAAGTTTCTTACAATAACAACATGATCATTGTTCATAGTATTGCTACCCTAAACCCCTTCATGCATAGACGGAACTTGACAAGTTTAGTTGGAGGGGCCAAACAATAACGTATTTATTTTATGGGAGTCAATTTCCATTTTCATTCAATAATCGTATTAATAATGCGTAACACTACAATGTAAGGGTTAAAATGTATTTTTAGCAATAATCGCTACGACCCCTCACGCTCCTCACAAAGCTTAGGGAATGTTAGAGAGACAGAAATATCAATGGTGGCGTTTAGAGGACTACGACTTTGCTATAATTATATAATAAATTTGTAATAGAATCTCTATTTAGGTGTGTTGTTAAAATGTTGAACTGCATCGCTTACTTTTGTAATTGCAAACATCGACTGTGGCATTTTGTAATACCTTTTTGTGTTCTCATAGTGAAATGTCAACTGCATCACTTACTTTTGTTCTAGCAAACATTGTTTTTAACAGAAAATAATGCTAAAATGAATCACTTGTTTTCGTTACAGCAAATATTTTGCGGGAGAAACGAAAACATATACAATAACAAATCAGATCACGCCAAGTCATTTATGCATTAGGTCTCCTTTTAGACCTCTTTAGTTAGGTCCATTTATCATTTTCCTTTTAAATTAACATCGCATTAAATGTAAACTATATTGCTTGGATGTCTTTGTTTGCAATTTTTTGTTTCGGTTTGTTAATATATTGCTGCATTTCAAAAAAATAAAAATAAAAATAAAAATTAAACTATTGTCTATAGTCAATAACTGGTAAAGCCATCAATTTATGACAAATTTGATTATGGGGACATTACATTTACAATATTATGTCACAATGTAATATAATTCATAAAATTGAAAAGACTTGGCAAAGATGACACCATAACTGCTAGATAGAAGTAAGGTTGTTGGACTAGTTTCAATCCAATCAACAAACATTTTTATTAAAGTTTGTTGGGATTTGCTAATCACTGCCCACTGGGCATTTGTTTAGCTATGTATATTAGGAATCTTAGAGTTAATTAATATCAAAATGATGATCAATTACGATAATTTTAGAGATGAATAAATGTTCATTAAATGCATTTTTTTGATTTAAAAAGAAATTTTGTCTTTATTAATTGCACTTAATTGTTTTCCCGGTGGGCAGAGATTAGCATAGGGAAATGGTTATACCAACAATTTAGATCATACCAACATGAATGTAAGAAAACCTGGATCAACAAAACAAACCAACATGAATACGCAATTTTTTAGTCTAGTTATAAAACGTCTTTACTTGTGTCTTCCTTTTATAAGTACCTCGTGTCCAATTTAAATATTTATCAATGACTAAATAACGCGTTGAAGCTTTGTAACAAATGAGTCAGAAGACGTAGTGAATCAAGCGAAGTAGCATCATTAAAATGCGGCCACAGTACTCAATGCTTTGTAATTAAAGAATCAAAAGACGTCACGTCATTAAGATGAGGCCACATTAAACATTTCTCCTAGAATTCACATACGAAAAAAAGTATCTCGGTAATCACTAGGGCAAGCCAAAGATTATTGGTCAAGCAACTAATAGAACACAATCGATGAGTTGTGCTTGGCAAAATGACATAGCTTAATGATGGTGGCATTTTGATTGTGATTCCATCGTAATACAGGCGTTTACCCGTTTTTGAAATGTGATTTTTCAACATCAAATTCAGTTATAAGGATCATTATTTGAGACAGAATAATAGTTAGATTGTGTATATATTTTGGTAAAGGTGTTGTCATGGTCTAAATATGTCCTTTGTGTCATTGTGAGGTGATGTACAACTGTGAGAGGTTGTTGTATGATTAGGGTAAACTGTTTAGGATTACTAATTTTCCCTCTGGTATTTTCTCGATCAAGTGTGCTAATTTTTTAGCATCTCACTAATAACCATATTCGGGATTGTGATTCAGTTATTGTTAGATCCAAGAGGCGTTTAAGAGATTTGATCATTTTTCATTAAATTGAGTTATGAAGGTTGGCAAATTAATAAGTAGATTGTCTATATATATTTTTGGTAAAGGTGTAGTCATGGTCTAAATATGTCCTTGTGACGATGTGAGGTGATAGTTATGGGAGGTTGATATATCTTTCTCAGGGTAAACTTTTTACGCTTGCTATTTTTCGCTATGGTCTTTTATCACGTGTGCTAAATTTCCTTGCTTCTCGCTAATTTACATGTCTTATGACTAGCGACATGCTTGGATAACGATGATTACAAATTAGGATATAATTAGATCGATCATCCTTAATCACGTTTTGGACATAAAATTGGAATTATATCATTGAAACGAGAACACTAATTAAAAGCTGGTAAAATGAGCTTATTGATTCTTTACATGTTAACAATAAATTCGTATGAGCTTTGTTATCAATGATAAGATAAGGCGTGTCACTAGTTACTATCTATTCAACAAAAAGTTGAAGAAATCACAAGACAAAAATCCAGAAAAAAAAAAAAAAAAAAAAAAAAAAATCCTTCTTCTTTCCGGAATTAATATTATTGTCTCATTATTTTTTTTTATTATCAACATAATTTATGAGTCATTTATTACTACTTATTCCATTTCAACTAAAGTTATTGTTATAATAAAGGCAATTTTTCCAAAACAATATTGTTAGTTTTGAAGGTAAAAATAAAATTTTAATAGCTAAAACTAACCATAAATAATAAATTTGATTTTAAAAATTTTCATTTAATGATTTAGATATTAAAGGAAGATTTTAGATGAATTAAAACTAATGCTATTACTGTAATATGCATGCAATAGATTAAACTAGTTTTGGATGAATCATCATGGTTCCAGGTACAAAGAATTAACCAATCAGATAAAAGACTAATATGCCCTCACCTTCCTATAAATAGAGACTTACATTTCACAACTTCAGCACACAAACATGACTAAAGATGTAGAGCCAGATCCACTTATACTACTCAAAGTTTCATACAGTAACAACATGATCATCGTTCATAGTATCTCGACTCTAAATCCTTATGTAGTCACACTCAGGTTGTTAGATATATTTTTATTGAAAATCTATGCTTTTTTTTTTTTTTTTTTTGATAATCCATGTTCAATAATGGTTTACTTAATTGTTTTTCAGAACTGAGTATTCTGTGACATGTTAACAGAGTATTCTGTAACATGTTAACAGTAGACTCACCAGTCAACATTCCCAAGCGAAGGGGTAGTTCCAAATCTGGTTTCAGCGTTGGAGCCCAGGGATATCTTAGGGAATATAGAGAGACACAGACATCAATGGTGGCGTCTTGGGTGGTCGTCTTTGCTATAATTATATGATAATTTTGTAATAGAATGCATGTTTAGTTGTGTTGATAAAATGTTGTGCTACATTTTTTATTTTTGTAATTGCAAACATCGATGGTGGTATCTTAGGGGGACGTCTTTGCTATAATTATATGGTAATTTTGTTATAAAAATTTAGTGGATTGATATTGAAATGTTAACTGCATCACTTACTTCTGTTCTAGCAAACACTGTGTACCGTTTTTTTATGCTTTTTTCTTTGAAGCAACAGGTTTTCTTATTAGACATTAAAACTCCAAAGCAAAAAGCTACGCGGGACAAACGAAAGGTGTGTACTATAAAAAATTAGGTCACCGACTCACCGGATAGATGATGAGATTGAGAAGACTCGGTTAGTACTTATGGTGTTTAGTGTTGAAATGTATGAATATTAATTTTATTAAATGTAAAGTATTGTCTGTGGTGAGAAACTGCTGAATAAAGCAATCAATTTAGGAGGAATACATGATGGAGAAATTAAATTACAAGTATATAGATAAAAGTAGTAAAATTGGTATAACTTTTTTCATCATGTCATAATGCAAAAGACTATATTTAGTATGCCAATTCATAACTTTATGTCACATTGTAAACTATGGTATGCAGATATAGGATCGAGAAGACTTACACAGAACACACATAATAGAATTTTTTTGTTCTGAATGCCAACCCTTAGCACCCACCACTTTATAACTACAATTCTCACCATACCCAATCCTAAACCTACGAAAATCTCTATACTTTAACACACAACATGGCTAAAGATGATGAGCCAGATCCACCCGATATTGTTAAAATTATGTACAACAACATGATCATTGTTCATAGTATTATAATGTTTCTGGGTACTAAATACTCTTAAAATGATTTTTTTTAATAAAACAATCAATGATTTATTATTATTTTTGTTCTTCTTGTTGTTGTTGTTTTTGTTCTAACAATTCTTGTTTAATTTCTATTCAGGAGTGATTATGAAAAAGTGTTATAGTAGTGATTGCGTGACAAAAAGATGGCTTTGCCGTTGTAATTGGTATCACATATCGCTCCATCCATTAGTCAGCAAGCGACACCGTGGACAAGATAAACTCGTAAAGAAAATTTCTTGGAATAGCGTATTTACACATATGTTGACTAGCGGCATCAAAGGCTTCACAAGTCGAAGTCGATCCCAATGGAGAGGACGACATTGTTAAGAAAATTCAACGTTTGTTTCTTGGAATAGCGTAACTAAAAAAGCTTTTTGTAATTTATTTAAGGTTATTAATTTGTATACATAAACGTTTTTGTGGACTCTTGTAATTTGCTGATTATTATTTCAATAATTAACTTTGGGTATCTTTTAAAACATAGATTTATTCAAACTCGTGATTAACAAATATCAACAAGAGCTAATACCATCTGCTCACCATTGAAAACCATATGTATTGTCGTTATACCACTCACTTTTATTAACTTCTTATAATCATGAAGCAAATGGACCATATGTCGCGACCTTAATCTATATGAATAAAAAAGGTTTATTTGTAATTATTTTAAAGACCCGTTGTATCCAAATAACACGTTAAAGGATTTGTGACTAACTAATTAGAAAATGTATCGTCATTAAAATGAGTCCACATTTCCTCAATGTTATGTAACTAAAAAAATCAAGATACGTAACGTCATTAAGATACGAGCACATTTACTCAAAGGTATGTGACTAACCCATCAGAGCGTCACTAGCATAATGCCGCACTTACTTTTTCACCTCGAAGTTGCATATCAAAAGCTCAAAAGCATTCTGGTCATCATTAGAGTAAGCAAAAGCTTATTACTCAAGCAACTAATTGAACATACTAGATGGTGAAATTGAACATCCTTGATTTTTTTTGAAGATCGAAACAGAAATAACTTTGCCAAAACGGGGAAACCTAAGTTCTAACGAAAAGCTAGGAAAATAAGCTTACTGCTTATTTACATGCTAGAGTACGACTCATTCCAACCTTATTTTGAAGCAAAGATTAGATAAGTTTTATTATAAACACTAAACTTATTTTTAATTTAATGCTTATCAAGATGAAATACGTATTAAATATCAACATTAATGCAATTAATGGATGATGTTTAAAGAAAGAAAAATATAAAAACACAAGAATTTAAAGAATTGTATTCACGCAATGATATGACATATTTATTTGAGGATGTATACTAAATAGAGAACTTAAAAGGAAGATAGAGAATGACATGTCATTGTATGGATATGTTTTGTTTTTTTTTTTTTTTTTTTAATTTTTTTAGCATTTAACTTCGATAACCATCAAGCAAATAAACATGGTTCGTTTGTAGAAATTATAAACGAATGAATTACATGTTAAAATCTGTAAGTCATTAAAATGAGGCCACATCTGCTACACGCTTTGTAACAACAAGCTAATGGAAGACGTAACGTTAGCAAGATGAGGTCGCATTTACTAAAATATTTGTTACTAACGAACCAAAGTCGTAGCATCACTAAAACGTGGCCACATTTACTCAACGCTTTGTAACTAATAAATACAGATTCATAAAGTTAGTAAGATGAGGTCACATTTAGTCAACGCTTGGTAACAAACGAATCAAGAGATGGAGCGTCATTAAAATTTTAGATCGTCTATAGATTTTGGTAAAGGTCTAGTTAGGATCTAAACATGTCCTTGTGTCGTCGTGAGGGATGTATAGTTGTTAAAGGTTGCCGTATCTAGCTTAGGATAAACTTTTTAAGTTTTCTAATTTTCATTCGTGGTATTTTCTCAAGTGTCTTGAATTTCCTTATATCCAGGTTAATTACCACAAGGTAGCATATAACTAGATCATCCTTGATCACTTTTTGGACATAAAGAATGGAACAATATTACTGAAACAAGAACACTTAATTATGAAAATCAGTTTAAACCATTGATTACATACTATCTGAATTAGTTTAATTTCAACTGATATCTTCCATAGTATCGGTCTGGATCATTAAATGGAAATATTAAAAAACACATTTTTTTTACTATTTATGATAATGTTTGTTTCTGGTGTTTTTATGACAGGTACTTGGCAAAATGAGGTAGCGTAATGCTGATGACATTTTGGATCATGATTCCATTGTTAAGAAAATTCAACTTTTGTTTCTTGGAATAGCGTAACTAAAAAAGCTTTTTGTAATTTATTTAAGGTTATTAATTTGTATACATAAACGTTTTTGTGGACTCTTGTAATTTGTTGATTATTATTTCAATAATTAACTTTGGGTATCTTTTAAAACATAGATTTATTCAAACTCGTGATTAACAAATATCAACAAGAGCTAATACCATCTGCTCACCATTGAAAACCATATGTATTGTCTTTATACCACTCACTTTTATTAACTTCTTATAATCATGAAGCAAATGGACCATATGTCGCGGCCTTAATCTATATGAATAAAAACAGTTTATTTGTAATTATTTTAAAGACCCGTTGTATCCAAATAACACGTTAAAGGATTTGTGACTAACTAATTAGAAAATGTATCGTCATTAAAATGAGTCCACATTGTTGGAAAATTTAGTGCACTTGTGGGATTAGTTCACACCTTGTAATGGGTTAGAGGTACGGAGTGTACACCCATAAGGTCCATGAACACCCGACTCATATAGTGGTTTGTATTGGTAGTACCGGTGAAAGTCTTGCTTGGTGAAAGTCTTGCTTGGTGAAAGTACCTTCCGGTGAAAGCACCGCTTGTGGAAAGTACCGCTTGTGGTTTCCATCGATGGCGAGCTTTCCATCGATAAGCGATGCTTCCATCGATAAGCGTGTTTCCACCGATAACCGCGGAAAGTATCGACGCTATGAAAGTCTCGATAAGCGGTGTTTCCATCGATAGGTTGTATTTCCACTACAAGTGAAAGTCACCGCTAGCGAAAGCATCGCTTATGGAAAGTAATTGCTAAATAGCAGCTACAACTTCTTTATGACCACGCTTAATTGGTCATGTAACCACTAACGGCTATAATGGGGATAATTATGAGGCTATTAATGGGCCGATTAATACTCATAATTCCATTGAATAGCTCAAGAGTAACCTCCTATATATGGAGATCCGAACATGCATGAGAACACACGAAAACACTAAACACTTATTAGCGAAAGGGTTATAGAATTGTGCCTAATTCTCTAACCGCATTTGGTCTTATCCCAAGTAGATATTCGTGATACCCGGCATTGGGGTCGAATAGTTTACTTTGGAAAGTGATCACACGATTCCAAGTGATATCCGTAACCACCTAGTGGTATTGCTACCGTTATTGATTGTCTTAACCTCGCTCGGGAGATAACCCCAACAATCAAAGTAAACTATTTTGTGATAATCAATGGCAATCACGCAATGAACACATGGCTTCAAACTTTGCTAAAATCGGACAAGTTTGAAGGGTGGATTTAGGAGGTGGCGAAGAAGATGCACTTCTTCTTTATCAAGCATGAGTGTGGTCTATGTCCGACTACTCCAATTCCCGATGATGGTGATGATGCTACCGTGGAGCGGATCGTGAGGAGGAGCAAGTGGGAGAATGATGACTACATATGCAGAGGTCTTATTCGAATGGTATGTCCGATTCTTTGTTTGATATTTATCGAACTTTGAATCTTCCAAAGAACTGGGATTCCTTGGATGCCAAATATATGGTCGAGGATGCATCAAGTAAGAAGTTCCTTGTTAGTAATTTCACAAATTACAAAATGACCGATTCAAGACCGGTTATGGAACAATACAATGAACTTCTTGGAATACTTGGAAGGTTTACACAACACCAAATGAACATGGATGAGGCTATCAAAGTCTCTTGTGTCATTGATAAACTCCTCCTTCATGGAAAGATTTCAAGCATACCTTGAAACATATGAAGGAGGAGTTAACTCTGTTGAGTTATACGATCATCCGCACATTGAGGAATCTCAAAGTGCGTGATAATGACAAGCCAAAAGTGGCAATGTCTTTGGACCATCTGTTGTCAATATGGTGGAGCATAACAACTCCACCAGTACAATGACAACAAAGGCAAACGAAATTTCATGATAACACAAGGTCATATCCTAACAAGAAGGCAACACCTACTTGTTGGAAATGTGGCAAGACCGGTCACATTAAAAGGGACCGCAAGGGTGTTAAAGTTGGTGGTAAAGCCAATGGATCGAGCACTAATGGTTCAGGGAGTGGTGGTTCACCAACTCATCGAAAGGTCGAATATGTTTAATAAGTCTTTTCGATTTATTATGTTACATATGTATCTCGAATCTTTTATGTGCGGGATGATGATGTTGCGTGGTGGGTCGACTCGTGCAACAGTTCATGTGTGCAAAGATAGAAGTCGGTTCAAGACTTATGAGTCAATGAATGATGGTTCTATTCTTCACATGGGAAATGAGTCAACAAACCTTGGTGCATGGTCGTGGTTGTGTAGATATTAGGTTTAGTTCAGAAAGATTGTAACTTTGTTTGATGTTATTCATGTTCCCGATATCGTGAAGAACTTGGTTTCAAGTAGTATTTTGAATAATCATGGATATAAACAAGTTATTGAATCATAAATTTGTGCTTTCTAAGCATGGTGTTTTTATTGGTTTTGGTTATTTATGTAATCAAATGTTCGGGTTTAATATTTCTCTTCGACAATGTTAATTCACCATGTGACCACAACCGACATCGATTCTAGCCTATGGCATGCAAGACTTGGCCATGTACATTATAAAAGGATGCAAGATATGTCTAGGGATGGTTTAATCCTCGCTTTGACATGGACACCGAAAAGTGTAAAACTTGCATGTTGACCAAGATAACCAAGAAACCCTTTCGTGGTGTTAGTCGTGAGACTAAGATCTTGAGCTTATTCACGATGACCTGCGATTTGCATGCCACTCCTTCTTTGGGTAATAAGAAGTACTTTGTGACATTTATTGATGATGCTTCTAGATTTTGTTATGTCTATTTGTTACATACCAAGGATGAAGCATTAGATAAATTCAAAGTGTTTAAAATGCAAGTTGAATTACAACTGGGTCTTTGATCAAAAGATTAAGGACGATAGGGAGGTGAGTACATGGATACTCAAGATTTCATCTGTTGGAATAATCCATGAAACGATCGCTTCTTATACTCCTCAAAAAATGGTATTTCGAAAGGAAAACAGGTGTCAAGGAGATGGTTAATTCCATGTTGTCCTATTCAGATCGAGTCAAGGGTTCGGGGTGAAGCTATGTTAACAACTTGCTATTTGCTAAATAGAGTTCCCAACAAAAGGAACAAGGTTACCCTTATGAACTCGGACTAAAAGAAATCCAACCCGAATTATCTCAAGGTTTGGGGTTGTAGGGTCATTGTAAGACTCCACGATCCAAAGCAAAAGACTTTGGGTGAAAGAGGCATTGATCGCATCTTTGTTGGATATGCCGAGCATTCCAAGGTTTTAGGTTCTATGTTATTGAACCTAATGAACATGTTTCAATTAACACAATAATTGAATTAAGGGATGCGATTTTGATGAGAATAGATTCTCATCGGTCCCTAGACCAAGTCGAGGATTCCTAATGGAACTCATGACAATGGTGCATCGAGGTCCTCGATGATGAACCATCGCTGGTCCTCGATGAGGTTGTGGTTCAAAGAACTCGAACTCGTGCTCGGAAAAGCAAAAGGGTCAGACTCCAAAGTCATTTGGACCCGAGTTTCAACTATACTTAGTTGAAGGTACCAGGATGAGGTCTCGCATCAATACTCCTATTGCTTCATTGTTGAGGATGACCCCAAAACATTTGAAGAAGCAATGAAGCCCCGGATATTGCTTTCGGAAAGAAGCAATCAATGATGAGATGGATTCCATCATGGGCAACAACACTTGGTGTTGGTTGATCTACCTCCTAGTTGCAAACCTCGGGTTGCAAATGGATTTTCAAAATAAAATGAAGGTAGATGGAACTATTGAAAAGTTCAAGGCTAGACTAGTCATTCTGTGGCTTTAAACAAAAGTCAAGAATAGATTATTTTGATACTTATGCCCCCGTGGCTCAGACGCAGCATTCATAAGACCGCCGATTGCTATGGCATCTATTCACAACTGTTATTCATCGATGGATGTGAAAAATGACTTTCTTGAATGGTGAATTGGAAGAGGAGGTTTATATGAACCAACCTCGTGGCTTCATCATGCTCGCAATGAAAACAAGGTGTGTAAACCGATTAAGTCTCTTTATGGACTTAAGCAGCACCTAAGCAATGGCATCAAAAGTTTGATGAAGTTGTTTTGTCTAGTGGTTATGTTCTTAACCAAGTCGACAAATGTGTATATAGCAAATTTGATGAATCGGTAAAGGAGTCATCATTTGTCTATATGTTGATGACATGTTGATCTTTGGCACCGACTAAAATCAGTTGACCGACAAAGGAATTTTTGTCATCAAGGTTCTCCATGAAAGACATGGGGAGGCCGATGTTATCCTTGGTATAAGGATTAAACATGAAAGTAATAGAATTTTATCTCTCGGTCTCATTATATTGAGAAGGCATCGAGGAAATTCAATTACTTTGATTGTACTCAGTGAGTACACCTATGGATACTGTGAGAAGTCGATGCCTAATCATGGCAAGGTCAGATCTCAACTTGAGTATTCTAGGGTAATTGGTCTCGATGTATGCCTTGACTTGTACAAGACCCGATATTGGTTTTGCGATGGGAAAATTGAGCAGTATACTAGTAATCCTAGTGCTCATCACTTGCAAGCGCTCAGAGGGTATCAAGTATTTGAAGAGAACTATGGATTATAGTCTCTCATATAATCGTTACCCATCGTTGTTGGAAGGTTACATCGATGCAAGTTGGATCAAGAACATCAAGACAATTCGTCTACCAGTGGTCGGGTATTCCTACTGGTGGAGGTGCAATTTCTTGGGCATCCAAGAAGCAAACCCGCATCACCAGCTCAACAATGGAATCAATTTGTGGCTTTAGCAATGCCGTAAAGAAGTCGAATGGTTGAAAAACTTGCTTCGAGATTCCATTGTGGCCTAAACCTATAGCACCTATTTCTATCCGGTGTGATAGTGCAGCTACATTGGCTAAGGCTTATAGCCGATGTACAATGGTAAGTCTAGACACTTAGGTGTCGACATAGCATGATTCGCGAGCTTATCATGAATGGGGTGGTATCTATAGAGTTTGTGAGATCTCAATGTAACTTAGTCGATCACTTTACGAAGGTCCGCTAGAGACTTGGTTATAAAGTCTCGCTAAAGGGATGGGTTTAAGTCCAACTTAGTCATCGAATGTTAGGACACCCAACTCCTCCTAAGGAAACTTGGGAGCCGAGTTCAATGTGGAAAGTCGAACATTCGATGGATCGAGCACATGTTTATTTACATCCTAAGGTTGTGCTCGAACTCACGAAAGGAGGATGAAGTCTTTACTTCTTAATGGTTAATTTTCTTTGAAAAGTGCTTGGCGTGAGCATGACTAAAGAGGAATCACCTATGTAAATGTTGAAGTTTTGCCGCCTGTGAAGCTTTGGACTTTTAGCTTTACAACATTTATGAATTTGGATATGGACACATGGCTTGTATAGTGTCGGAGCTTTTAAGTGTTTGAAAACTTGTGTGTATTTTATCTTCGTATTCAAATGGGTTGAAGGGTTCAATTCTTAGAACACCCTAATTCTCGAATATTTGAACGTGTAATTTACTAAGATGGAAATTCAATCCTCGTGACATTTTCGCTTATGCACATGTTTTGCTTAATGTTTATTTTTCATGCAAAGAAAGTGAACTAAATTGGGAGGATTGTTGGAAAATTTAGTGCACTTGTGGGATTAGTTCACACCTTGTAATGGGTTAGAGGTACGGAGTGTACACCCATAAGGTCCATGAACACCCGACTCATATAGTGGTTTGTATTGGTAGTACCGTGAAAGTACCGCTTGGTGAAAGTACTGGTGAAAGTACCGCTGCTGGAAAGTACCGCTTGTGGTTTCCATCGATAGGCGTGTTTCCACCGATAGACCGTGAAAGCACGATGCTATGAAAGCATCGATAAGCAAGTTTCCATCGATAGGTCAGTATTTCCACCACAAGTGAAAGTACCGCTAGTGGAAAGCATCTTATGGAAAGTATCGCTAAATAGCGCTATAACTTCTTTATGACCACGCTTAATTGGTCATGTAACCACTAACGGCTATAATGGGATAATTATGAGGCTATTAATGGGCCGATTAATACTCATAATTCCATTGGAATAGCTCAAGAGTAACCTCCTATATAGAGATCCGAACATGCATGAGAACACACGAAAACACTAAACACTTATTAGCGAAAGGGTTATAGAATTGTGCCTAATTCTCTAATCGCATTTGGTCTTATCCCAAGTAGATATTCGTGATACCCAGCATTAGGGTCGAATAGTTTACTTTGGAAAGTGATCACACGATTCCAAGTGATATCCAGAACCACCTAGTGGTATTGCTATCGTTATTGATTGTCTTAACCCGCTCGGGAGATAACCCCAACACACATTTCCTCAATGTTATGTAACTAAAAATCAAGATACGTAACGTCATTAAGATACGAGCACATTTACTCAAAGGTATGCGACTAACCCATCAGAGCGTCATTAGCATAATGCCGCACTTACTTTTTCACCTCGAAGTTGCATATCAAAAGCTCAAAAGCATTCTGGTCATCATTAGAGTAAGCAAAAGCTTATTACTCAAGCAACTAATTGAACATACTAGATGGTGAAATTGAACATCCTTGATTTTTTTTTGAAGATCGAAACAGAAATAACTTTGCCAAAACGGCGAAACCTAAGTTCTAACGAAAAGCTAGGAAAATAAGCTTACTGCTTATTTACATGCTAGAGTACGACTCATTCCAACCTTATTTTGAAGCAAAGATTAGATAAGTTTTATTATTAACACTAAACTTATTTTTAATTTAATGCTTATCAAGATGAAATACGTATTAAATATCAACATTAATGCAATTAATGGATGATGTTTAAAGAAATAAAAATATAAAAACACAAGAATTTAAAGAATTGTATTCACGCAATGATATGACATATTTATTTGAGGATGTATACTAAATAGAGAACTTAAAAGGAAGATAGAGAATGACATGTGATTGTATGGATATGTTTTTTTTTTTTTTTTTTTTTAATTCTAGCATTTAACTTCGATAACCATCAAGCAAATAAACCTTATTTTCCGATCCTAATCTATAAAAGTAAAGAGTTGAGATCAATATAAACTCATATTTGTCATAGAACAAATGAACCAATCATAACCTCCATTTTTATCTAAATTAATACAAAATCATTTTCCACCTTTTTTAAACATCATATCTTACAAACGGTAAATCTTCAAAATATAAAAATACATTATCGTGACGAGAATTAATTATTTTTCATAGATATGCACTTTTACATATTTTCGACAAACATTTTTTTCAAAATTCGTCCAAAAATCATATATGATTTTACGAATCATATATGATTTTAAAAATCATATATGATTCGATTTTACTAATCATATATGATTTTACAATCATATATGATTCTCAAAATCATATGTGATTCAGAAAATCGAATCATATATGATTTTCACAAATCATATATGATTTTGTTGACGAAATTTTGAAAAAAAAAGTTGTTAAAAATATATAGTAATGCATATCTATAGAAAGATAATTTAATTCTCGTCACGATGGTATAATTTTTATCGCGTAACGATTAACGGTTTGCAAGATAATTAATTTTTTAAAAAAGGGTGAAAGTTTATCATAATAAAAAAATGAATGGCTATTATTGGTTGATTGGATCTATGGTAAATTTTGGTTCTATATTGAACTTTTGCCTAAAAGTAAATAATGGATCGTTTGTAGAAATTATAAACGAATGAATTACATGTTAAAATCAAGAAGTCATTAAAATGAGGCCACATCTCACTATGTGCTTTGTAACAACAAGCTAATGGAAGACGAACGTTAGCAAGATGAGGTCGATTTACTAAAATCTTTGTTACTAACGAACCAAAGTCGTAGCATCACTAAAACGTGGCCACATTTACTCAACGCTTTGTAACTAATAAATACAGATTCATAAAGTTAGTAAGACGAGGTCACATTTAGTCAACGCTTGGTAACAAACGAATCAAGAGATGGAGCGTCATTAAAATTTTAGATCGTCTATAGATTTTGGTAAAGGTCTAGTTAGGATCTAAACATGTCCTTGTGTCGTCGTGAGGGATGTATAGTTGTTAAAGGTTGCCGTATCTAGCTTAGGATAAACTTTTTAAGTTTTCTAATTTTCATTCGTGGTATTTTCTCAAGTGTCTTGAATTTCCTTATATCCAGGTTAATTACCACAAGGTAGCATATAACTAGATCATCCTTGATCACTTTTGGACATAAAGAATGGAACAATATTACTGAAACAAGAACACTTAATTATGAAAATCAGTTTAAACCATTGATTACATACTATCTGAATTAGTTTAATTTCAACTGATATCTTCCATAGTATCGGTCTGGATCATTAAATGAAAATGTTAAAAAACACATTTTTTTACTATTTATGATAATGTTTGTTTCTGGTGTTTTTATGACAGGTACTTGGCAAAATGAGGTAGCGTAATGCTGATGACATTTTGGATCATGATTCCATCATTATTAGATCCAAAAGGCGTTTAATTAAGAAATTTAATCATTTTTCATTAAATTGAGTTATGCTAGTCATGCTCTAAAATATGTCCTTGTGTCGTCGTGAGATGATTTATAGTTGTGGGAGGTTGTTGTATCTAGCTTTAGGGTAAATTTTAGGTTTTCGATTTTTCGGTATGATCTTTTCTTACGTGTGCTGAATTTTCTAGCTAGTTGCTAATGTACATATCTTATGACTAGTGGCGTGCATGGATAATGATGATTACAAAGTAGCGTATAACTAGATTATCCTTGATCACTTTTTGGATAAAACTGAAACTATATTTATTGAAATGGGAAGACTAACTAAAAGCTAGTAAAGCGAGCTTATTGATTATTTATATGTCAACAGTTAATTCATATGAACCGTACAATTAATGAAAACATAAGGTGTGTCACTACTTACTAACTATGCAACAGAAAAGTTGCAGAAATCATAAAACAACTATTGAAAAACCGTATTCCTTCTCAATATTATTGTCTATATCGCAACTTTTTTATGTACCGAAATTATTTTTCGCCTACTAAAAAAGTTATCATTAATTACTACTTTTCCTTTTTTCACCATAGTTATTCTTATCATAAAGGAAATTTTTCCAAATAATATCATTAGTTTGATGGTACAATAAAAAAATTTATTGCTAAAACTTGCATTGATTGCATATATACCGTAAATTGAACATTTTATTTTTTTGGATAAATAAATAAAGTGTCTCGTCCAAACTTGACATCTATACCATCATTGCAATATTTAGTCAAGTTACACAATTGCTTAGATTCATCAAGCAAATAAACCATATATTACAACCTTAAGCTTTAGAAATAAGTAATGGTTCATTATTAGCTATTTAGATGTTTCTCTATGACTTAATAACACCTTGTAGCTTTGTAACTAATGAATCAGGAGATGTAACGTCTTTAAGGTCGACGAGGCCACATAATCTCAACGCATTGTAAGTAATGAATCACCAGATTAAGCGTCATTAAGGTGATACCACATTTACTAATCATTTTGTACCTAACGAATTACGAGACGTAGCATTATTAGTATGAGGCCACATTTGCCTCAACGCTCTGTAACAAATGAATCAGGAGACATAGTGTCTTTAAAATAAATCAGATTTACTCATTTCTTTGTAACTAACGAATCAGGAGACGTAGCGTCTTTATGATGAGACCATGTTTACTCAACGCTTCGTAGCTAAGATGATGCTAAATTTACCTTTTCACCTCGATGTTTTATATGAAAGAGGTATCTCGGTAATCACTAGGTCAATCCAAAGCTTATTAGTCAAGCAACTAATAAAGCATACTCGATGGGTTGTGCTTGGGCGCTTGGCAAAATGAGCGATTGCGTGCACGGATTTGCTTAATGATGGTGACATTTTAACATGCGATGCCATGCATCATTGTTAGATCCGAAAGTTTTTGTAAGACATTTCATTATCCTTCATCAAATTCAGTTATTAATTTGAATATCACATGTGATATTAGTGTTAAATCACATTTGATAACTTTGAATATCGCATGTGATATTAGTGTTAAATCACATATGATAAATTTGAATATCACATGTGATATTAGTGTTAAATCATATATGATAATATATCATATGTGACTTAACACTAATATCACATATAAATATATAATATTACATATCATATGTGAATTAACACTAAATATCACATGTGATAGTGTTTAATCACATGCGATTTTTTCATACAAATCTCAGATTCGAAATAAAAACGAAAAAAAAGACGAAAAACATGAAAAAACATTTTTTTTCCCGAAAGTATATCAAAGTGTCCGTCTTTAGAAAGATAACTAAATGATCGTCGCGATAGTGTAATTACTCAACCATTGATTCTTTTTTAGATGGAAGGTGGGGATGAGTCCCTTAGTATGTTAGAAATGTTTTGTATGTAAAATAACTCTCCTCTTATGTTTGAGGATAAATAATATGAAATGAAAAATCTGATTACGTAGATTTCATTTAATTTTGTAGATATTATAGAAGATATTATATGAAAAATACTAATGGCATTTTATTATGTAATCAATGTTTTATACTGATTTTGAATGAATCACAAATTAATTACTGATATACCCTCACTCCCCTCACCCCCACACATCTCCTATAAATAGACTTAACATTTTACATCTTTACATACCCCAAACACAAATATGGATAAAGATGAAGATCCATATCTACCCATACAATTTAAAGTTTCTTACAATAACAACATGATCATTGTTCATACTATTGCTACCACCCTTACATGCATAGACAAAACTTGGCAAGTTTAGGGGCCGTTTGGTTTGGTGTTAGGAATCACAATGGGTATCGGATTTGGTATGGGGTAAAATGACAATTGATATGAAAAAGTGTATCATTATGATTGTTTATGTTTTGTTGATAAAATATGGTATGAAAAACTGTATAGATATTTGAATTTTGTAGTGGAAAAGAGAGGTGCCCGCGAGAATGGATTTCATAGACACCAAATTGGTGTATAATAAATCTATGACTATGATATACCTATTTCATTACTGGACCCACAAAACAAACACCTTTAATGACTTTCAAAGTCATAGTCTCATTCCTATAGTCTCATACCAAACATACCCTTAGTTGGAGTGGCCAAACAATAACGTACTTGTTTCAGGGCGGTCAATTTCCATTTCCATTTAATAACCGTACTAATAACGCCTAACACTACAAAGTGTAAGAGTTAAAATTTATTTTTAGCATAAATTTTGGAGGGCCACGACCCCTCACGCTCCCCACAAAGCTTAGGGAATGTTAGAGAGAGACAAATATCAATGGTGGCATTTTGGAGGGACGACGACTTTGCCATATTTAGTTGTGTTGTTAAAATGTTGAACTGCATTGCTTACTTTTGCAATTGCAAACATGGACGGTGGCATTTTGTAATGACTTTTTTGTGTTTTGATAGTGAAATGTCAACTGCATCACTTACTTTTGTTCTTGCAAACATTGTTTCCAATAGAAAATAATGCTAAAATGAATCACTTTCAGATCACGCTATACATGATATGAATGACATGACTTAAGTATTACTTTGAATGGGTGTTAAAATGTATGTGTTGTTTTTATTAAATTAACATCGAATTAAATGTAAACTGTTGTCTATAGCAAAAAAAAAACTAGTAAAGCAATCAATGTATGACAATCTTGATTTTGGGTCGGGTTAGAAACAACATCATTAAAAATACCCCCATCTATCCCATGAATATTCTTTATGACATTAACCCAAAGATAGAGGGTGGACACAAGAATCTTTGACATTCACCAAATTGGAAAGACTTGAACACTGTGTTCTTGAGTTTCTTCATAAAAGAAGAGAAGAGAAGATACAATCACTCTTCTTCTCTCCTCTTCTTCCAAAAAATGGGCGGAACATATCTTCAAAAAAAAAAACACTGGATCTTCCTTCATTCTTCTTTCCTATTCTTTTCCTTTCTTCCCATAAAACATCTTGAGAACACAAATTTTTTTAATTTCTTTCCAAATCATTTCCTTTCTCCCCTAAATCAAACTCAAGAACATAGCGGAAAAGATCACACCCCTAACTGCTTGATAGAAGTAAGGTTGGTGGACTAGTTTCAATCCAATCAACAAACATTTTTATTAAAGATAAATGATTTTACCAACAATTTAGATCATAGCAACATGAACGTAAGAAACCTGGCTCAACAAAACAAACCAACATGAATACGCAATCTTTAGTCTAGTTATAAAGCGTCTCTACTTGTGTCTTCCTTCTATGAGTACCTCGTGTCCAATAAAAATATTTATCAATGACTAAATAACGCGTTGAAGCTTTGTAAGAAATGAATCAGAAGACGTACTGCTATTAAGACGAAACCACATTTACTCTACGCTTTGTAACTTGCTAATCAGGAGACGTAGCATCATTAAGATGAGGCCAAATTTACTGAAAGCTTTGTAACTAACATCATTAAAATGGAGCCACATTACTCAATGCTATGTAATTAACGAATCAAAAGACGTAGCGTCATTAAGACGAGGCCACATTAAACATTTCGCCTAGAATTCACTTATGAAAAAAAGTATCTCGGTAATCATTAGGGCAAGCCAAAGCTTCTTCGTCAAGCAACTAATAGAAAATAATCGAAGAGTTGAGCTAGGAAAAATGACAGTGCGTAATGATGGTGGCATTTTGGATTGTGATTCCATCATAATAGATCCAAAAGGCGTTTAGGAAATTTGATTTTTCTTCATCAAATTCAGTTACGAAGATTATTACTATTTGAGACAGAATTATAGGTAGATTGTCTATATATTTTAGTAAAGGTGTAGTCATGGTATAAATATGTCCTTGTGTCGTTGTGAGGTGATGTATAATTTGGGAGGTTGTATGCTTAGGGTAAGAATTTTAGGTTTACTAATTTTTCTCTGGACTTTTCTCGATCAAGTGTGCTAATTTTTTAGTGTCTCGCTAATAACCATATCTTATAACCAGCTACATGCTCGAATAACGATTAGCACAAGGTAGCATACCATTATATCACACAGCTAGGAAATTTAGCACACTAACAAAAAGCTAGTAAAACGAGCTTACTGTTTATCTTCATGATAACAATGAACTCATATCAAACTTGTTATTTATGTTGAGATTTTATGGAACTTTGAGTAATATGGGTAGATCTGTCTCTTCATCTTTAGCCATGTTTGTATGTTCAAGTTGTGAAATGTAAGCCTCTATCCATAGAAAAGTTGATGGCATACTAATCTATACACTAATGTTCACATATTTCATTTCATTGGTTTTTTTCTTTTACGTAAGATTATATGATTAATTCAATGGAATCTAAGCTCAAGCCTTTATTTGATGTGGTTGTGAACGCAACTGTCTGGTCATTGTGGAGCTACAGGAATAAAGTGCTTTTTAACATCAAACGGCGTCAAAAAAATCTCATTTTCAACGAGATTAAGCTTTCGTCGTTCAATTGGATTACTAGTAGAAGCAAACAAAAAGTTTCTTTTAGTTGGTTAGATTGGTTTAGCAATCCATGTATCTCTTGATCTTCGTACTGCTTGTATTTGTTTTCCTAGCGTCTTGCTAGTTGTTTAATTGAAATGCCGTTCCAAAAAAAATATGATTAATTCAATAAATTTAAGCCATTCATTGCAAATTAATTAAATTAGTTTCATTTTAACATATCTAAATCATTAAATGAAAATCTTGAAAATCAGATTTACTATTTAATTATGATAATGTTTGTTGTTTGGTTTTTGTTTTTCTGTGAGTAGTGCTTGGCAAAATGAGGTAGCGTAATGATGGTGATATTCGGGATTGTGATTCAGTCATTGTTAGATCCAAAAGGCGTTTAAGAGATTTGATCATTTTTCATCAAATTGAGTTATGAAGGTTGACAAATTAATAAGTAGATTGTCTATATATATTTTTGGTAAAGGTGTAGTCATGGTCTAAATATGTCCTTGTGATGCTGTGAGGTGATAGTTATGGGAGGTTGTTGTATCTTTCTCAGGGTAAACTTTTTATGCTTGCTATTTTCCGCTATGGTCTTTTATCACGTGTGCTAAATTTCCTTGCTTCTCGCTAATTTACATGTCTTATGACTAGCGACATGCTTGGATAACGATGAGTACAAATTAGGATATAACTAGATCGATCATCCTTAATCACGTTTTGGACATAAAATTGGAATTATATCATTGAAACGAGAACACTAATTAAAAGCTAGTAAAATGAGCTTATTGATTCTTTACATGTTAACAATAAATTCGTATGAGCTTTGTTATCAGTGATAAGATAAGGTGTGTCACTAGTTAATTACTATCTATTCAACAAAAAAGTTGAAGAAATCACATAATTTATGAGTCATTTATTACTACTTATTCCATTTCAACTAAAGTTATCTATACTACTTATAATGGAGGGATGAACCTCTCTCCTAAATTTTTTTAAGATGTCATTAATGTGTTTTTTAAGCATTACAATTTTTAATGCATAATGTACACAATAAATAGCTTTTACTAATTTGTCTTCCACAATATTTTAATGACTCATTTATTATTTTCTTTTGAATTAGTTTAGTTTTAATACAAAAATGCACATATAAATGAATATGATTTTAAAATGCATGCAAAACTACAAAGTTCGAAAACTATTATTATTTTGTAAGAGTGTTTCGAGAACCAATCTAAATAAATTTTGAATTATTTTAAATAAAATTAACCACAAAAGTAAAAAACGGTTTTTCGTAAAAGTCGGGACAATTTTTTTAAGAAAAATGATGCAAATGTGCAAAGTGCTAAGTGCTAATTCAATGATTAATATATTAGTAAATAAATTATTATACTTTTCATGGATAACTTTAAATGATTGTTTAAACATGTAAGTTTTCTTTACATTATAAGTATTCTTTTATTTATATCCTCTATCTATGTGGGACAAGTGTTATAAACAATATTAATGATTCAAACATTTTCATAAATATATACTTTACAAGATGTATACATTATAAGTACTCTTTCATTTATATCTTTTATTTATATGGGACAAGTTTAATAAACAAATACAAACATGTTCAAAAATATATATTTTTCATAAAAAAAAATTCTAATTACTTGTGGCTACGGATCACTATCAACTAATTTGACAATAACCCCATAACATTATTGACTACCGAAACGCAAAATCACGCCACTTTCAATTGTTTTTATATGAATTAGTTTGATATTATCCATCACTTTTTTTTAAAGTTACTCAAACTCATTATGTTTTCGCTATTGGTAAAGTTATTGTAAGAGAAAACATAAAATTGAAAACATTTTTTGCCGAAAATTTTATTACTTGATACCGCCATCACAACGGGCGGCACCCTACTATAATATTCTAAAGAGTTGAAATATGCGACACGAAACTTTTGGTATCCGCAAATTTATCGTCACATAAAACGCTTCGATTATAAAGCATGATTTATTGAAATTTTATTTCGCGAACCCGCCACAGATCGCGTCCGTAAGACTCGCTAGTTGTTATAATAAAGGCAATTTTCCAAAACAATATTGTTAGTTTTCAAGGTAAAATAAAATTTTAATAGCTAAAACTAACCATAAATAATAAATTTGATTTTAAAAATTTTCATTTAATGATTTAGATATTAAAGGAAGATTTTAGATGAATTAAAACTAATGCTATTACTGTAATATGCATGCAATAGATTAAACTAGTTTTGGATGAATCATGGTTCCAGGTACAAAGAATTAACCAATCAGATAAAAGACTAATATGCCCTCACCTTCCTATAAATAGAGACTTACATTTCACAACTTCAGCACACAAACATGACTAAAGATGTAGAGCCAGATCCACTTATACTACTCAAAGTTTCATACAGTAACAACATGATCATCGTTCATAGTATCTCGACTCTAAATCCTTGCGAGTCACACTCAGGTTCTGAGATATACTTTTATTAAAAATTTATGTTTTTTTTTTTTTTTTTTTTTTTGATAATCCATGTTCAATAATGGTTTACGAATTGTTTTTTCAGAATCAGGAGTATTCTGTGACATGTTAACAGAGTATTCTGTAACATGTTAACAGTAGACTCACCAATCAACATTCCCAAGTGAAGGGGTAGTTCCAAATCTGGTTTCAGCGTTGGAGCCCAGGGATATCTTAGGGAATATAGAGAGACACAGACATCAATGGTGGCGTCTTGGGTGGTCGTCTTTGCGATAATTATATGATAATTTTGTAATAGAATGTATGTTTAGTTGTGTTGATAAAATGTTGTACTACATTGTTTATTTTTGTAATTGCAAACATCGATGGTGGTATCTTAGGGGGACGTCTTTGCTATAATTATATGATAATTTTGTTATAAAAATTTAGTGGATTGATATTGAAATGTTAACTGCATCACTTACTTTTGTTCTAGCAAACACTGTGTAATGTTTTTTATGCTTTTTTCTTCGAAGCAGCAAGTTTTCTTAATAGACATTAAATCCCAAAGCGAGAAGCTACACGGGACAAACGAAAGGCGTGTACTATATAAAATAAGGTCACCGACTCACCGGATAGATGATGAGATTGAGAAGACTCGGTTAGTACTTATGGTGTTTAGTGTTGAAATGTATGAATATTAATTGTATTAAATGTAAAGTATTGTCTGTGGTGAGAAACTGCTGAATAAAGCAATCAATATTAATACATGATGGAGAAAATAAATTACAAGTATATAGATAAAAGTAGTCAAATTGGTATAACTTTTTTCATCATGTCATAATGCAAAAGACTATATTTAGTATGCTGATTTAATACTTTATGTCAAATTGTAAACTATCGTATGCAGATATAAGATCGAGAAGACTTACATAGAACACATGCTATAGAATTTTTTGTTCTGAAGACGCTAAAAAACGTGGACAATAAAATATGGATTAAGAAAAGTAACGTTGAGACCCCAAAGCGAGAAGCTACAATAAAATACAAACAAAGACATATGCAGTAATGGCTAAGGTCACTGGGGATACTTGACAAGATTGTGAAGAGTGGATTAGTACTTAAGGTGTCGAGCTTTCAAATGTAGTATATGTATTAAATATCAGAAACTGCGAAATAAAGTAATCAATATAAATGCTGAGGAAATTAAATTACAGGTAAAAGTGTTAAAACTCAATTAGCAGATTACCACTTTCTTTCACTATGTCACAATGCAAAATACTCAATATAGCATGCCGATTCAGTACTTTGTGGTACGTCACGGTGTAAACTATGGTATGCTGTATAAGATTGTGACGACTTGCAGAGAACACATGTAATAGAAGTAAGGTTGCTAGTAATTTCAAGATTATCGTCTCAGTGACTTGTATTAATTTTCATAACATATACACACGAATTGAAATCTTGGAACAATTTGTATTCAATCATCAAACATTTTATTAAAGTACAGTGCTTTACAAACAATCTAGATCATAGCAATACGAATATATAAAAAATTGATCGATAATAATCAAACTAACAAGTATTAATACCATCTTTGCAATCTTTAGTCAAGTTGTAAAACGTTTCTACTTGCTTCTTCGCTCTATAAAACACCTCGGTGTCAACCTCAGCTCGCATATATCCATCAAAGTCAACAGGCCGACCACCGTTTAACAGCATAGTCTCGTTATACCACTCACTTGTATTACCCCACAACTCTCTGTAATCATCGAGCATATGGACCTTGTAATGTGACCTTAATCTATCAAAATAATTATAAAACGGTTCGTTTGTAGCAATGTATAAATTCCTCCATGGCTGAATAACGCCTTGAAGCTTTGTAACTAAAGAATCAGGAGACGTATCTTCATTAAGATGAGGCCACAGTGCTTTGTTCTGAGCTTTCTCACCTCGAATTACATGAACAGCGTCAAAATCCCAATCCATTTTCCCGCTAATTTCAGACACTATGTTCATTAGTCTCTTTGATTTCCATAAAGCGCGCCATGGTCTTTGAATATAGTTTGCAGCTTTACTTTCACAAACCCTGTACCAATAATTTTCAGGCTCGGGTTTATCAAACTGCCTCCAGATAATCGTGCTTTTATCGTTCTTTAATTGCATTGGTGTCACTTTGTGGGTCTTGATTTTCTTAACTGGGATCTTCTTCTTGTGATTCTTTTCCCATTTTTTCCAGTCTTTAAGAAACTCGCCCTCTTCGACGATCGAAGCCGTTTCTTTTAAATGCTCGAAATCAAAATAAAATCTAAAGTCTTTTCCTTCTTCGTCTTTATTGGTTAAAGTATGTTTTGATGATAAACAAATACTCAAATCCATAACAAATGTTCTGTTTAAATATTGAGCCTCACCAAGAGCACATAACAAGCTCCAAATGTAATGGTTCATGTTCTTACAGTAATCACCTCCGCGTGAATAATACAAATACTTCCCGTTCCTGAAAGAAGAACCCGACCCCATTACTGGGATAGTATCATTTATCTGATCATCACCTTTATTCGTGACATTAAGTTGACTTTGACCATGACTTCTCGGACGTTTTGCATTGATACCCGAATGCCAACCCTTAGCACCCACCACTTTATAACTACAATTCTCACCAAACCCAATCCTAAACCTACGAAAATCTCTGTACTTCCTCCAAGACTTCTCTTTTCTATTCCTAAACTTCCACGACACATCACACTCATTCACATTTGACCCATTAACCGGCGTTTGATACTCTAGAAACACAATCGACTTAAAACGCTTAGCATTAAACTTCTTGATCGCCATCAACACACCCCGGTCAGAACAATTCACCAAGCTACTATCATCACACCCAACACTCTCCACAGTCACACTCACACCCTTTTCGCCCGTTTTCTCAATAACCACCTCACTTTGCCCCACAGGCGCCTCAGCAGGGGATGCAGCCGGACTAACACTAACACTAACACTATTCACACCCTTTTCGCCCGTTTTCTCAATAACCGCCTCACTTTCCGTCACAGGCGCCTCAGCCGGACTTTCACTAACACTAACCATCCCTACATCTTCACCAGTCTTAACAACCGAGCTATCGATATCAAATGTGGCATTTTCAACCTCAGTAAACACCCTAGTCAATAACCTAGAAGACTCCCATGGGTCAGGAGGCTGATATGTTATAGCAAGTATAGTTAAAATAAGCACTGAAAACACAAATACTGAAAAACCCACATTGCTTATTAGCTTAATTGCATTTTGCCCAATGGGATCTGCTGATGAACTTATATTTTTCATTTTCCTAATTTGATCAAAACCCTATAAACCCTAATGCAGATACTGAATTTTAAGATAAAAAATGAATCTTGGTACACAAAAAGATTGAATCTTGGAACATGTTATGTGGGAATTAAGGAAATGAGAATGTACCTGTTTGTTGGATCTTGAAAATGGGTAATTTTGGTGAGATGTGATATTATTGAATGGGTTGAGTAAGACTGAAGTATGGATAGAGAAGATAGTGATATTGTACCCAAAAAAAAATGAATGATTTTGAATTGTAATGAAAGCAAAATGGTTTATAAAAGATAAGAAATTTGTAATATAATGTTAGGTAAACTACTTAAGGTCCTTTTATTTTTTATTTACTACTCGATTCGTCTCAAATTTATTGTTCATGTATTCATTTCTGGTTGTCCTGTACTAATTGTTTGCACTTGAGGTTATTAAAGATTAAATAAGTTATAAAATAATTAGTTAAAGGTAAAACTGTCATTTTACACAAAAAATAAATAAATAAATAAATAATAAAATAAAAAAATTGTTATGATAGGTTTTTTTTAATCTGTGTTTTTTTGTCGGTGGACAATTACTTTAGAAGAGCGGGAGTAATCATATAGAGGTTTATTAATAGATGGAACAAGATACATTTATGAGAAATGGATAAATGAAGTAAAAACAACTAGTGATTCGACGAAAATAGTAATATGAAAAGAACAGTCGATAATAAACTATAAAAACAAAATCCTATAAGGTCTTTCGTGATCTAGTAAGCAAGGTTTGAAGACTAGATTTTGTTGTAGTCGAGTTTGTATGATTGACTTTTACGATGATTATAGTAGCTTAGCTAGTTTATATCATAAACATAATTATTGTACCAATTGTGTCAAATCCAACTATTATTTTATAGATGTTTTTACACTGTGAGGATCTAAATGGAAATGTTATATTTATTTTGGATGTTAAACTTAAAATCAAAGATCATATCATTGTTATGTCCATTTTGGTAGTTGAATTAGTGAGTTCTCAAGTGTTAAAGATTGTAGATTTTGAGTAAACACCAAAGGTAGGAACAAGTTATAACTCCATTAGTGAAACAGAAATGAGTAAGAGAAAAACGAAGCTTTTGTAAATCGGATGTCATATAGGAAAGAACCAAAACCCGTTTTATGGGTTTTGGGATTGGTTTGTGAGATTGTAGTTTAAGAGTCCGTTTGATTTGAAGCTTTGACAATGGGTTTTTGAAATCCAAGTTCAAAATCTTTGTTTGGTTTAAAGTTTGGATTTAAAATTTGAATTGATTCTTAAAAAACTCTTTTGTTTCTAATACGTATCAGTTGGGTAGGATTTGGGTGAGGAATGTGGATTTGTATTGGCCCACTGAACATATGTATTTATTTCTTTTGTTTTATGTTAAAAAAATGAATATTTTATTTTGTTAATGATTTTAAACAAATGTATAAAATAATTGGCATATATTAAATAATATTTTTTTTACTCTCACTCATAGTTTTTAAAAAGCGCGCCTAAGGCACGCCCGCTAAGGCTCAAGCTCTGGGATTTTTTCGGATCGAGGCTCATGATACGCATTTAATCCCATAAAAAGCGTTAGCATTGGGGCTTTTGCTTTCCTTTGCCTTTTGCGCTAGGAGATGTAACGGGTTTTGGGTTTTTTCTAAATATTAAGATATGATACATGGGCCTTATAAGTTATATGCATGAGTCTTTTAAGTTATATCTAATAACCCTAATTTGTAAAAGAACTAAAACACAATCAAGTGGGTAACTATAGATTCGATCATTTTACAAATATGTAATCTCTCACGTCATAAGTTAATATCTTGAACCGATTTTTATTGATTGTTTATTTTATTGATTTGTAAATAACGTCATAAGTTTATTTTATCTTCAAGATCACATCATGGGTGAGATTTTTATGATTTGTAATATTGAACTAATTTATGTTTATTTTATTGATTGTTATTTTTAACAAGTTACTTTGTTTCATTAAATATTTTCTTTATGACATATTATCATGAAAATGTGGCATATGCCTAGAATATTAATATGTTGTTTGCTTGATATTTTGGGTTAAATTGTAAGCTTTGTTAGATATAAGTCTGCAAGTGTATGACACAAGCATATTTAGTCTGATATGGATTTTAATCTATATGTAGTTCATCGAGCCAAATAGTTGATCCGTTTGAGAAGTGACAACTGATCCATTTTAATCTTTATAATGGCTATATGTGTCATGTATTAAGTATTTAATGTTATATTGTATTATTTAAGCTACATAAATGGTTACATATATTATAAAAAAACTTAATATATTTAGTGCTGTATAGATTCGTGAATCCCGCGCTTAAGTATGCGCCTCACCTCGAGGCTCTTTGTCCCTTCGCGCCTTAGTCGCCTTGAGCCTTTCAAAACATTGCTCTCACTTATTTCAATATTTCTTCTCTTTCCACAAAAAATTCAAATATTAATCTCAAACTCATCTACAAACCAAACGGGCCCTAAATTATTGTTTGGTATCCATTTTTGAGGCCTAGGATTAGGCTTGAGTTTTAAATACTCAGATGTTTCAGTTCGCTAAGTTTGAAAAGTCCAAAAAGCGCTTAAATGACTACTTTATAAATATGTTGTCTTGTTTAATGTGTTTTTCAAAATTAAGTGAGCTATTTTATCACATCAACCACTTATTCTCTACTATTCTTCTTTTTTTATTTCTCTATAATATATATATTTTTTTTTTACTTTAAATCTTATATTTATTAAAAAAAAATCTTTTATATAATAAAAGAATTAAATCATTTCGGAGTGATTTTGTCAAAACAATCTTATTGAAAAAACAATTAGACCAATAAAATTTCTTGATTTTGCCACGTGGCAAAATTGAATGATATGATTAACTAATAAAAGTCAAAATTGAGATACAATTTGGTCAAAATTAATCAATTTTCCATCTATGAAGTAAAAGCCTCATAAAAGTACATGTGGCCAAAATCCAAATATAAATAATTAAATACTACCCGGACAAATTTTTAAAAAGTTTTGGGCCAAATATAAAAATAAAAGTAAGACGTCACTTTTTTTATGCATTCACTTCCCACGTTCAATAATACACACACAGAAAAACACTAGACCACTAAGACTATGTTTATTGGGTGGGTTGACAACCCAACCCTATGAAAATACATACAAATATATTATTTTTATAATGTTGTATACAATCAACATTAACAAACTAGATCACTTGGCAACCCAAGATCCTCAACTCACGATCTGCCTTTGTGGCTACCTTCTTTTTTTTTTTACTTAGTATTTTATATTGTTATCTAAAATTAAAAATATATATATCAAAATTTATAGTTTTTTAAATATAAAGAAATAATATTATATGTTAAGTTGGGTTATTGATAAATGGTAAAAAAAAATATAGATGAGTTGTATGTATTGATTGTATAGGTGGAGGAAAGAGAAATAATATTTTATTAAAATGTTGGGTTGTAATAGATTGTTCATAAAGATAGTCTAACAAAAGAAAAAACAAATCCACCGAAAACCAAAGCAACGGCGAACGGAAAAAAAAAATTCCTAAATCTAAGGTATGTTTACTAATTAATGAATTCAAGGTGTTAATCATCAAATTATTGATTTAGGAATTTTGTATTTATTGGTTAAGATTAAATCTTAGTTGAAAAAAATCAAATTTTGATGGTGGCTTTTCCAATTTTAAGCAAAAAATTAAAAAATAAAAAATCTTGATCACTTTTGATGACTTCTGTTATAAATGCATGTGGGGTTTGATTGGTGGTTTGGTTAATCAACATGGGTTTTCAAAACTCATCATATATGCCCAAAAGCCGGTAAAATAAGCTAATCCAAATACCCCAAGATAACAGGATTTTGATCTTTATTTTTTGACAATTGTGCTTGGTTTCATGATTTGGTTATATTATATGTTGTGCTTGGTTCTATGAAATGTCGATTATATGTTGCTAGATGAACACACATTTTTTTCAAAGTAAACAAAAAATTTCCTCATTATTACTCGCAATATTCAAAGATGAAACAGAGTACAAATTGTCTGTCATATTATTATCTTAACCTTTAACTTTTTTTTCTATCAAATCACATGGTACACATTTTTATTTAATTGGGTTATTTGGGTCTTGAGGAAGAAAAACCCTAACCATACACGACTTTAATAAGAGGCGGGTTATTCGGGTTGTGGGTTATTCACGTACGGCTTACCTTCAATAAGCTAAATTATATTATAATATAAAGATACAAATAAGTGGCTAATGTTTTATAAACAACAAAGGAACAATGAAAAACAATAAAAATCCTTTATGCAGGCTAACCCAAATAAGGATGAATCGCTCATCCAAAACCCGACCCTAATAAGAGTTCGGGTTAACCCGAATAATGTTTTTTCAACCTACATAACCTGACACAAATAAGCTTATATGGGTTTGGGCAGGGTCGGGTTAATTTCACCCTCAAAATTAAAATGCATATAACTTTTAAACGACAAATTTTTTGAAAAATTCGATTTCACCAAAATTTCTATTGGTCTTGATTTTCTTGAGCCAAAAATTCGCCACCACTTCCACCACCACCCACCTCCACCACTTTCACTCTCAAGTTGTAAGCACAATTTGACTCAAGTTGGGGCATTATGAGCCATTAGAAAAATTCGATTTCACCAAAATTTCTATTGGTCCTTTACTACTTTTGACTTGTTAACCTTTATATTTTACGTTATGTATTTTTTTTTTTTTTTTTTTTTTGATATTTTTACCCACATTATTAATAAGACAAGACAATTTTTTAATGGTTTTTTGGAGTAAAGTCCAAAATACATCCATGTGGTTTGTCCTGTGTATCGCTTTATATCCCTAAACTTTTTTTTGGCACAAAATCATCCCTCCGTTAGTAAAGTTGGCACAAATACATCCTTCTGTTAGTAAAATCAGTTAGTGGGGACTAACGATGCAATAAATATTTGCACCGTTAGTCCTTAGGACTAACGATGCAATAAAATAAATTGCACCGTTAGTCTTAAGGACTAACGGTGCACTCCATCGCCACCTACCACCACCAGCCACCTTCACCATCACCTACCACCTCCATCGCCACCCACCAGCACCTAACGCCACCCCCCCACCTCCACTGTCGCCACCCACCGCCACCACTTCCACCACCACCCACCTCCACCGCCACCTCCACCACCCAACGCCACCACCCCCCACCTTAACTGCCGCCACCCATCGCTACCACTTCCACCACCACCCACATCCACCGCCACCTACCACCCAACGCCACCATCACCTACCACCACCTCCATCGCCGCCACCACCGCCACTCCACGCCACCACCACCGCCACCTACACCCACCGCCACCACCAACCTACCACCCACCTCACACAACCACCACCCCTCACCGCAACCACCTCCACCACCACCACATCACCACCACCACCTCCACCGCCACCTTCACCGCCACCACCACCACGCCACCACCACCATCACGCCACCCACCTCCATCGCCACCACCATCACCGCCGCCCACCACCGCCATCAACGCCACCTTCACCGTGGGTGGCGACGGTGGCGTTGGTGGAGGTGGTTGCGCGGCGGTGGTGGTTGTGGTGGTGGTGGTGGGTGGCGGTGGTGGTGGCAGTGAGTGGTGTGGCGGTGGCGGTGGCGTGGGTGGTGGTGGCGGCGCGTGGTGGTGGGGTGGTGGTGGCGTGGCTGGGTGGCGGTGGCGTGGTGGGCGGTGGTGAAGGTGGCGGTGGTGGCGAGAAGGTGAAAGTGGGTGGGTGGTGGGTGGCGGTGGTGGAGTGGCAGTGGTGGTGGTGGGCTGGTGGTGGTGGCGGTGGAGTGCATCGTTAGTCCTTAGGACTAACGGCAATTTATTTTATTGCATCGTTAGTCTAAGGACTAACGGTGCAAATATTTATTGCACCGTTAGTCTCCACTAACTGATTTTACTAAGAGAGGGATGTATTTGTGCCAACTTTACTAACGGATGGATGATTTTGTGCCAAAAAAAAGTTTAGGTATGTAAAGCGATACACAGGACAAACCACAGGGATGTATTTTGGACTTTACTCCAAAAAACCATTAAAAAAATTTTCTTGTCTTATTAATAAAGTGGGTAAAAATATCAAAAAAAAAATACATAACGTAAAATATAAAGGTTAACAAGTCAAAAGTAGTAAAGGACAAAAGATATTGAAAAAGAAAAAATCATAAAAAAGACTCGTTATTTAGTACACCCCTAAAATGATACCGATACACCTTCCCCTATCTTTTTGTTTTTTTATATAAATTTGTTTTTATTATAAACATGTGAAACATAAATTATGGAACAAATAATATATCGTTTGACAAGTTAAAAAGTAGTAAAACACAAAAAATACAAAGCATGCACCATAAAAATTGTCTTGCCTTGTTAATAAAATGAGTAAACTGCCCAAAAAATGTGAAACATAAAATATAAGGGTGCGTTTAGTTAGGGGAAAACACACTTGTTTTCTATAAAATGTTTTGTAGAAAACAAGAAAAATGGATAACGCGTTCAAATAAGCGTTTTCTAACAAAATGTTTTGCAAAATACAAAATCCTCTATTTTTTTTAACTTAACAAAAAAAATTACAAAACAAATTTTAGTTGTTTTCCCTGTTTTCCGTTGCACAACCCTCCTTCCCCTTCTTCAAAATAGAAAATACAAACATCAACTAAACACGTTTTCTATATTTTCAAGTGTTTTGTGAAGATAAATTTTCCTTCTTAATTTTTACAAAATTAGAGATAGAAAACAAGAAATTTTTTTCTCCAACTAAACACACCCTAAAGTTTGATGAGTAAATTTAGAAACAACGAACTTAGCTAGGTGCTAGAAAGAATACCGGTCGCGAGTATACAAATGGAACCTAACCATACATGGCTTCCGATTATATCTTCTAAATCGTCTACACTAACAATCCATCTTTCCCCCCAAAGGGCGATTTTAGTAAATAACCAAATATGATACTTGGGCTAAGCCCACCCCTTGGCACTTTCTCTATCTTTGGTCAACGCACTTCGTAACTAGTCTATACCCCTGCAAATCGCGTCCATGTTTGCGGATATTCTATCAAATTCGTGTGCTTTTAATATTTGTGAATGGTCATTTGTAAGAAGGGAGAGGAATATGGTAGCTCATAGTATAGTCTCATGGGCTTTGGGATGCACTAGCAATGTAATATTAGAAGGCGAAGTTCCAACTTGTGCATATGTATTAGCTACATAAGATGTTATATCGTTTGAATGTTAATTTCATCTTTTCAATCAAAATAAATAAATAAATAAATATTAAAAAAAAGGGCAAATGACAAAAAAATTCATTGAACTTGACACTTTATGTGATTGTGTGTAGCCAACTATTTTTTTTCTTATTGTATGTACTGAACTTTCAAATTTCGATCATTATGTGTATTTTGTGACTATTCTGTCATGTAAAATGACTATTTTACCCTTCGAAATTTGAAAAATTAAAGGTAAATGGGTCACAAAATACACACAATAATCGAATTTTTAAAGTTCAGTACACACAATAAGAAAAAAACTAGTTGACTATACACAATCATAAAAAGTGTCAAGTTCGATGCATTTATTTGTCATTTGCCCTAAAAAATAAAAAAAATACAGGTATTACAAGCCAAAAGGACTGGGTTTATCAACCAACATAGATCATTTTAATGACAGGTTTTGTAACATGTGAGCAAAATAATGCAAGGTTAAAGAATGCAAGTTAAAAGAACTCACATGGAAAAGATACCTTCTCTGACATAATAACTTAACCCGCCAGTTACGTTCACTATACCTGTATTAGCCTAGTTAAATGGAAACTTTGTTGCTTGCATAATTTCTTTATCATTTTCTAGCCTAGTTAAATATAAGCAGGGGAGATCAAGACATGTGTGAGTAGAAAGCCAAGTAATGCTATCACATGATAATATAGACTATAATATAAATAAAAATAATAGTCTATTAAAATTGTGCTAAAACTTGCAACTATGTAAAATTAAATTGAAGAAAATTGTAACAAGGCTAGTCAATGATAGACGATGAGTGTGAAGTAAACAAAAGACTACCAAATATTCTTTTGAGAGGGAAAATTGGTTAATGAATATTCTTTTGAGAAGGAAAGTTTTTGAATTTTATTCCTATTAAAACACTTTTTATATATTCAAAAATAATTTGTCTAATTATTTTTGTAAAAATGTTGTCACATTTTTTAAAATGTACTTTGTAAAAATTTAAAGTGTATGACAAAAATATTTTTTTGATCATCCATAAAGTTTAATGTTCAGTGTTCATACCTTTAGTGATTTTACGTTGAAATGTAAATTTCCGACTAATAACTTGTTTACGTTAACTTTGACGTAAAAAGTTTTTACATTTTGTTACTATCAAAATGTAGAGAATACGAAAAATGTAAAACATTTTAGACATTATATATATTAGCAAAATCAAATATATCAAAACCTTCGTGCCGATTTAGTCGAACACCTTTCCCCTAGAGTTTAATTTAAGGTTTTTTTATGTAAAATAGTTTCTAAAATTTAATGTGATGGTTTTAATTATGAACGAAAGTTTAATTTAGCTTTTAATTAAATTTGTTAAAAAAAACTGAGTTTAGCGGTGACCATAGCCTATGTATGAAGGTGCGCTGAATGATGAGATGACGATAATGTGGAGAAGGTGTATTTGGTGACCATAGCACCTAGTCTAACAAACATTTAAAATGATACAAAAAAATACAAACAAGTACCCCAAGTATACTTAAAATAACAAATTACAATATTATAGAAACATAACACTTGGTTTTACAAACAATACGTTTAAGGCTCGCAGTAGAATATGGTGCACATTGGATCAACATAGAAAAGAACTTACAGTTAGGTGGGCTTTTGCTTAAACGATGGTGGAACTAAAACTTAAGGTTCCTAACCATTTAGACGTTAAGAGTTTTGCATTATTAATTGTAGAGGCTTGCATCCGACAACCTTATAGACGGTATAGCGATGAGTGGTTTTCTTTTCTTTAGTGTGATACCAAATCTTTCCGAGAGGTCATGATCTTCACCAGGTGGCAAACTCCAGTCAAACGAGTGCAAGAGTGAAGCCAATATAAACATTTGCATTTTTTCAGCTAGTGGAAAGCCTGCACATGTTCTTCTCCCTGATCCAAACGGGAAGAAATTAAATTTTTTACCACTGTAATCCCATTTGTTTGCCTCCTCATAAGTCAAGAACCTCTCAGGCTTGAAATCCAAGGGATTGTCCCAATAACGAGGATCCCGATGGATTGACCAAACATTTAGAAAGACTGTGCAACCCTTAGGGATTGTATATCCACCTACTGTGCAATCCTGGCTTGGTGATCGTGGTAAAAGTAAAGGGACTACAGGGTGCAGCCGAAATGTTTCCTTAATCGTGGCATCTAGGTATCTCAATTTTGGGATATGAGATTCTTCCACTATGGTATTTACTCCTACAATTTCTTCCAATTCTTCTTGAATCCTTTTCATTACAGTGTGATTCTTCATAATTTCCGCCATCGTCCATTCTATGAGTGTTGATGTTGTCTCTGTTCCTGCAGTCATAATATCCTGATGCAACAAAATATCAGTTTAGCCATCAAACAAAATTTAACAAAATGAAGAATGTTATAAGAATAATGTACCATGAGAAGTGCCTTTATCTGGATGAGGTTAAGTGACGTTGGATCTTTTGGTCCTTGAGATCTAATAACATCTGTAAAAAATCTTTCTTTCCGTTATCCCCAACTTCATCTTGTGACTTTTGGAGTTAGATTTGCTTGATCTTCTATAATTCTTGTAACAATTTTATCCAACTTGTTTCGTTGCCTCAACATTTTGCGCTTGATACCTTGTAGATCGAACCAAGCAAGACTTGGGAAAAAATCAGACAAGTTTGGCTGTCCAAAAATCTCAGCCATCTTTTCTGTCGCCATCTGTAACTCAGCTCCAAAATTGCTATCATGTGTTCCTTCAACATATGTGTTTTCCCAAACCATGCTTCTTATGACGTTTGCCTCTGTCAAGAAAGAAATCTCACTAATGTTGATTTTTGTACCAATTTTACTAAAAATATTTTTGATGGTTTTTCTAACTTCATCTGTTCGAAAACAACGGCATGCTTCAAGATTCTTGTTGCTTAGGACCTCATGGACAAATATCTTACGAAGGTTACGCCAATTGGGGTTGTTGTTGGAAAATATTAAATCTCGGCCTTCGTAACTAAAAACTAAGGCTGCAACTGTTTGATCGCGGTTAGAAAAGATCTCATCTTGGTCACGAACCACCACCTTCGCTAATTCAGGAGTGTTTATGACGATATGAAGCTTGCTTCCCAAATAGATCTTGAAGATGGGGCCATAGGTGTGAGCCAGGTTAGTGAACTGTTTGTGCAACTCAGGATTGAGAAACGGAAGGTACCCAAGAATTGGCAAGGAACGAGGACCTGGCGGCAATGTTTGTGAGGAGCTTGAAAGTGACAAAGTGTACCATAGTATAGCAATGATCGCCACTGAAACTGTAACTATTGCCATTGTAAACTCGTCGTTCTTGCTCACTTGCCACCACCATGACCCAAGATTGTTTAATAGTACCATTTTTTGCAAATGATGGAATACTTTTTTTAGAACAAAAACTCAATTTAAGAACAACGAACTCAGCAAGGTGCTAGAAAAGATACCTTGACATAATCTGCCAAAATAGATCATTTTAATGACAGGTATTGTAATATGTGAGTTGAGTATAATATGAAAAAGATACCTTTATCATTTTATAACCTAGTTAAATATAAGCAGGGGAGACCAAGACATGTGTGAGTAGGGCTGAGCACAAAACCGAGAAAACCGAGCCGAACCGGAAAACCGAGCCGACCGACCGAACCGAACCGGACCGACCATTTTCGGTTCGGTTTCGGTTCTATGTCTAATAGTTTTCGGTTTCGGTTCGGTTCGGTTCGGTCCGACCAAAACCGACCAAACACGCACCTAAAGCATAAACCGGGCGAACCGATCGAACCGACAAAATCGAACCGAACCGAACCGATTCGGTTCGGTTTCGATTCATGTTTTGTGAAATTCGGTTCTCGGGTCACGTCGGTTCGGGTCGGTTCGGTTCGGTTCGGACCTTTGCTCACCCTATGTGTGTAGAAAGCAGCAAGAAATGCTATCACGTGATAATATAGACTACACTAGTTATAAACCCCGTGTATGCACGGGCTTTTTTTTTTTTTTTTTTTTTAATTATGTATTGTTATAGGTTAAAATGCAAAGAAATTAACCTTTCGTATACGCAAACCTCAAATACTTATATAAAATATGACAAAACATTAATTAGGCAAAAGATCACAATGGGCACTTAACCCAAATTTGTATAATAAATTCAGTCACTAAAATGTTGCTTCAAGTATGCAAAACGATGAAGATTTGTAAAAACTAATCAGAGTTGAAAATTATAAAACTCGTCTCGATTTGAGTCCCCATATCAGTAATGCTTCCATGATAGAATTGATAAAATTCAAAGGGTAAGCTTGTTGAATAATCATATCCTCTGCTAGGACCTGGAACTTTATATCCTTGTTTCTCATATTCCATGTCTATAAATTATTCGTAAATTATATTACTTGTTGGAATAAAAATAGATCTTTTGTAAATGTGTTTTTAGTACAATGTGGATCGCCGGCCATCTACCAGTTGGTGTGTTCATGTGGGAAATGGTGTTGAAAGGCATTCAATGCACCACCACATATGTTATATTTATGCTTAACTTGCACCAGAAACCAAATTGTTTGTCACTGACGTAAAAATAAAAAACCTTATGTATATAGGTTTTTATTTATTTAGTAATTTTAGAAAATAATTTTGGATTAAAAATTATCTTTTACTATTTAAGCAAAATGTCATGTAGTAATATATAGTAATATATTTATTGTTGTATTGTAACTAGTATTTAGAAAAAAAAGTGTCTTTATTATACTCTTTATTTGTCGTTGATCCGTGCATTATTTGATTTTGTTAATCATTAGAATAATAGGTGGTCTAGTGGTAAAGAACTTGTGACTATCACTCTAAGATATGTGAGTATCAAGTTCGGTTTACATTAGATATGCAACAACTCATGAGTGGCCACACCAACCTCCTGAAAAAGGAAGGAAGTGGCCACACCAACCTCTTGAAAAGGGAAGGGTTTACCTGGTTTGAGTCTGTGTGGCAATGGGTTCAAAGCCCGTGAATTAGTTGGCCAAAAATTCAGAAACCATAGTTACCAAAAAAAAAGTATTCTATATGATTTAACTTTTATTTTTTATTTAGTTTTAAGTATCAGGCTCGCATGAGATTTATGCATAGAAAAACATTCAACATGAGTCACTGCATTATAGCCTTGCCTTCGTGTAAATATTGCTATTATGCAAAATAGAAATCATCACAAATTATTGATATTCAGAATCGGTATTCATAATTGTTTTATTTGTCAAAATTTAGTTTCACGTGTTTTATTTTGGTTGTGATTCTCATCTAGGTTTTGTTAAGTTTAAATTACTTGGAAAATGCATACGTAAACATTACATGGAAAAACGAAAAGAAGGAGTTGAGATCCCTATAGATCCACAATTAACCATATAATCAATCAATTTATCCCAACTATCCAATCTAATTTGATTCAAAGGCTAACATTAAATCATTTATTTACAATAGAAGGACAAAAAAGTCAAATATATAAACTAAAAAAATATATTCCTTCATTCTTTTCCCTAAAATTTTAGGGCAAAAAGAAACACACACACACAAAACCGACCACACAGATCCACACACAAAAAACCGACCACCACCATCATCGATCGACCACCATCACTGATCGAACACTATCACCGATCCACCACCATCACCGATCCGTCATCATCACCAATCCACCATCATCACCCATCCACCATCATCACCGATCCACCATCATCACCATCAAATCCGTCTTCATCACCATCAAATCCGTCGCCGTCATCGATCCGCCGTCGTACACCCGATTACATTCCGATTTAACGTCGCCGTGTGGTGGATTTACTCTTTGTTCAAGTTATGGATGTATATAACATGTGGTGGTTGTATATAACGTGTTGTGGATCTGAAAATCGTGATGAAGATGTTGATGATTTAAATGCACACCATGTGTTTGATGAAATGTGTCTGTGAAGAATCACATATGAAATCATATGTGATTCTGAATAATCATATATGATTCTAGTAGCAAAATCACATATTTTAGTTTTTCTGTTATATCAATCTGTTTATGTAATAAAGAAGAAAAGAATCATATATGATTCTAGTCAGGGTCGTCTATGAGAATGCCTAAAAAAGACGAGGCCCGAGGAAAATGGAAAAAAATAGGCCCCCAAAATTCAAGCATACACCAATAAAAATTGTTATCAGTATAGCGTATGGTGTCATTCATTTAATATCAATGTTTTAATGCTCATCTTTGCCTTAGTAATATTGCTAAGAAAATTTGGACCTCAAGTTTTCCTGGTCCCCCAGCTCAGCTCAAAGTCAATAATCAATTTTTGGGCCCCTATACAAGTTGGGCCCTAGGCTTGGGCCTTGCCTGCCTACCCCAAGAGCCGGCCCTGATTCTAGTAGAATCATATATTATTGTAGTAGAATATTTTAGTTTTTCTGTTTTATTTGTTTCTGTAATAAAGAAGAAAAGAATCACATATGATTCTAGTAGATACATATATGATTGTAGTAGAATCATATGTGATTCTTATGAAATCATATGTGATTCTGTTATGAAATAAATATAGTTTGATCCTTGCAATGTAAATTATATTGTTTGATGGTTGTAGTAGTGAACGTATTTTTACATGGATATTTTGTTGAATGTTTTAACATCTGCATTCTTTTTTTTGTCCTACATGATTTTAGTATAGAATCATATATGATTGTAGTAGAATCATACTACCTCCGTCCCAAAATTATTGTCCTCTTTTGACTTTTTGAAGTCTTATTTTTTCAACTTTAATCTTAAATTTTTTTGTTTGTGTTATATAATAGTTGTTGTAAAATATATGAATGGATTTGTTTTACAATGTATTTTCCATTGATATAATTTTCAATAAGTATTATATAACACAAACAAAAATATTAAAGATCAAAGTTGATAAAACATGACTTTAAAAAGTCAAAAGAGGACAATAAATTTGGGACGGATGGAGTATATGATTTCAGTAAGAATCATATATGATTCTACTATAATTTTTGTTCAACTGTTCACAAAATGTACAAAACGCAGAAGAGATAAGAGCATGACCAACTAGTTCCTCGCATTTGACTATGCTGCTTCTGCACCATTATTATTTTGAAAGCAACTTCTTACATATATAATTGCAACCTTATCTCCAAGATAAGAAATATTGGTTAATGAATGCAATGTCCACTAGAAAGAAAGTTCTTAGCACGCTCAGTGGTATACATAGAATATCGTAGCCAAATCATCACATAAGAGTAAAACACAAATATCTATTATCATATACATAGAATGCAGATTAATAATCCTATCCAAATCATCACTATTAATAATCGTAGCCAAATCATCACATACCCTCTTCTTCTCACTTTTCGTTTCAAATGACCCGTCGTCGATCCGACTTCTCGAACTCGATTTGGTCCAAATGACAAACCTACCCAAATGACTACCAAGTGTCGGTTTAAAAATTCAAGAACAACTTCATACACTTCCTTGACTATGACTCCAACATCCTTCACGCAATTCTTGCACGGGGTTCTGGTCCTCTCGATCAGGTTATTTACTAGAGCCTTAAATTTGGACCTTGTCAAAGTGATGTTCAAATGCTTAGCACCAGAAGCATCAACTGTGATGAAAGGCAAGTTGATATAAATTGGGTGGTGGATGAAAGCTCGATTTTAGCTTTCTCTGCAGCTTCCCTAAGTCTCTGAAGGGCGAACCTGTCCTTTATCAAGTCAATTCCCTTTGTTCTCTTGAACTCACTAACCAAAAATTACAACATAGCATTATCGAAGTCCTCTCCTCCAAGGAAGGTATCACCATTTGTCCCTTTCACCTATAAAAACAAAAGAATTGTCGCATATCCACAACTTCATAAAATCACCATCAAGAGGTCTAATAGGATCATATATGTGATTCTAGTAGAATACAATACAAAAACGTCAGCATAAGCACATCTATAAATATTAAAAAACATTAATATAAGCACACGGCTACTCGTGAGACCATTAGACCTCACAAGAGCTCCGTAGCGCCAGATGTCTCACAAGATGTTGTTTTGACAACATCTTTTTCAAGCACAAGATGTTGTTTTGACAACCTATCCATCTGATAATACAACTTATAAAGAAAGCCAATAACGTGCCAAGCAAATCAACAACTAAAACAAAATCACTAACGCATCGACTACCGCTATCAACTAACGCATCGCCTAAAACATCAACTAACACAGTGCGCCTGAAATATCAACTAACACAATAACTAACCTAAACATCAACTAATTCAAGATATATAACCTTGATAATATGGTTCTTTTCTTCTTTATTACAGAAATAGACCCATTTCAGAATCATATATGATTCTACTAGAATCACATATGATTCTTCACAGACGCATTTCATCAAACACATGGTGTGCATCTAAATCACCGCATCATCTTATCGTCATCATCACAAATAATGCACTAACCGAATAAAGTGACCAAACCTAAACCACAACTAACACACTAACTGAATAAAAGTGACCAAACTTGAACCACAACTCAAACCTGATCCACAACTCAAACCATACCCTACCTGAGAAGAGAGTATGAAAACGCCGATGGTTGACCTGGTGGTGGTGACTGTGTCGATGGTTGATCTGTAGTCGTCGGTGGTTGACCTGGTGGTGGTGGTGGTGAGAGTGTGTAAATTAGTGAGAGAAAATATGTTTGAGTTATGAGGGGAAGTATGTGGTGCCGTCGGGGTGGCGGCAGGTGATGGTGACGGTTTTGAGTGGTTGGGGGTGAGTATCAAATGAGAAAGAAGAGAAAAGGGGTTGGCGAAATTGCCCTTGTATACCAATTAAAAAGGAAAAAAATGGAGATATAAGATAAAAAAATGGAGGGATAAGATTTAATCTTGGGATCTATGGTAAAAATTGGATCTATAAAGAACTTTCGCCTCAAAATAAGTTATAGATTAAAGAATGAGAACAACTACATCATACTAAACAATAATCTAAAAAGTTACAACATCAAAGGTGTAAACTCTTTAAAAAATTGAAACCTGATGTAATGCAATGATTGCAATAAAAGGTAAACTAAAACAAAAACTAACCAGATGAAAGTATTACAAAAGCAGACTACCACATATATGTAATCCACAAACATCAATCTAAGGATTAAATTGCTTTTGTTTGTGAGCTCCCATAAGTTACTTTTCCGATTAACCCAAACTTGATGTAACACGTCGTGCAATAAATACAACCACTTTGAGCAAAACCCAACCACATCATACATCTCGTGGTCAACTTAGGTTGGGAAGTCTGCATAGTATATAACAAACAGTCTTGAATATATGTGAATAATAACCATATATTTTGATAAAACGGTTTTGAATCTGATCGGAATGAGGGAGGCAGATTAGACCTTCAAATACTCATTATGATCACAAAGGAAAAGTATTATTACAATAACAATACTAATTCTATGCAGAAAATAACTCAGAGTTTGTATGCATAGAATACAGACACAAAGACATCTTGCAACTCAACTTCTGTATGAGACATGTTCCCTGTTCGGCTAAAAAATTTGGTTTCACCCGTTTGAAAAATAAAACCATTGTAGATCATAAGAAAATGTGGCATCTCCACTCGATAAATTGTCAGTAATTGAGTTGAATTAATATGCATAGTGAATCAAACAGTGAAAAATAAAGTAAACACACAAATTCATTTCTTGATCCACCAAAAAATTAACAGGTATAATCAAAACACACACTCAATACGGCTTACTGGTCTTAAGGGCACACAATAAGTGTTATACCTAAAAAGGGCGGTTGTTTGGGATAGCTTAATTACTTAAACTGCTTGTGTGCTTAATAATTAAGTAAGTAGTAACCTACCAAATAAGCAGATAAGTAGAAAAGCGCTTAACTAAGCAAATTCCCAAACATCTACTTACTTGATTAGCTAAAAAATTTGTAGCCTATGTAATTGGAATTATTATTTTTTTTTATCTTAATTGTTTACTTTTAACAAACATAAGCAGTTTTAATCTTCACTTGAGTGTTCTTCTTTTATACTTTTTGTATAAAGTGTTGTCCTTTGTTATTATGTCACTAACAAAACCAATAGAAAAATAGTGTTAATCCAGTAACCCCTTTAGCACATATAAAGTTTACTCATAAATATTACAACCGAAGGCAATGTGTTGGGGTATATACTTGGCATTTTATCACATAACAACCAGAACTATGTGCTCAACTTCATCTACAAACAACTTATCATCACCCTAAGGAAATATTGTGCTTCCAAACTTACTAAGATGCTTACACGAATATTTTAACAATCTTAATTTTATCATCAACGTTGGAAACATTTGGCTTTATTATTGAATCATGTGTACTAACGTGGATTGTGATCTCCATATACATGTGTATCGTCATCATATGTGTCACTTCACTTGTCTCCTTCACCACTGCCTCGCCAGTTTCCTCTTTCATGATTCCATCACGACTCTGAAAGGGTTGTGTTCTTTGAAACAGGTTGATCTAGGTGCGGTAGGTGCATGATGTCTTTCTGCAACTTGCACCTTCCATAAGCAATGTTAACAAAAAGTCATGTGGCATGTGCTAATTATAGCAGACAAAGATTAAATGCACATAATATAAGCATATTTATGCTTTTAAGTAATCTACCTCTCTCGCTCATTAAAAGGTATGTGACTTTAAAAACATACTATTAAGAACAGTCAACAATGTATGTGATTTTAGCTGTGAAAAGCCTTGCTACCTTAGAATCATATTAACTAAAACGTGATGCTTAACTAATGTGTGTGTGTGTGTGTATATATATATATATATATATATATATATATATATATATATATATATATATATATATATATATATATTATATATATAGAGAGGCATGCCACATAAAATGCCACTTGGCATCCCATAATGCCATGTCATATTTCCATGTCATCACATTGTCCACCTAAGCAATTATATGCCATCTCATATATATATAGACATTCATAAAATCCGGATTTTATTTTTCAAAATATTGAGCTATATTAGAATCGAACATGGGTCTCTTATTCCACAAACAAACTTGTTAACCATTAGACCAAGTCATCTTTGGATTAAATCTTCCAATCCCAAATCTATAAACTTATGCAAACAATTGTTGACCATGATAACTACCATATATATTATTTGATTTACAATCTTATTAATTAATAATATGAGTTTCTCCAACCCTAAAATACATCACACAAACAATATAATGCGTGTATGAATTTTACAGACTATGAATCTTTTGTCTCGTATGGTGATGTAAAGCATCTTGCATAACCGGTATGTGAGGATGAACTTCTGGTCGACTTGTTGGTGACCTTGAAAAGGTTCAATACTTTTGGACTACGACCAATCGAGATGATGAGCAGGCACTTCAAAGAACTAAAAACACGTCTCACGGTGCTTTTCGTAGGATACCAACTTTTAATTTTTTGTCAATTGTCATGTTATTAATTACCATGACGAAGTTCTCGTCTCTTAAAGTGTGTTAGCAAGTGCTTATGTTTGCCCCGTATAAAAATCATCAGCGATTCTGTTATCTTTGTTTTATGGCAACTATATTTGTAAGAATTGTCCAAGAGTATTTTAAGGACCAAGACTAGGCAACCCATGTTATTTAGAAAATAAGGTTTGAACTCCTTCAAAACTTAATAAATAAGTTAAAGTTATATTGTTGTGTGGCTCTAATCAAATTTGTAATGCCCGGTGAATATAATACCACAAACAGGAAAAGTTATCAGTACCGAACGCAACAAAATAAAAAAATGATTTTGTGGCCCTCTTGAGATATTCCAGTGTTGCCTATATGGGTGATGGTTTTACAGATATAATGGGTCTTAATGATTGGAAAATTAAACTCAATATTAGTCTTCAAGTGGAACATGTCTTTTCATGTTTGAAGTTTAAAGATGGTTTCTTGTTACTGCTTTTATCTTGCCTTACACTCTTTGCTGTGATGAAGTATCGAGTTTCTCCAAAAGGCCGTTTTGGAAGAAAAATAAAGAACATGATATCAAGATGATCTTTTCCATCGTATCAAACCACGAAATTGCATTGTTCATTATGAAATAGCTTCAACATATTTTGCTATGCTTTTTCTTCCATAATATCCGTCGATGAAACTTTATCCCACTCTTTATTAAGTTTATTCGGTTTTATGCGCAACGTCGTGGTGACCTTTATGATTTATACCAAGTGCATTTACCATATAACACGTATGCAATGTTGGCGTTTACGCATTGAGGGTATTTGTTATACGCTTTCTTAGCCTTATGATTTTTATATGGGTCCATTAACCGAAATTCCAGTTTTCTATTCAACATAGCAACCACAACAGAGGTTCGCGTGCTATATTAAACATGGGAAGTTCTTGATGATAAAGGTCATCCATTCAATACATTTAAAGAATTCGGGATATGTGTTAGTATGCCTTATGATCTTGAATCTCCATGACTCCTACCAAAAAGATAATTTCAAGTCAATTTGGTCATTGGGTTATGTTCGTATTTTATATTTCTTAGTCTACTATTATCAATTTATCACGCATTTGTATTTCACTAATTATCTAGCCATCAAAGATATAGCTTAAACAACCTGAAAAACCATGGTCACAATAATAAGTTTTATTATATATTCTTGCTCAAGGATGTTTTAAATTTTGGGTTGTAAATATCATTTTGGCAAATTTTTATAATAATAAGTAATCAAGTTGCGAAATAATGAAGATCATTTAATGAACGATAATTTGATTATTACAAATTCAAACGACAAAGCATATCCAGACGGCGTCTATGATTACGGTCATTTAAACCATCGTCCAAACGCCCCTATGCTTTAGTATTAATGCGACTTTATATCGACAGGCAATCATTTTCTAGGTCACTTATGAGAGTGTCCCTTTAGAGACAATAATATTTGAGGATGAAGCAGGAAAAGGAAGCAATGATATTCTATCGCGACCATCGACACTAGGTTGGAACAATGCAGTTAAGCACTAGCACTTTCATTAAGAGGCCTATACTAGAATACTCGGAAAATCGTAGAAAATCTTATAGTGCCACAAGCTCATTCGCCACTTGAATGCAAGGAGATATCTACTTTCTATGAGTGACCTTATGGTCGTGTTAAAGACTATTGACTTTGAAAGTTAAATACTTTATTTAGGATTAAAATGAAAATGTTCATTTGGAGTTGGTGTGCGAATGCTATTTTAAAGCCACATGTAATCTGGGTAGATTTTAGTAAATGTAACTCTTAATACTAATTGTGTTTGTTTCTCGATGATTCAAAACGTTGGTTCATGGAATGCTCGGCTCTGGAGAAGAAATACTATGCAATTGATCCTTCTACCAGCGATCACATGGTACGCATGTCATCCCGAACAAATGATAGAAATTTTGTTTCTTCGCACACTTGGAAAGTGTTTAGCTTTGGACATAATTTATCGGTAGCTATTCATTTTCTCATACTCATTCATTTTTTCTTCGTAATAACCAGCTTTGTCGTCGTTATCGCTCTTTTTTGGTCCAAGAGAGACCAACTATGTGATAAAAGAGATATGGTTGCAATTTCACCTAATCCAAATGCTTAGACATTATAGCTCATTCAATCGACACAGGATTACTTATTTGTTTTGGTTTTGCTTATTTTTGGCAAAAGGCACTCTTCTTTCAATCGGACCTTCTTTGAATACATTACTGACCTATTGAGTAGATAAAGTCACTAATATCTTTTTGAAACACGGTTCCCTTTCACGGAGAAGAATGCTTCCACAAGTTTAAACGAACCGAAAGGATTGGACATCATATATAGGATTGACAACAAGTCAAGGCGTCTGATTGTCTTGGAATAGTTTTTGTGCAGATGCTCTTACTATTCTTGCAATAGACACTACTTTCTGGTACATGAACACGAAATAAAATAGAGCTTTAATATTTATTTGTGAATTTCGTAACGGTTATGATTGTGGAGTGCAGTTGGTGAACCTTATTGGCATGTCGCGGTAGAAAGAAAAGACCCCAAGAATAGGTAGCTTTGCCACGTAGAAACAAATGTGGTTGGTGACAATGACTAATTATTATTCATGGCGGAAAAATGATATACCAACGGCTTTCTATCACCGGTATGGTCACACTTTTAGGTAATCCAAATAATAAATCTTACGTAATTTACTTAATTTCAGATTACATTTTGCGGTTATGTTGCTTGTGCAATGCTCACACCAACATTGGTGCGGATTGGCTATAGTGAATGCACTCTCTAACAACGACCAACCACTCTCTAATAACATCATCCAAACAACCCCAATTTTGTTTTGGCAATGGATCAATGTTGGTAGTGTTTTATTTAAAACGGGTCAAATTACCACCTTTACAAAATGGAAGCGGTCGGACCGGTGTCACTCGAAATTGTTTATCTACCAAAAAGAAAATCGGTAGCTTATATAGGCAATCCTAAACACCCTTTTACTCGAAATTCTTATATTAAAGTGTATATTCGATTGGCAAGAAAGCATTGCTCCTTGGATAATTGTCATAAGGTGTTGTTTCTGTTGGTGATGGGCAATGACACCGACGATGATGAAAAGGTAAACATATTTTAATCTAAACGATTTATCATTTCAATTTTATTCCTAACTTATATGTAATGAAGGCTTAATCATTTTTATATATCACCCTAATTCCTTAAGATTGCTACCCCATCTTTGCAAGAAACATATTCTTGTGAATTGCTTGATGAGCGTACAAATGACTATGTCGGAATTGGGTACTAGGCGATAAAGATCTCTTAAAATCTTTCCGACTAAAATGTCTCAAAAATCTTCATACCCATTTCGATTTGTCGATCTCGGGAGGTAAAAAGCGTTGATTCGATCAAGGTAATTAGGTGATAGTAGCATTAAGCTCAATACGTGTTTTGATCATTCATGAGTTGCCATGTCATGTTTTATTCTTGTCATCTACTTATGATAAGCAGGATAAAATATGAAAAATGACCTTACAAAGTTAATCTGTTGACCGCATGTTGGCATTGATTGTTTTAAGGGTGTTTGTTTAACCTTGATTGGCGGCTTATGAGTTTAACAAGTTGACCATATGGCTTATTTCAGTTCATAAGCTCATGTTGATAAGCTCATAAGCCTAAAAATTAATCTTGTGAGCTTTTAAAAGTTCAATATGCTCATAAGCTTAAACAAACTCCCCTAAATTTATGTGTCATTTACGGATTAAAATTAAGTAGTGAAGAGTGTTATAAGAAAAGGGTTTTTTTATTGTGTTTTCGATTAACAAGACAGCTACAATATCCGTTCCTTTGTATCCTACAACATCTCCCACGATAAAAGATCTAGAGCATCTTACCAAAGTTCACATTCCCCATCTTTGTCAAGTAGAAGGATGCAACCTTGACCTTGCATCTGCTAAAGAATATCACCGCCAACATAGAATTTGTGCAAATAATTCCAAAAGCCCTAAAGTCGTGTAGGCGGGATGGAGCGTTGATTTTGTCAACAATGTAGCAGGAAAGTTACCTTTATTAAAAAAAATACACACATTGGTTTTGTAACACATCAACTTTTTCTAACATATAACAAGTTAACTTTACCGGGTCATTTCGGGTTTCATGATTTGTCGAATTTGATGGCGAAAGCGTGGTCCACAACACCTTCGCTCATAATGCAAGACGACGTGAGGCCACATTCGGAGGAGATCCATTTCAACTCCTTGCGAATGTCCTCCTCGATAAATGGTATGAATAAAATCCTATATATAAAGATTGAGCTAATGGTTAATACATGTATTATGACGGGATGCCCTTTACCAATTGTTGTCAAGAACTTAGTTTAATGACATAAAAAGTAATAGTTTTTCATTATATTTAGCGTTAGAAGCTTCCGAAAGATAATACTGAATATATCGACTGGAGGCTCTTTTATGTGACAGGTGAAATTCACGTTCTAGATTTGGGGCTTCACTTGACACCAAAGAAGAAGAATGTATAAAACGAAGCGGATCCAGGTTGGGGTTCATTAAGAAACCCCACGGTTAAGTTCGAATGTAAGTCAAGTTGTTCTAATCTTAGACATTTATGATGCCCATTTGTTATCTCGTAACAAGTTAACTGTCTAAATACTGTCCAACTGGTGAGAATTTGGTTCCCATTCGTCTTGACATTGATATCGTATGTTGAAGGTATAGGGATACATTTACTTGGGACCATCTTGGTAAGATAACTTTTTAATTTTGTGTATGATCTTGGTCGAAATAATGTAGGACATGAAAGCTAAGCCTCAAGGCTTATGTGTTCCTTATGCCTCACCACATACCTATACACCAAAGCAAGCGTATTGTTTGTGATCCGTGAAGCGGAATTCATCTTCTTATTAAGAGCATCCTTGATTTCCCATCTAAAGAATTATTGAAGGTGTTATCGTGACGAGGTCTTATCGAGTTTTGATTAGAAAATACTAACCAACAACGCTACCCTTTAAGGAATCTGGTTAGTCGGGTCAAGTTATTCGGGTTATCCGGTTATATGTTAGGTTAATTAATCCCATTCTACAAATTTAGCCAAAAACAACACTAACCAAACACCCCTTTAGACATTTGGAAACAAAATGACGGAACAAGACAACCCTTAGACAAGAATAAATGACACCCCTTTTCAACCGAATTTAGAAGGTTATGTAATTAAGTCAATGGATTTTGAGGGTCGCGTGTTTAGGAAATATTAGCAATGCATATAGAATCAAAATGTATCGTAAGATATAAGTTAGTTTATCTAAAGTTACACCTGAGGTAATAAGTCACAATAAATTAATAGTTGACTTTTTTTAAAAGGCAAATGGCACAAAAATGCATCAAAGTTAGAGTCCATTTCCAATCAAGATATGAATCAGTGTCGCATCCAACCTTGAGCATAACATTTTTTGCGGCTTTTGTTTTGTTACGCGTACAAGGATTTGAAAAATGAAGTACAAATGTATATGACTTGTTAGCAATGGATATTTGATTAGCTGATTCACTTCTCTTTGTGGGAGTAGTCTTGCTTCTCTCTTGGGGATATGATTATAAAAAAAAAGTTTCAATCGGCCCTTCAAAATTATAAAATGTTTCAATGTATAAATTGTTGACTAAGTAATGAAAATACCCAAATCGCTAAATTTTTGTTGGAAACCTTTTATGCAAGAAAAAAGTAGAATACCTTGATTGAAAATGGACCCTAACTTTGATGCCTTTTGTGCCATTTGCCCTTTTTAAATAAGGTTGTTATTAGCATTATCGATTCAATTTGTGATACAAGGATGCTAATTGTCAAAATCAAAGGTTCATTGATACACCGATCACTAATGGTGGTAGTCTCTTGCGGGTTTAAGTGGAAATGTTTTGGACCACTAAAAGTTGAATAATATAGTTAAAATTTGACCGGGAGATGTAATAACAAACAAAACCAAGTTTTACCATTGTGTAATATAAACTTTGAGTGGAAATGTCTCTTGCGGATCTTTCTTGGCAATGGTTATATTGGTTATAATTGTGTAATATATCAAGTTTTACCATCGATATTGCACGCTATCTGTTTATATATAAAAAGGATAACTATATAAAAGGTATAAGAATAGAAAATTTTGAAAGTAAAATCCTTTAAAATCTTGATTAGAAATTGGTTAGGCATGAAAAGTAGGACATATTTACCAAAGGATCATAACGTTATCGGTGTTATAGGAGATTGATGATGTATCCCTTAACTTAATGAACCATCGGAGAATAATGCGGAAAATGTAAAATATATCAAGATTGGTCATATGAATTGTTAAATATATCGATAATGAACACGAATGCTTGCTTGTTTATGAGTACATGACGAACAAAAGTTTTGATGGCTTTTTATTCACAAGTAAACTACATTGGGATCTCTTTAAAATATCAATCAATTTTCTACTTCTTGAAATCGGTGATAGCAATCGGTTATATATTTAATATGAATTAATTTGCATATGGACCTAATCTACCATGTAGTAGTGAACCACTTTCATGGGGAATCATACTTATCATAATGATGAGAGTAGCACGTGGTCTCGCGGATTTGCATTCATCAAATAGTCCAGGCGTGTTTTGTGATTTAAAATGTGTAAATATATTAATGAATAAAGAACTTGATCTTAAGCTAGATATGATATATTATTGAATAAAGTACTTACTCTTAATGTCTATGACCGATCTTGGTGATACAACCACTTTGATAATAATGGTTTTGTGCCATCAAGTAAATAGTATATTTTACTCTCATATTACAGGACTTTCTTGCAAAACTTGTAGACTTTGGGGTGGCAAATGTAGCCCTAAAATAGTGGAGTCACATGTTACCACACGGGTTTTCGAACGTGCGGTTATGCAAACCCAAAGTATCTTGCAAGAAGCATAACAATAAATATTTCAGATAAGAGATTTATAAAAAAAATCATCATACACATGACTATTTGTTGCTTGAAAATGAGTATGTTTTCAAGAATACTATTTTTTTCAATAGAATATTCAAGTGATGGGATACAAAAGTTAAGGCCTCTACTTGAGAACCTAATCGTTGGGCACACGGCAATAGTTATTTCACTTTTATAAAAAGAACCACGTTTTTAATATAAACAACACACTTCAATGCTACTGGTCATTTGTATGTGAAGAGTGATATCTGACAGTTGGGAGTACTATTCTTGGAAACTATAACAGCCAACCAGGTCTTTGGATTCAAATCGGCCCACTAAAAGGCACAATTTGGTTGATTCGTCCAATTCTAGAGCAAAAATTTCACGAAGTATCTCAAAAATTCCAAAATTAAAAGTTCAAGACCATATAAGCAAAAAAATTTGTTCGATACCCATAAGAGTATTTTTGGACAAGTATGATGCTTTTTAAAGTTATTATCCCATATTTTAATGTATGCACTTCTCATTTGTTGCTTATGGCTTCTTTGTTACTTTTGAAATACATATTTATGAGATGTTACAACACATACTACCAAATTGTTTTGATACATTGTGTTGGGTGGATCGAGATCCATACATAATACATAACAAAGTCTTATTAATTCAGACTAATGGGGTGGTATGTCCCCATTAATTAGTAAATGGTCCACTACTTATAGTTAGCATGTTCTCCGTTCATCTTCTCTCAACAATTTGTTAATGATAAAGAATTTGATGTTAATGTGTTTGGGTCTCATGATAATGATCATTCAAATTGACACTTCTAGGTATTTGGAAGGACATCCGAGCTAAAGACAATAATAGACGTTGGTCTTCTCGCACCACGGAAATCATTGCAAATAATAGGAGAAAAATATGATTGGTGGAACCATTTGGTATGTGTTGTCTCCTTTCCATCAAATTTTTATGTGTCTTGGATTACTTAATTTTCGCCATCGAGATAAGCGGTACCAATGTTTTTTAACGAGAAGGGCTCATCCCGCTGGCAACTTTATTTTGATATCCAGGGAAAAGAAATATGCCAATCAAGTACCTTGCACTTGGTCCCCTGACCTAATATTGTAAAGTCAGCTGATATTGTTACGGTTTTAGTAAATGCAGAAGCTTTATTTAGTGGCTATTCGTTTATTCCTATTATGCTTGAAGACTGATATTTTTACGGCTTTTGGTGAATGCAGAAGTTTCAAGATTTTATGAACATAACTTTTGGGGGTCGATATTGGTTCTTCAACTAATTGGAGTATCGCAATTTCAAATCAATGTCTGGTGGGAATGTTGTGGCACCATTCAATATGTTTGATGCTCCTGTTCTTCCCCATAATCATGTAGACTTTGACGTACCACCAACACACTTGGGTGATAATTCTGTAGGTATGGAGTCCGTGTATACATGAGGAAGAAGAGGGATAGGTATTTCAAATTCGTCAACATCATCTAAATTTGGTAAAAAATCAATTTGGAAGCACCTATATACAATAAGTAAATAGGAAGGGTTATTTTCGAGCCAAGAAAACGCGAGAATCATGAGAACCAAGATCAACCAATCGATTTTTCTTATATTAATTTTGTTATTTAATTCAAAAGGGTATAATGGTAAAATTACTTTTTTATATTTAAGTTTTTACAAAAACGCTTTTTTAGTTCCCGTAATTTTTTTTTTTTTTTTTTTTTAACGTTGTGTGCATGTATTTTGCATTATGTGATAATTGTATTTTCTTTATGCGTATGTGTTTTGTATTTGCATGTATCTATAAAATTATTACATAAGATTGTATACAAACAACAAAACTTTATTCATACATTTATGCAATTTTATACAAACAACAAAACTTTATTAAAAAATATTAAATAAATATGTTTTATTACAAATATATGAGGCGTGCACACGCAAGATAATACAAATGTATTCCTCGTCAAAACCCATGAAATCTACACATGTGTTTTTAATCCTATCGCGTGTGTTTTTTACTCACGGCCACTCGATCTCTTTGTATGCATATGCGCAGTTGAGTTCGTCCATATGCCCTTATATATACGTATGTGCATTCTTAATATTCTTCGTGATCACTCGAACTCAGTAATCACAAACAAATAATAGAGAATTATTTAATCATTACAACTAACAAAAATATATGCACAATCCTTTCATAACAAATAAAATTAAACAAAAGAAACAAGTTATGAAACTGTAAAACACATATGCATAGAGGGTTTCAAATTCACAACTATAAAACACATATGCACACTCAAAACACATATGTCTTGTTGAGGCGATAAGAAGCGATAAAAAGTAAAATTTGAACCGTTGCTTATTCCACCATTCGCAAATCAAAAACTCACGATACCAAACCAAAAAACGTTTGCTATAAGACCTATAAAAAGGAACGTAATCGCCAACTTCCATCGCAACCCTTTCAATTTAAATATTTAATATAGTAATATTTTAGAATACAAGTAAAAACATACATAAAAACAAATACATGCTATAATGATAACTTTAACTTAAAGAGAGTAATAGGTTAATCTAGCCTAAATCACACCAATTGTTTGGATTGAATGAGGTTGACTGTCTAGTGCTAGAAACAGAGGCTTATCATATTCGAAAAGCTGGTGAGGAAAAAAGAGAGTGGACCAAGTTTAGTAATTTTGCAATATTGCTTTGTTTGTCTTTTGTATCTCCTTATCCAATTTCCTAAATTTAGTAGCATCAAGGCTTAAAAAACTACACAAAATACAAAATATAACTAGAAACAAAGAGATCAAAACAGTTTATACCAAATATATATCACACGTGACATTTAGTTATAGATTATCATTATTATACTTACTGTTTTACTCCATGATCTCTGTTGCAAAACCATAGTACCAACTACCAAACCAATTATACACATTTAACAAAAATAAGAAGAACACTTACGGTGTCAGCAAAACTAAACGGTGTGGTGTCCAAAAACAACAACATCGGCTGTGGATCGAAGAGCAGCAGCAGCAACTACGGTGGGTACTACACAAACACATAAACCACTTTAAAATTATACAAAATCATAAAACACTTTAAAAAATACAAAATCCTTTTACATTGTTATAACCGCAAGTGAGAACGTTAGCAGGTGGTTGTGGAGAATGCGAAGAAACAGCAAACGGCGGTAGGTCCGCGACGGCGATGGCTGTGAGAAAGGAAATAAAATCATAAAATAAACCAAAATCATAAACCAAACCATATTCAAACAATAAGAACAAACTGAAATCATAAAACAAGAGTATAAGAAAAACTCATCATCGATCTTAAACGATTTCCAAGAAACGAAATCAAATACATCACCTACCGTGAAAGGAGATGGTGAAAAAAGACCATGTATTGAGATTAAAGAATCGCAGAAAAAAAGTATATGGCGGCTGGGATTTTTGTTGATGAGAGGAATTGTTTAGTAGGTTAAAAAAACTGATAAAGAAAAAGAGATGTGGGATGCGTTTTGTGAGATCCTAAATTTAGGGGTGATCTAAAATTCCAAAAGTGCCCTTTTATTCTTTGTATAATTGAACATGAATTTTAAATAATTACTTTTATGCCATCTTCATTTATAACCGTTGATCAAAAAATAAATGGTCAAGATCGGTTCTCATGATTCTCATGATTTTTGGTTCGAAAATAACCTCACACTAAGTAAATAAACATAATTAACGAAAACAAAATAATAATAATAATAATAATAATAATAATAATAATAATAATAATAATAATAAATGTTAATAATATTATCAAATGTAAAAGATGTTCATGATTAATATTGTTTAGAATAAAATGTTATAAAGTAGTTACCTCCTTTTAACCGTTTTATGGATTATAGTAACATCAATTATAGTTCTTAACCGTTTAATTTAACTTTTAATACTTTTTAGTATATATATGTTCTACTAAATTCAAAAATAAAACCACAAATCAAAGTAGTTACTGAAGCTTTTAACCGTTTACTTGAGTCGGATTATGGTAACATCAATTATAGATCTTAACCGTTTTATTTAACTTTTAATTACTTTTAGTATATATTTGTTCTACTAAATCTTAAAAGAAAACCTGAGTCATACCAGTCCATCGGACGGGTTTTACCACTAGTATATATATATATATATATATATATATATATATATATATATATATATATATATATATATATATATATATATATATATATATAGTTATGATCAAATAAGAAGAAAAGTTAAAATAAGAATGATAAGAAGAAACCACAACCACTCATTTTGGATCTTGCTCAAAAAATAGATGCATCTCCCTTAAATTCTCACCCTATTTGAAATGTGTGGTAGAAATTCTTCTTATTCTTCTTATTTTAGTTTTCTTCTTCTTATCTCTTCCTATATATATATATATATATATATATATAGGGAAGAGTTATTTTCGAATAAATAAAGGTCGAGAATCATGAGAACCGCTCTGGACCAATCATTTTAGTTTTATATTTTAACATTTCTTTTAAATCAAAAGGGTATTAAGGTAAATCCATCATTTCAATTTTATGCATATTTTAATTTAACGCCAGATTCGTGATTTTAAAATTATATCCATTTTTAGTAACCTAAATTTTAGGATCTTAAAATTGTCTTGCCTTTTAATGTTTTTGCTCTAGATCGACTTTTGCAAGATATTAATATGCACGTGTATTCATACATTAGACCCCTAATTATCTAATTAAACACTTCAAGAAGTTTGTATGTTGTTTTCTATTATGTGTACAGAAAAAACATTATTAAATCAACATATACAGATGACGACAAAATATTTTTAAAATGTTATAGGTGCAATGGTATATATATTACTTCAAACTCTCATCAACCCATGTTTTAGAAAATGTAAACAGATATAAATAGGACTAAATACATGTATATTAACATCGCAATAGTTTGTACAAGTTGAGATCATAAGCAAAAACTAAAATAAAAATATCATTAGACTAGCATGCATTTATGCACAAGTACATTCTTTGGCCTCCATCATTACTAATATAAGTATGCATATGTGCAAATGAGTCGTCATCATTTTCATTGAAATCCATGAAATTTTCATGGTGTTCATTACTCGTCAATGTGCTTATGTACATTCCCGCTCATTGTTTACGTCGACTTCTTCCTACACAATCATCTTCATCGTGTTAACACTTTATCAACCCGATTTAATCGTAAACCAAATAAATGAATTCATAAGTGCATTCGAGTTCATCTTCTTCATATAACAAAATCTTGTACATCATCTTTATCGCGTTCATGCATTGCACATATGCATCGTCATCTTCATCGGCAACTTCATCGTACAAGAATTATCATTGCCCATAACTGTACATTGATCCGAATCTAAAGAACATAACAACATGAAGTATATAAATTACAACACAACACTGTCGCAAGACTTGATTCGTCACCCAAATAAAAATTTAGCCTCCATATGAAAATTTACTTGTCCATGTTATACATATGCACATGTACCCAAAAAATGCACATGTATTATCGCGGTGTACATGTGCAAACAAAAGACAATACGTCACTTATATTACTAAATTTTTAATTACCTTCAATGCTCTTTTAGCCAACAAAGCACATCAAAAATATGAAAGCTCGAGTAAAGATTCACTCCACAAATTTAAATGAAACTACTACAGTGAAGCGAGATTGTTACTAATCGTAAAACACAAAACACAAGTGCACCCTAAAATCAAAACTAAACACAAAACATCATCATAACATAACTAAAAACATATATGCACTTTCAACATATTTAATCTACGAAACTCTAAAACACATATGCACGAAGGCATCAAATTCATTAAACAACAGTAAAACACATATGCACTTATATGTAAAACACATATGCATTATATGATATTAAAAACATGATAATGTTCAAGAATCAAATTCAAGAAAAATGTTACCCAACAACCATTAAAATCATAAGAAACTCATCGGGATAATTAGGATTCACGACCAAAAAAAAGTTTTTTATGTATTACAATGAGACAAGTATTGAATCAAGATTCATATTAAACCTTATACACTAACCCATTTAAAACTCAAAAACATATAAAAAAAATTAAAAAAACCCCAAGATCTTGAAACTAACTGTTGTTTTTCAAAATATTTAACATCTTTTTAAATAGCTTTGGAAACATTGATTAAGGAAAAAAGTTTATACTTAACCAAGGATTTTAAGGACAAAAATCGATTTTGATTTACACTTATGAAAAAAAAACAAAATACAGTAGAAATCCGATTTACACTTACAGACTTAGTAGAAATCCGATTTGATCGACACCAATGAAATTGCAAAATAAACAAACAAGTTCGGAGTATTAAATTTCTTTATAATTGCTTATGCTTGCTCGATCTAGAGAAGGAGAAATGGTGATAGGGTTGTATGGGTTTTGTGAATGGAGGCAGAGAGAAAATGTGAGTCTTCTAAATTGTGGCGATCCATAAACTACGAATTAGATGAGATGTGGTGTGAATAAAGTGAGTTTAAAATGTCAATAATACCCCCAAACCCATTATAAAAACTACTTAATCTTTTATTTTATTACATTTGTGCCATCCATCATTTTAACCATTGATCAAATAAATGAATGGTCTAGATTGGTTCTCGGGTTCTCGACCTTTTTCGGTTCGAAAATAACCCTTCACTATATATATATATATATATATATATATATATATATATATATATATATATATATATATATATATATATATAATATAAAATAAGGTAAAGTGCTCGGTTTACCAATGTGTTATGTTTATAGTCACCAAAATCAATAGCACCAAAGAAACATCCACTTTACTTGATCGTATACATGTTTTTGGACTCAAATATCGACACAATTTAGTTTAGTTGCCAAAAGTATTTCTCTAAATATGTAAGTAACATGAAAGATCACGGAATAACTTATAAAATGCATTAAAATTCAAGAGAGATTACCAATTGTAAAGGAGCTAAACATAATTTTAATGAGCCGAATAAAGATCCAAATAGATAGAATAGATCTCGTGATCCATGTTCCTCATATGGAGCTCCATCAATGCTAACCTTTACATAAACGCAACCCGGTGTGTTTTGGCTTTTGTATTCTATAGTTATTGTAACGCTTAGTGGTATGTCACTAGTGACTTCTATTGGTTGTTCAAGCTTAGCTTGAGGTTAATGTGGCACATCAGCCACATTCCATTGTTCTTATTTGGTTGATTTTTTAATATATTTTACCAGGGTGAATCCCTTTTACCCAAAAAAATAAACGCAACCCAGTACTTAGGATTTGCTTTTTCTTCGTTCTTTGTTTGTCTAACAGCCATGGTGTTCTTAAGAGAAGATCGAATTGGAGACCATCCTACAACTTGTTGCCTCAATAAAAAGCATAGGCCTTCTAGAATTTTTGATAACCATTACAAAATGAAAGCAAGAAAGAAAAAAAAATTAAATAAAAATTAAAGAAAATAACATATCATCGTAATATCCGCCAAACCTGCCCCGCTAAATTGAAAACTAACATTATTACTGGTGGTAAATATTAGAAAGAATATGAATCAGGGACTGTTTATATGATTAACTCAGTTAGTTAAGAATTCTATTATGTGTACCTGTTGCGTCATTTTATCATGCTTATTAGTAGGTGACATGTGGATGATCTTGACCCTCAGAAAGCAACCCAACGCTGAACACCGTTTGATAATAGAGAACTTTCCAGTGATGATGGCTTGGCTTCCAACCACTGCAGCAAAAATTGCAGTTCCAAGAACCGGCCATCTTATTTTTTCTATCACGATAATAAGCACATGGTTAGCTTGAGTTTCAAGTTAAATATAAAATATAATTGTTATAGAGTACTTACTGGAACAGATGCGTAGAAAAATAGGCATATATTAGATGCAGTGTTTTCATAGGAACTTTGTCAAACAATCTCAGTAGTTGTACGTTACACATAATTTTCTAATTGGTAACAATCCATTATAATTTTTGATTAATACTTACGAATCCCATTCAAATGGTCTACTGCAATACATCGATGCTCTAATAACAGATTAAAAAGCAATATAGTTAATATCACCAAATATTAAGTTTATAAGAGGCTTAAGAGTATCACATATATGTTGTGTTCTTATAGCCCGCGGCCTTGCAAAATACGGAGTTAATAGCACCTAATGGATTCGAATTTCAGACCTGTTAACTAAGATTTCAAACCTTAAACACCCTTAAGGTTCTGATATTTCATTTCACATTTCACAAGCTACATCAAACAATGCCTCGACCTCTCATCATTCCCTGTTTTCATATGTTTCATGGAGCCATAAAAGAAGATCCATTCTTCACTTCCTACATCCTTCATGGTTAACGAGTTATTCCAACACCTAACTCATGACTTCTTAGGTCACATATTACTAAGAGGCTGTTTGGGTAAGCTTAGGTTTAAGAGCTTATACATGTTTTAAAAGTTGCATTTAAGTAGATAATGATCAATACCTTTATTTTTCGACATAAGTAAGTCATAATCTCATGGGAATAAGCTAATGTGAAAACCATTAAAGCGCTTAATTGCTTTATCCAAACACAAAAAGTAATGATGCTTCTACAATAAACTTACCCAAAGACTCCCTAAAAGTGGGATCAATTCATCATGCCACTATATAAAGTTATAAACCAACGCAAGCTAATGTAATAATCGTCACAATCACTATTATTGTTGTTAAGAAACAATTCTCAACAGAAAAGCAAGCTTAATTTATGCATTAAATGACAAGAAGCGAGTATTTATTGTCCGTTTGAAGGTATCTCAAAGGCTAGTTTTGCTTTCTCATGCTTCTTTGCAAACCTAAACGCATTAGCTGCAAAGAGAAATAATATATGATTCTCATTAGACGACCTCAAAAACTTGTACTTCCTAGTCGTTGACCGACCCATTTTGATCCATACTAAAAAGACCCAATTTAACCCAAACCCATTTGACCCATTACCAACTCCTTTGTAAAAGTAGTTAAGGTTCTATTTTTTTGTTGAGCGGCAGTTAATGTTCGTGGGTTTAATGTGTTCATAATAACAACGGATTTACACGTTTACATACGAATGTTTGTTCGGATGTATCATTGACTTCTTTGTTAGAAAAGATTAAACAAAATTGCAGAAATCATACAAGGAATAAATAGCTCCTTCATTATTATGAATGATTTGCATATCATCTATGTAATCACTTTTTTAGTTCGGATGTATTATTGACTTGGTGTTAGAAAAGTGTATGTTCTTTTACTTTTTTGGTATTTAATTTGTGGCTTAATCTTTGTTTAAAGGGTCTGAAATAAGAAGTGATATAAGAGTGAATTAATTATTTTCAATTTGATAGTATATGTTTTTTAGTTAATGTTTTTAACTTTGGAAAGTTTTAAAACTAATATATGTAAATTGAGAACAACTTTTGCAATTGATATCTTCTTCACATAAGACCACATCTTTGCTTATATAATGAAAAAATAATAACTTTGCTTATATAACAACATCGTTGTTTTCTTCTTATTATTTAAAATTCAATTGTTAAGCTTCTACCCATTCTTATATAACACACATTTATCTTTTTTTGTGTCCATTTGCATAATTTATTGATAAAGCATCACTGTAAATTGTGTTTTGAATTGTAGAAATTTGATACGGATTCGTTATTTTCTTTTGTGTTCATAATGAAATTTTTTAGGTAAGAAAGGTTTAGGTTTTGTTTTTTAAGTTTTCTATTTATTTTAATTGTTCAAACTGATTTAAATTGGTGTAATATTTAAAAGAAATGTGATGTTTTTACTAATAGGTCAAATATAATTCATATATGTAATCCGATTAAATATTAGCAACTCCGATTCCTTTATGGTTCTCAATGTTTTTATGGTTGCTTATACATAGATATAATGTTTCACATTCCCTTACGTTTAGATTAAAATGTTCCTATCACACTGTAGTGTTTTTGTATAGAAGTGTATTTATATAAGTGTACTTTTTTTTTTACATTTAGGTTATATGCTTCTTGGTTTGGTTTGAATTAGTTGTCATGTTCTTTTGTAGGTGTGAGCTTGGTTCCGTGACCCAGAAAACCGAAAAAACAATGGTCAAGGAACTGAGAACTGGACCAAGTAGCATGTCGTGGTCCCGGTTTAGTTTTCGGTTACTCTAATGCAACTTTTGTAAGCTAGAACAAAAGATCGTTCAATACAATCCAGTGTTTGATACTTTGACAACTAAACTATGATGTCTTCCAACAAAGAGTGTCAAGGAAAATCACCTACACGGATATATGTGATAATAAATCAAACGTTGTTTCTTTTTCATGTTTATAGCTTTTGCTACCGTTGCGACTTGTATGAAACTAACAAAACACATAAGCACTAATTATAAAGATACAACTACAAAATGATAGAGCTAATTGTTTTTTTTTCAGGTTACTTCAATTATGTGGCTTTGGAATTGTAATGTTGGTTATCTTGCATGTTGATGATGCTTAATGGTGTTTAGAATCTAAATGTTGATTTGATTTTGATTAGATATATAACAAGTAGGGTTATAGGATCGAACGATTGTAAGTATCTATAAGGAATTTTGTATCGATATTATAGAGAGTATGGAATCATGGAAAGATAATGTTATGGGTTTTAGACTTTTAACTCTTTGTCCGTCTCTTTCAATCAACAAAAGTTAGGGATAATCTCTCGGGGGCAAGTCGGTTTGTATTTGCCACGGCCTGTTTTTACACATGGTTATCTATTTGTAGCCTTCTCTCGCGTTAGAAGCAAAAAAGGATTGAAGATGGTTATTCGTAACGAAGACGAAAATCTCACTAATAACACCACCGACATGATTTACAAAAAAGTGTTGCACAAATGTACACATATCTCGCATTAGTAGAAATAAATGATTGAAGATGTTTGTTTTCTTTATTAGATTATTTTATTATGGTTTTCATATAGTGTATGTTCGATTATTACCAAATGTATACCATACGTTTGTTTGTTTAGATGTAGTTCTATCTAACTTATAACTTCATAATACAAAATATCATTTACTAACTTTTTTGACATTACTTAAAAATACCCGTAAATTTCACGGGTCTTTTAGCTAGTATATATAAAAATTGAGTTTCATGCATAAATGTTAGCATTAATGGCATTAACTACAGCTTAGATACGGTCATTATTACTGTAGTATCTATACAGTAAAGTTACTAATGGGCAACAATAAAGGGCCAATGTGCAAAACACACCATAAATACTCAAATAGAGTATAGCCGTATAAGACAGGGTGATATCCAACATCTTAATACCGGCTTTACTTGGTAGGGGTGTTCATCGGTTCGGTTATCGGTTTGTTCGGTTTGTTCGGTTCGGTTTGTTCGGTTATTTATTTTTTTTGGTATAACCGAAAACAGAACCGAAAACAAAACTAAACTCTCAACGAACCGAAACCAAAACCGAACCCCAATAACCGAAACCGAACCGAATAACCAAATTTTTATTTTTTAATAATTTTTCATTTATTTATATGTATTTTTGAAAAAATAATAATTTTCAAGCTTAAAAATATTATATATATATTATAAAAGAGTTTTAATATATTTTTAATATAAATATATAAAATATATATATATTTATTTAATTTCGGTTTCGGTTCGGTTTTCGGTTGGGATAGCTAAAACCATAACCGAACCGTAAACCGAACTTTTATTTCGGTTCGGTTCGGTTTAACAATTCGGTTGATTCTGAGTTCGGTTCGGTTATTTTCGGTTCGGTTCGGTTTGATTTTCGGTTTATTCGGATATTACCCAACCCATGAACACCCCTAAATACTTGGTTTAGTTTAGCGAGTTAATATTAGACGACACATTTATAAGGTGATAGGCTTGAGCCCAAACTAACAATGAGTCCATTAACAATCAATGTGTATGTCGTCTAACAATTAACTGGTCATACTTAACGCGATTAGAGGTTGTGCTTAAGTAATTTGTTTGATCATAACATAAAGTCAGGAAAATATGGGTTTGATACGTCGTTTTTAGACAATATATGGGTTGGATTAGTCATCATTAGATTTCTTTTTCAACAAAAAATGACTTGTAATTATATAAACCATGAGCGAAAATTCTAATTACTATCAAATTATACATAAAAGTAAGTCAAGACACAATTACCACACAAGTAAAAAAATTCGACAGTGAAAGCGGCATATATAACTTATTAACTTTGAAAGTTTACAATATTAACCATTGTTACCACACTGGCTAGTCTAAGCATTAAAACAATATATGTATATATCTACAACTTTATGCAAACACTAAACAGCCAAATGACACTATTACCCTTGATAACTAAAACCCTAATATAGACAGCCGTTCTTATAAATATTTCTTGTCCAAAACCTCTTCTAGCCACCACCGGCGTCCTCATGAAAGAACACGTACGCCGCCATGATCCACCGGCACCTCTGACAGTCACCACTTTTTTATCATTGATGGCAACTTAACATAAATATACTTACGTACAACCATACATTTAAGCTTGACTAAAGAAAAATACCGGTGGCAATAGTTGAACTAATACGTATTATTATATGCAATATTATTTATACTATTTTTTGAAAACGAAATTTTTATTTATTTTTTAACTTATAAAACAACGTTTTATACAAGCACTTTAAAGCAGCGCATTAAATTTTATTATTAAAACACCTTCCTTTTATGGCACCAATTTACAAGAACTTAATGCTACAACATTTTCAAAACCTCATTAAATGGTCATCAAACACAAATCAAACTAAGACAGACAGTCAAACAATCAAAGACGCTCCTCTTTGGTTTATTTTTGTAAGGTATTGAATACCAATCAATCTATACGCTCCTCTTCTTCCTTATTCTTCCTCCACAAGATTTGTGCTATAACTCTGTGCATCCTTCTCATATAAATACACGATTGAAAACCAAAACGAAATATCTTCATCCTCTACATTTGCAATTCTTTATTCTCTTTTTACATGTTATGATTTAGATATAGGTCGAAGTTGAACTGATTGCATTCTTACTTTTTATTTTGCAGGCTTCCAATATCAATCTACAATGAAGAGCACATATTGTTGTCGATAAAGGTAAATTCTTTGCATTTATATCATCTACCTATAAATGGGTTGATTATATATTATGTTAGTATATCTTTAACGGTGCCATTGGGTTAAGCTAAAGGATTAAACAAAAGAGGAATCGGTTGTTAATGTATATCTATTATAATTTAGCCTAACACAATCAATATATTATATCTTTTGCTCATTTGTTTCTGGATGACAGGATGAGAATTGCAAATCGAGGATTAATTGATGAAATCGAGAACTTGGGTTTTGATTATGAAGATGTTCTTTGGTTGATTAAAGATAAAAGTTTAGATCTTGATAATTTTTCAATATTTTAGGATCAAGATTGCATCATTTATCCAATTCTTGAGGGTTTGTAATTTTATAGTTTTGATTTTGTTTTAGTTCTTGATTTGTTAGAGACGTTAAAATGTTGTTATGTTTTCATATAAAAGTTGGAATTTGATCAAACTCAAATTAGTTCATTGATGTTTTGATCTTTTTATTCTTGATTTGCATACATTTTAGTTGTTTTGATGTTTTCGGTTAAAAAGTTGGAATTTTGGTATAACTTTTTTAAGAAAACTGAATGAATGTTTTGATTTGTTGGCTCATTTAGTCCACTTGGATAAGAGTTTATCGATTCTCCGAGTTTATATTGTTTTGATGATATTATTAAATGACACGAATATAAGGTGAAAGTGTTATAACTAGAGGATGCAAAACAAGCTCAGGGAATTGATAAAGATGATAACGGGTCAAAATGGATTTGGACCAAAATGGGTCTTTAAGTGCAAGTCATGCAAGTTCATTAACTGTTCTAATGTTTTGATTTATCTGGTGCAGTTAAATAAGAGTTTGTTGATTGTATTCAAGGTTGTATTGTCGGGTTGTACTATAAAATGAGATTGGTGGAATAGTTGTTGACAGATCTGATATTGTCGGGTATCCTTCAAGTAAGTTCAGTTACATCCATATGATCACGGGTAACAAATTTTAGTAAGTTTTAAGGACTGCTAGACTGACCCATCATTTTTTCTCACATTTTTTTTAATCACAAATTAATATAAAATAAAAAATCATTAAACATATATTCGACTGACCCAGGTTCGTACCGATCATATCCAATCCGATCTCGAGGAACTACCGAAGGCTTTAACTGAGCGTTGCAAAAAACATGGAATCGATATCAAGTCAACTGAAGTTATTGAGCTTCAAAAGGGTATAATCTTTCATCTCATGCTATCAGGGACGTTAATGTGATAATATTTGTTGTTCCATTCTTTTTTTTAATAAATTTGTGTTGATGTTTTGTACAAAGATGGCCCTCCAAATTGTCTTTGAAAGTGGGTATAGTTATTTTGGTAAAGGGCTACTTAACAAAAGTTAGGATCCTTATGTTTTCAATAAAATCAGATATATTTGTAGACATTAGTTGATAACATTTGTATGTCCATCTTTAGTTCTTAGAATTATTGGTGTTAGTTAAGTGGCTAGAGAATTTATGAAAGACTTTACAAAGGAGTATCTAATAATCTGGAAATCCTTTCTGTAGAACCTAAACAGATTTAACACAAATGAGTATCAACTAATGTATACCATGGACCCAAGGTTGCATACTTGCATTTGATAGCACAAGAGAAAGGTCATAAATCTTTTTTAACCCTTGCATATCCGTCAAATTTGCTTTATTGAGACGAGGTCACTACTATATCATCAGTGTTCATATCTACTGTTGAAACTCAAGCTTATATTAATGCGATCAGAATATAATGTTAAACCATGAAGTTGTTGGTTGAAAAATGGATGATATCTTATTCACACAAATTCATCTCACATTTGGGTTGACCCGGGTAGACCCGTGAGTCGAACCGGTTGACCCGGTGATCGAACCGGTTGACCCGGTCGGAAAAAAATAAAATAATAATAAATGAAAAACCGGGTTGACCCGGCGGTCGAACCGGTTAAACTGGTCGAACCGGTGCCCGGTGACTTGACCGGGTCGATTAAAACATTAGAATTTTAAAAAATTGATAGTAAGATACTACAAGATATCCAATTCAAACCAATATTTTGTGACTTTTTACTTTTAACTTTATGGTTTCCTTTTAGTGGTTTGTGTAACTGGTGAATGAATGTTCTAACTGTGGAAACTTATTGAACTTATTTACTATTTGGAACTTGGTTGCTTGGGTTTGTTTCAGATTACCTTATATTTGGTGTTTTGGATTTGGCTTAATGCATGATGGTTGATCTTGAAGACGCTTTGCAAGTGTTATTGTCTATAAGAGTTTGCGGTGCAAATAAGGTATGTTCGCATAACAAGGTTGCTTATTGGTTTCTTTGATGGAAATTTTTTATAATCTGTATAATTTTTTTTACACATGTGATGTTCACGGGTGAAGAAACTACATAAGCTTATAAAGAGAGGTTTCAATAACTGTTACACCCTCATAAAATAAGCAACATGATATTGAGGTGTCTAAATCTGCATGTTATCTAAGTCTAGCATTTCACATTGCTTGATCGAAAACAAGGAGAGAGGTTTTGAGATATAACTAAGTATGTTTAACAGTAAGATAGTACATGATTTTCAAGCATCTTTGTTGGATTTTGATATCGTTAATGATATGCGGCGCATAAAAAATGCATTAAACTGATAGCAACAATTTCTTACACATTTATCATTTGACAAATACTCGCACATTAGTACTCATATCGTTGGTTTGAAGGTGATTGTTTTGTGTTTGGGAGACTTTGGAGTGAGAAGCTGTAACCACTATGCAATTCGTTTCTGCACAAACTAAGGCAATTAGATTTATATATTTAAAAACTTTTGGTTGCTATAAATTTTTGTCTAAAAGGGTGTTTTGTTGCTAATTTTTATGGCTAATGTTTTTTGAAAGACTACCTATAAGGTTATTAGTGTATTACTTAGTATCAAATATTTAGTTTGTAAAATATACAATTATTAGTATAAGGTTTAGACGAAAAGACTACCAGTTAAGTTACTTAGTTTATCATATTAGTGTGTCTTTGTTGTGCTTGAGTGAAGATATAATTGTTTTGCTTTTTATGTTATTGGTAGTTAATAGAGATTATTATTTAATTAGAATTTGATAAAGGTGATACAAGATACTACAAGGTACCTGATATATCGATCCTCAAGTCTTCTTTATGAAACACATTTGTTCTTACAGGTAGTGGGCACATGGCGTACTTATGCATGTACAAGGCCTTACCTGTTGGTCAAAGGTGAGTAATTGTATGAATGATGTTCTCATAGTTTTGCAATAAGGAAAGAATAAGCAAGTCTCATTTATTTGATTTGACTATTAAACTGATTAGCGTTGCTATTATACATTGAAGATGTTCTTTGAAGCCTCGATAAATAAGTAATACTTTCAATAATGAAGTTAAACGAAGGTAACAATGTGAACACATTATATATGACTTTTGTGTTGGAATTATTATTGTTTTGTGTTGCTGTTAAAGAATTCTTATATACTTGAGTGAACACAGATATGTCGAAATGATGCACAAATAGAATGCAACTCTTATCTTCTTGCATAGTGGTTCAATCAAATACAATTTTTTTTGTTGATTATCTTCCAGGAAAGCTGCAAAAAAAATGTGTATGAACCACCTCAAAATTCAGCCTCTTGCATAAATATGCTTCACATTATCTTGCAATTGAATTCCAATCGATAAATACTATAGAATCTATTCAAGGTGATTGAACTATTCTCAAACTGTTAGCAAAATAATAAAATTAATGTACCAGGTTTAAGGTAGTGTAATGGGTTACTTTTAGTACGGGTCAAAATAGGCATTGCCCTTCTTTTGTTAACTACAATTTCATATCAACATTGCCCTTCTTTTGTTAACTAAAATGTCATCTAAGCATAATATTCACTATGTTAGTTACTATAGGTAATTACTCCTGGAATGGAGTTTAATCATATTATTTTTCATGGTGGCGATATGTATCAGTTTCTATCTTAAAAGAAACATGGTTGGTATCATGGATATGTCGAACGTTATGAAGGGGATATTAGGTGTATATAATTATTATGAAGGGTCGGGCCCTTCAACAGGTAAGTTCTATGCTAAATACTTGAATGATTGATATCAATGGAGTTGTCAAAAGAAATCTGAAAGTGACGTGTATAGAGCAAATATATTATAGTGTAAACGGGTTGTTTAGGATTGCTTATTAAATGGTCTCTTTAACAGCAAATTTTGTTTTGTATGTGGATATGTAAATAGTCGTTTAAGAAAGAACACTAACCTTTGAGTATTACAGGATCTGAATGTCTGCTTCAATACCTTTCTTCAGTATTTGGTGGATCTCCAAGAACAAAGATTCAAGAACGAGATGACTTAAATGCTACTTTGGCTCTAAAGTTAAAAATTATAGTCTTTTTTTGAATGTTAATTTTCTTTCATCAGTTCGAAACATTCTTAACAATATAGTGGTTTCTCTTATGGTTTGGTTTGGAGTCACCGTATATATATAAAACTAACATTCAAAAAACGTGCGTTTCAACTAGAGAATTTATTTATTTTTATCAACTAGAGACTATCTATTTCACAATTTATTTATTTTTATTACCCAAGAGTATCTATCAACTGGAGAAGATAGACGATACATGTATGTTTATTTTCTTGATAAATACACACCAAATTCTTTATTTATTGACACATTCCTTATTATTTTCTTAAAAAATAATGATATCTATTTATGTATTCTTACCGAAATTTATTATAGGATTGATGTTCTCATGTGTTCCAAACCACAAACTTGTGTTAAAAGTAAGGAGTCTCGATAATGTTGTTGAGAAATATTGATCGAGAAAATAGATTATGTAACAACACAAGACTTCAAGTTCATAAATTAACAAGAACTTCTATACTGAGCATAATTGATTACTGGAACAAACTTTGAAAAAAATGTTATTTTACCAAGGTTGAGATTACTCTATCTTATAAAACGTTTACCTCTTAAGATTTTCAAGAAAGAATACTCTCTATGAGTTTCATTTGACATGACAATTAGCAAGAGCCGTGGTCAATCACTTTCAAAAGTTGGTTTTACTGCCACGTCATGTTATCACACATGGACAACTATACGTTATTGTTTCAAGAGTTAAAAGCAAAAGACGTTTGGAGGTAGCCATTTGACGAGGATAGTAATGTCTATAGAACTACTACAAATGTCATATACAAAGAAGTACTTATTCATCCTTTCAAATATTAATGAAGGTTTTGCCTTTTTTTGGTTATTCATACGCTTTACTTCTTAAAAAAATAATTATGTACACTACACCCGGAATTACACGGGTCTTTAAGCTATATAATTATGTAACTTGCATTGTTTTGTTGGCATGAATTGTTAGGTTTTCAAGGAAGGCACATTTGGATATTACTTCAATATGTCTCACTATACTCATCAAGACCAACAAGTTTGAAGACGATAATGCATGAACGTTTTTATTTTAATTGCTACAAAACTTAATTGGTTTGTCGGATGTATGACTTAATAAAGGATTGATCATTTCAAATATTAATGCAACATTGTTACGTGCTTTGCTTTTTTTTGTTATTCACACATTATATTTAGAAAAAAGTTAACTCTTTAAACATAACCCGACGTTATACGGGTCTTTAAGCTAGTTAAATATAACCAGCTGGTGAGACGAAGACACTTGAGATAGAAAGCGTCAAGTAATTAATGATATCACATGATAATTATTATATATACTAAAACTCATTGGCCCATGAACAATAACATGCCATGAATAGTGCGCACAAAAAAAAAAAAGAAAAAACACTTTAGCAAATTCATTCCCGTGAATAAAATGATCGAGGGCAACGCACTCCCGTCGCAACGCGCGGGTTAACCCGCTAGTGTAGACTATAATATAAATAAAAAAGACTAGCTGCTATTGGAATTGTACTAAAACTTGCAACTATGTAAAATTAAATTGAACAAAATTGTAACTAGGCTAGTCAATGTTAGACCGTAGACGATGAGTGTGAACTGTGAAGTAAACGACAGACTACCAATCAAAGAAGAAAAAGAAATAGGGTCATACTATTGCAACCCCCCTACCCCCTACCGCCACCTTTGTCCCCTTTTGTCCCCCGCTTTTTCCAAGACAACACGGTTTTTGTCGGTTTACATTCGTATTTCAGCGGTTTTAAGCGTTTGGCTTATTAAACTTTATATTCTGATTCCGCATTTTCGGTTTATAGCGTTTTGATATAAACAAAATTATAAAATAAAAAAAAAAAAAAAAAAAAAAAAAAAAAAAAAAAAAAGGGGGTCTTAATAACCAAATGGGGTATTAATAACTCAACCCTAAAATAAAGACTAAAGTACAAAAGCAGTTTTTGTGGTTTTCAATTTTTGAAGACTTATTGTTACAAACTATTATCATTTTACATCCTTTGTTAGTTAAACATTTACCATCATACATCCATAAGGACGAACAGCGCAAATATTTTTTCGTTAACTACTAATGGAGTCTAGTGGTAGGTCATTTGATCTTTCTACTTATAAAAGGGATATATTTTTGCAATTTACTTTTATACTTTACTTTATTATTATTATTATTATTATTATTATTATTATTATTATTATTATTATTATTATTATTATTATTATTATTATTTTGATTAAACATCACTTTATTAAAACTCAAATGATTTACAATAAATTATTATTATCATCATTATTATTATTATTATTATTATTATTATTATTATTATTATTATTATTATTATAAAACATCACTTCATTAGAAAATCAAAGAAAATTACAAGAAATTAGTGGAGAGCCGAGAAACTAACTGGGCCCACTCCTCTATCAATAGCAAAACAAACCCTACTAAAAATATAGTTAGCACCACGCGCCAATATCTGAGTGACCGAGAACTTTGGGTTCGCTTCAAGAAGGTCACGCCTCCTTCTCGAGTTCACCAAAAGAAGAAAAGATAAGGGGATGAACCTATATCCAATATCAGCGCATTTGGTTTCGTGCTTGACACGTTTATACTGCGGCTTCAATCACGCACCCGACCACAAAGTCGGTCATACCGGTTTGCGGGCGATGACCCGATAAGATCAACACACGCATTAAGGCCTCTCTCCCACGAGTAAAGTAACAAATCGGTGGGCGTAGTTGTTTGTCCTCTCTCCACGAGCGATATCAACTTCTTTCGAGTAAACCCCTACCCGGAGCGAGATATCGGTGAGTATCACGCACCACATTATGTCGATGTTTAATACCAATAATACTGCGCATGATACAACATGATCCCCATAGATATCACCGTAAAACCTTGGAAAAGCGAGCACGCATCCGAGTGGAGAAAGGGGACACCTGAGCGATAACATAAAACACACCGGTAAGTCTTAGCATTCATAGTCCGCCTGACCCGGCCTATCGGGACTACTCTAAGCCGTCAAGTATGGTCTTCCATTTGCAATCTCCATAGGGCCATCCGTCTAGCGAGATAAGCGTAAGGTGGATTCACCTCTTTTGTGACACGTGTGAAATATGAATCGCCAATTTCTTCATGAGTTTGGGGCGACAATTTTACAAGAGCTACCCAAAAGGTCGTTCTCCATTTTCTCGTTAAAAACATGCAGGGCATTATCAAAGGAAGATCCAGAAGCACCAACACCATACTGCCGGAGGAGTTCAGTCTGTAGGATGGCCGATTGGAGTCTAGAAGCAAGGAAGGCATAATTCAAAACATCACCAGCAGCGTATACACCAAGCGCCCCAAATTCAAAAGGAAGAGTGGCCAGTCTCCATTGCCAATTTCCAAACCCGGTCCTAGAGGCAGTGACAATTCGCTCCAAAGAGGAGCGAAGTGCTTCATCGAATGAAATCTGAGCACGTTCAAAGACACGGAGGGAACATGTGCGCATAGAAAAATCTGACTTGGAAATACCGGCAGACATGCGGAGAAGCAACAACTCACATTGGGGATCATTAAGTTTAGCAACGTCCATAAGTTCAATGGTTTTAGAAACTCGTTTCAAAGCGAGCTTCTTGCTAAACTCGTGTCTACACCAATGTGCCCACCCAACAATTTTACACCATGCGGGGTTGTGCAATATTAGGAGGAAAACACTGCGAGTGCCTTCTAGGATCTTCCCTTGGCCAAAAAACCTTGGTTTTATCGACGTTGAGGTGCAAACCATAGCGAGGTCCATCTATCATAATGAGCTCCAGGGCCTTCCCAACAAACAGAGTGTCTCCAATGATCATACCATCATCTAGGTACCAAGCTTGAAATGGGAGAGAAAATGAGTCTTTGATCTTGCGAGCCAAAGGATGTAGCACCAACGCAAAAAGGAGAGGTCCAAGAGGTCACCTTTGCACGCCTTGGTGTGACCATAAAGTGTGTTCCCATAATAAAATCATGGTGGGTAGCAAAATTCAACCCAACGTGATATGGCGGGGCAATGGAGGCGAACCTCTTGTTACATAACCTCACGGTCCACCCAGTTAGGCGTTTTGAAATCCACCAACAACATCGAAGACCCGCATCATCTCCACGGTCTTTAACAAACCGATTCACGGCATGAAGAATGGCCTCCCTCCTCCGAAACCCCACTCCGAATCGAAGATCATTCAGTATCCATCTAAAGTGGCCAATCATAGAAGCTCCCGCCTTGAGACTAAGCGCCTCGAGGCAGTCCCTACCGCAATAGGACGGATACCACCACTGGTTTGATTAGCGGTGTGAGAGGAGCACTGCAATATACTCGCCCAAAGCCTTAGGACACTTGCCATCAAGGAAAAGATTTACCACAGGGTGATGGGTTGATTAACTCATCGATATAGCCACAAGAAGACACCGCTAAAACAATCCAATAGGTGTTGGGCGCGTGAACCGTCTCGACCACAAGATGTACCACGGGAAACTCTTAATCATGTCAAGAACCACGGCGGGAGATGCAATGAGGTTATGATGATCAATAGGTATATCGAGCGGTGAAGGAGTAGACTTGAAGGGTGCTTAGCCTTTAGGTCCTCGAGGTAGTATCATTGTAGGGCAACACACGAAGAAGAAAGAACTCGACGATGCGATATAATGACCATCACAAATCTTCCTCTTACATTGCTTGACATTACGCTCGCTGACTCGGGTTTCCTCCTCGATATTAGACCAAGTAGGGAAGGTTCATTAAAACCTCTTTAACAAGCTGCAAACTACCGCCAGACGTACCTCGAAGACCGAATGGCATTAACGATATATTCTTCTTGTGGCGCTAGTAGAGACCTACCTCCATGTTACTCCTCGGGCAAAAGGTTTTAAGGAGACAAAGAGGCAAGGCTAACAGGCTAACCCAACAAGAAATGTTTTCTGGTGTGCAGATCACCTTATCAAGGACTCATTTCAAAACACGATAGAATCCCAAACGGCACTTTGGAGGGATGGATTTGATAGTGTGCAACCCTTTAGCGAGCAAGGTGTCAAGTAAGTGTAAATCAAAACTAGAGTGCTCTTTTAAAACCAAATCTTCAACGCAAGCGAGCTGAACATAAGAGGGAACTTGGGGCTTAGCGAGATCAAATAACACAAATCTAACAACACCATCACCGCAATCGGGGGGTGGTACAAAATCAAATCCATGCCGACATTTAGAGCGAAGAGTATGCGTCTTAAAACAAACCCCACACAACCAAAGACCCATACGTTTCAACGTAACCTCAGCAGCCTCAAAAACAACCAAATTAGTGGCCAAAGAAAGTTTGGTGGTGGCTAGCGCATCCTCATTGAAATGACGATCACGAAGATGAGAAATCAACGAGGTTTTGGTAAGCCCATTTCCACGACCGTCTTGGCAACCACTTAAACCAGCAAAGGGACAATGAAACAGAATAATAGCCATAAAGATTTTTTTTTAAGCACTAGCCTTAAGAAAACAAACTTAAATTAAATAAAACAAATGTAACACATGCATGGTCCTACACTCCTACTAAAAGAGCAAAACACAAACAACTCACAACCACGTGGGCCTCACCCAAACATGAAAGACCAGGAGAAAAGGCATCACGTGGGCCCCACCAATACAAAATTAATAGACCATTTCTCACAACAAATCGCTACCAGAGTTGGACAGCCAAGTCGCTACCCCAAAAGAGCAAACAACCAAAACGCTTTCCAATATTCTGTGTCAAAACACAAAATAACCCAAGTCGCTATCAGGAAAAACCCAGGTCACTACCTGAAAACGCTTAATTCAGTAATGAACCCATGCGCACAAAAAGAGACCACGGGATGAAAGCAATGACAAACAACGGCGAAGCGCAAAACCCACCACGATGCAAACACTGCTATGATGAGGTGTGGAGTACAAAGTCCGAGCAAACACCCGATCAAAGAAACCACCAAAAGCCACCAAAAACCAACCCGATCAAAGAAACCCGATCAACGCGAAGGTTGAAACACTGATTCAACTAGGGATGTTGAATCAGTGATGGTATATTGATCGTGAAGGAGGAAGAAGATGACTTGCCAATCGCCCATAGTGATGGTGCTTTATTATTATTATTATTATTATTATTATTATTATTATTATTTATTTTTATTTTATTTTTTTATTATTCAACAATTTTATTAAAAACTCATAAGATTTACAAAAAATTAGTGGGAAGCCGAGAAACCAACTGGGCCCCCACACCTCTAGCAATAGCAAAACCAATCCTATTTAACATATGAACTGCAGCACGTGCCCCAATGTCTTGAGTCATAGAAAATTGTCGAATACGCTTTAGTAAGGTTACTGCATCCTTCTCAAGTTCTCCAAAAGAAGAGAATGAAAGGGAGAAACCCATATCCAATATCCGCACATTTAGCATCGTGCTTGACACGTTCGTTGTGCGTCATCAATAGTTGCACGCACGGCATAAAATCGGTCATCCCAGTTGCGTCAAGGCGGCGATCCGTAAGATCAACACATACATCACGCCACCATCCCAAGAGTAAAGTAATATATCCGCGGTCGTAAGGATCGTCCCTATCTCCATAAAGCCCAATATCCACCTCCTTACGAGTGAAATTCGGACCGAGAACATATATCAACAAGAACATCACGCACAAGGTTATGCCGATGTTTAATGCCAACAATACCCGCACACGAAACAGCGTGATCCCCATAAATATCTCCAGTAAATACCCTAGAACAGGCTGAACACGGTACCTAAACAGTGAAAAGAGGAACACCCAAACGATAGCACAACACACAACGATAGGCCCTGGCATTCATAGTTTGTCCCAGTCCAGATATCGGGGCCACCCTAAGCCAATCCGAAGTATGATCCTCCTTTAGTGAACTCCATAACGCCATATGTCGAGGAGATAGATGGAATGTAGATTCAACAGTTTGGGTAACCCGATCGAAGTATATATCTGCCAATTTCTTCATAAGTTTGGGGCGCGACCTCGCTAGGGTTACTCAAAGGTCAATATCCATATTCACATTAAAAGTACATAGAGCATCATCAAAGAGGGACCAGTGATTACATTATTATTATTATTATTATTATTATTATTATTATTATTATTATTATTATTATTATTATTATTATTATTATTATTATTATTATTATTATTATTATTATTATTATTATTATTTTATAAAATATCACTTCATTAGAAAATCAAAGGAAATTACAAGAAATTAGTGGGAGTTGATACGCTTACAGTAGCGTTCGGGGTCAAAGGAATTTCTTTTTCGTCGAAACAAGTTTTTCAACACCCTGAGCGGTGAACCTAATCGTTGTAGTGTAGTATTAGGGTGGCCACGGAATTGATATCGTTCTCTAGGGAATAGGAATGCTAGTGAGAAGTTACTACGCTAAGGTTGGGGTTGAGGAAGATTATTATTTTATCTTTTATATTTTTAGAAAAGGAAAAGTACGAATCTCGGGGTTTGGATTTGGGGGGTTGGTATTTCACCGATTACTCTACTATTATCTAATTATCTAAATTAAGGTGGTGGTAGTCTATGTCTAATTATTGTGTGCTCGTATGATAGTTTAAAGATGTGTTTACTTAGGTTTTACTACTCTTAATTATCTCCTATTGGTGGTTGAATTGTCACGTCCTTATTCCTAGTTCTTGTGTGTGTCTAAAGTTGTAGGGTATGCGTTTCTCCTACTCTTTGAAGTTACCAAAGGGTCTCGTCTACAAAACCCACTAGGATGATAAACTCTAACTTTAAGGCCTCTTTGGATAGTTTAGCTTACAACAACTCAAAGTGCTATAACCTAAGGTTCACAAAGATTAATCAAGCATTAACACACGAATGACCTATCGCATTACTAGATCATTAATCAACTAAGATAAGAAACAACCAATCAATATTCAATAATTAAGTTTCATATTCCTAGCAAACACACAAGTAAATTAGCGGGACATGAAGAACATGCAAGCATACACACAAATAATTGAAGACATAATTAAATTAATGAAGTAAACAACTTATCTTGGTGTAAGATAGGGTTTAAAACCCTAAAATACGACCTTGGTTCGGTTTAGGTTTTACTCAAAAGTTTACCCAAAGACTCCTCTCTAAAACCGAAAATTCGGATTCTATATATAAGATTACATGCGACGGCGTCACCTTATGATTTGTGGCGCCGTCGTGTCGCCGTCATTAGGGTTTCGTCTTGGCCAAGTTAATCTTGCGACGGCGTCACCTTATGCTTGTGGCCGTCCTCTTTAGCTTCGCGCCGTCTGGATTGAATCTAGGCGGTGCGAGTTGCGACGGCCTACTCTTTTAAAGCCCGCGCGCGTCCTCCAAAACTAGCAATTTCTCTTACGTGTCGTCACAAATTCCTCCGACGACGCGTCATGATTAGCGATGACGCCGTCCCTTGTAATTTAGCGACTTGAGTGTCTCGATTCTTGACTTTGGCCATTTTCTTCATATATCCGCCTTTTCGTCCAAATAAGTGCCATTCTGAGGTTTGCCTTCTAGAGACCTAAAAGTGAAAAGGAACGATATTAAGCAATAACGGATACAAAAGTGATCAAATAAGGGCTTAAACGACCCTCAAAAGGTACATTTAAAACCTTATCAAATATCCCTACACTTGATATTTGCTTGTCCTCAAGCAAATGTGTTTTTAGCCAATTAATTTATAAGTTAGGGGTCATGAAACATTGGTTTAAAACAGTTCACAACACATGTAGGCCTCGCAAAAGTCATAACAAGCACGTAAATTACATACTAGCACCTCACATGGGGTGTTTGGATATTCACATCTCTCGGGTGTATATGAAATATAGCAAATTGGAAATGGAAGATAAACACTCATTAACCGGTCCTAGTACATAGATTACCATAGGCTTGAGAATAGATCAAACCTCCATTGCTTTGGCGTAAGCACCTAGGAAAGACTATCAAAGAGGTCTTTAAAGGGTTATAACGTTAGGATTACGGTAGGGAAACAAAGGGTTTGGTGGGATAGGCTATTTTAGTGGTGGCAAGTCAAAAATCTTATTGTTACAAGCATACGAAGAATGGCGTTGCTAAGCCAAGACTCGACACTCTAAACTCTAGATAACCGAAATAAACGAACATAAATTTAAAGATAGATGTAGGATGGTAGCCCGTATGTTGTTTTTTTTTTTTTTTTTTTTTTTTCTATTTTTTTTTTCTATTTTTTTCGATTTTTTTCCCATACACTTTTACTCTACCATCCTCTACGATAACATCAAAATAATAGGATTTATAGCACATCCCTACACTTGAGTTTTATTACTCTAACACTAATATGACCCGAATTGAAAAGATCAAAACACTTGGAGTACGTTATTACGCAGATAAGGGAATTGGCGTTCCCATTTAGTCATTTAAAACTTTAACTTTTCCCATGAGTCCCAATCGTCCCAAAGCGTGTACAAAAATATGACTCAACTTAGCAACTCATGCAAGTAATTAGATAATTGAACTAAGGGTTTAGGGTGATAACAATAATGCACTAAAGTGAGTGCATACAAGGTAGGCTAAGGCGATTTGGGTGTACATTTGGGAGTGGGGTGTAAACAATGCTCTTCATTGATATTCCGGAAAACCGAAACATCACGAGAACCGCGAAAATGATAGGCTCGAGGGGTTAACTAGGGGTATCGTGTACTAAAGATGAGTACAACGCAAAGGTGTGGGAATTACTCAACCGAGGTGGAAGAAGTAATTATATTACGGTGTCAAACAAGGGTTATCCTAATGCCTCTTATCATTTAGTTATTCCTAACTACACAAGTGTAGTCTCACTAGCGATCTCGGAATGCATCACAAAACAAGTTCTAGAATCTAATATACTACCGGTTCACACTCTAAGCATTGAAGATGAATGCTTCAATTCCTACTAATCTAAGGCGATCCTCACATTTTGGTGGAATTTAAGTGGTAAAGGGTTTTGTGCTAGTCATATAACTTCCTATCCGTGAGGCGCTTTTGTTAAGACTAATGGCCCACTCCTATATATCATGAAAAATTTTAAATTTGGTGCCAAAATTACCCTAACCGACATTTTCTCATGGTTTATTACGCAAATGCAATTAGACAAAGCAAATAATCAAGGATAAGCATAGTTTCAAAGTTCCGTTTATTTTCCCTCCTTACACTTAAACCGAACATTGTCCCAATATTCCCGAAAGTATCAAAGTTATGATAAAAGAAGGTAATTAAAACAAAAGAAACTAGTACTCCCCGATTAGCTCGGTAGGATCCGTGTGTGAAGTAGTGGTTAAATTCTTTCCAAGAAGAATGTATGCGTGAAAAGCTCCTCAATCTTATGTAACTTCTTCTTGATAAACAAAACCTGCACACTTGAAGAAAACAAACGAAACCTTCGCGTAAAATCAGCGGTAATAATATATAAGACTCGATTTAAACTAAGATATAATGCTTGTGGAATGGATGTTTACGAATTTCTAAGAAAATTAATACCGAAAATTCCAAAATTTATAAAAGCTCGAAAACGAGAAAAAGTAATCGATGTTTTACTCCTTCGACGCCGTCGGTTGCAATCTGACGCCGTAAGGTTATCCCGACAAAAGCGGTCTGCGATTTTTACGGAAAAATTCGGAAAATTTACATCTTTAGAATCTGGAAAAATTTCGCAAAATATCCATTATGACTCGATACAAGCATTTGACTCGAACAAACACACAAATATATCTTTTAAGTAATTGTTATTCTCATGTTCACGTTTCTTATGAAACGTGTGTAATCCTCCTACACTTATCCTTTATGTAAAATACCTTTATATGCAATTAAGACGAGGTTAAAAACAAAATAAAGCATTTTTACAAATTTAAACATGAGAATAAACAATCAATAAAAGATATATGACACTACAAGCAAACAATTAAGCATGGGTTGCCTCCCACGAAGCGCTTTTCTTTATTTAAGAGTCTTGTAGCTAGACTCGTAGTCGTGTTCCTACGTACCGATATAAGTAAGCTTGTCCTTAACAATGTCATAAGGATCAAACTTATCATTTAGGTTCCTAGTAGTACGTTCGGTTCGATATGCCTTTTCAAACTTTTCTCCATCGGGATCATAGATTGTTATCCTAATGTGCCATTCTCCATTTCCATTACTAGGCGGTCTACTCCAATCCCACTTATGTTTAGGCTTCTCAATTTTCCACCTATTCATAACGAGGTTGACGGGCAAACTTCCTAAGAACTCGGTCATCTTCCTAAATACTAAAGCGTCTTGAGCGTGTTTACTTCCATGTCTCTAGCCATCTCTTTTCATGGAAAGTTGCTTTGCTAGCAAAGGCATCATCTAAATAGAAAGGTCGTTGGGGGCCTATGAGGTTTTTATCAATCCAAGGTCCATATCCAGAAGGTGTTCTATCCATCCTAATCTCATGTGGAATTTCCTCCTCTTTGTAGTATGTATGCCTTTTGACATCGTAAATCGACCTAGCACTACCTTCTCCTACTACTATCTTGGACATCTTACAATCAATGATGGCACTAGCGGTAGCTAAGAATCCTCTTCCTACAAGTAATGGGCATGTCGGGTCCTTATTCATGCCAAGCACAAGGAAATCGGCCAAAAGAGTTAACTCTCCCACGTGTACTACCATGTCTTTTATTATCCCTACCGGATATGAAACACTACCGTCGCTAGACCTAAAATGGTTTCGTTGGTTCTATTTTACCTAGGTTAAGGCTTCATGGAGGGACAACGGGACAAGATTGATGCATGATCCTAAGTCGGCTAGAGCATCGAGAGGTTTGGAAGTTCCAAGCCTACACGGAAGAGTAAATAGCCATGGATCGTCTAACTTCTTAGGTAGATTATTTCGCACAAAGGTGGACCCATGTTTTCCAAGTTTAAGTTCTAACTCGTATTTTTCTTTCAAAGCATTATAATAAGGTGCATGAGCTAAGACTTCAAGAACCGGTTTTTCTTGATGGAGTTCCTTGTACTCATCCTCTAGATTGGGTTTGGGTTCTTGGCTGACGGGTTTCTCAAGAGTAGGTTCTACCAATGGTGCAGGGCCTTGGTACCTAAATTTGGATTGCTTAAAACCCTTGTTGATAGCATTCACCGAGTGACCCGTTGGGTGTGAGGGATTATGACTATTCTTATGTCAAATGCAAAACCCGCTTGTCTATGAGCAGGTTCCTTGTGATAATTATGACTATTCTTATGATCCACCTCCACAATACCAAGAGATTCAACCACAACCTCCGCAAATTCCTCAAGATAGTTTCCAAAGATGTATTAATACACTCGAAGAATTTATGGATAAAGATCCTCATCAGAAAACGTATGGTGAATTACTTACCGAAGATCGAGCATCTCGCAACGAAAGATCTATGATAGAACTACTCGAAGAAGAAGAGCGAGCAATTTCAGTTGAAAAATGCCTTGAAGAAATACGAATTGAGGAGCAAGCACTTGCAAGACGTGCCCGATGGCTCGCGACTTACATCGACGATGATGATGAGGATTCCATCCAAATGAAAGAATACTATGCAAGTTTGTCGGATGAAACTCCTCCCGTTTCTGAGCCTTTCATTTCCGACCCTTCCCCTTCACTCACACCGGACGAGAGAAGTGATATCGTATTGGAAGAGGTCGATGATTCTATTTATTCAAACATTGTTGATCCCGTTGGCTCTCTCATAATGGGGGACGAGCCTCTTAGCACTATTCCGGAAACGGAATCGTCTTGTGTTGAGAGCCTTGACCCAATCCCAAGTGAGTCCGAGGATATATCTGATAGTGATTGTGATTCGCTTTTATGTGATTCTCTTGACATCTCCGAGGTTACTTCTGGGATTTTCTCAAATCCACTCGTTGAATTCAAGGACAATTACACCTTTGTGAAGTTAATCCTCTTTTGACAAAGATTTTGAGTCCGATTCGGAGACCACAACGGAGTGGTGGATATTGCTAGCTCTCGAGCACACCACTTGTCCCACCTCGTGTTCGACCTTTCTCCCGTCATGTGATGTTGAAGAAAGTATTGAATCCGACACTGAGGTTATTATGGAGATTGATTTTGAGATGGTTGAAGACGATATTCTTGATAAACCGCCACGTGATTCTAATATGGAAGAAATCGACTTACCTATTGATGACCCAATACCACCGGGTATTGAGGATATGGTTGTTCTTGATGGTTCTCTTGACTCTCCTTTTTCTGATGAGTCCACCATCACGTATCCCGTTGAGCCCGCATGTGAAGACAAAACCTTTAAACCCGGGATATTTGACATAGATGAGCTTTATGCTAAAACCGTTGTTAGAGAAAAGGACCCTCTCTTGGATGCCTTAATTTGTGAGCCTACACCTCTTATCCTCTACCATAAGCTCCCGTCTTTCTTGGAGATTTCTCACTCTGATCCGTCATTCTTTCGTCCACCCGCAAAGCCACCGGATGATGGATCATTCTTTCACGATATACCATTTGTGCTTGAGCCCGACATTTTCTTCACCACCCAACCCACCCGGCCTCATTCATTCGGAATGAAGACACCGTTTTGACCACGGTATCTCTACCATTTTCTTCCCCAGGACAAATGAATTGGGACGAGTCGCTAGCGACTCGGTGATCAAAAACGATGGCGCTTCGTGGGAGGCACCCATGCTTATCCATCTATCTTCTTTCTCTTTTCTAATAAGTGGCGAAGGGTCCGCCTCTTGATTTCGTGTTTGGTTGTTTGTGATGTTGTGTTTAGGATGTTCGATATGAAGACTCTCGTGCTCAAGTTTGTCATTTCTCCACTCGAGTCTCATGATCGATCTTGATGGAAATCCGATATCCTAATCTTATCGACTAACGTTTATCTTCTAGCATACTTAATAAACGGCTTTTAGATTTTCGTGATACCCTTGCTTTAAACATTGAGGACAATGTTTCGTTCTAGTCTGGGGTAGGGTAATCTTCGATTTGATTTGACCGCACTTGCTTATTTACATTGTGTTTCTCTCAGTAACCCCGTTTTCCTTAGAAATTGAAAAATTGTGCAAAAATGAGAAAATTTAAAATTTTTGTAAGCTTTTGTTAAGTCTTTTGATTGAAAAGTTGGCTAGTCTCTTAGACAAGAAGCTATAAAATGCAATTCTAGCTCACAAGGCCAAGATTTTGCAAGTTTCCACAGTGACTTTAAATATGCATAACTTGATTTCATTAGGCGAAGCATTTGCTAAGTTAATATATGTTTTGACACCTTGATTGACTTTCCACGGTGTGAGTAGGAATGGAATTACGACTTGACCAGGCGTGTTGAGCCCTAGCTTGTTCCTTAACCATAGATAATCTAAAATTATCATTAAGCATCTATGGATCTCATTATTTGGGATTTTAAATTTGCGAGATCGAGAAATGATAAAGTTACTTATGAGTTTAGATGCTAAACGTGGAGTAGTTGGTTCTCTTTAGAGCCCATCGAAGGTACTTATGGCTTTTTGTTCCCACAAAATTGTCTCACCCCATATCTGTCTAAATAATTAGAGATGTCGAGTTTTTGGCGATAGTTAGTTCTTTATCTTCTTAAAAGAATCTTTGTTTTAAAAATTGGGTACACATCAAGGATCCGAAATAAATAAATGAGTAATAAGTGCTAAGTGATATGTGAAATGTAATAAGTAAAGTTGTGAGCTGCGGTGTCGAGATCGGACCCTTGGATCTTTAGCCGGGATTGAATGAGGTCTTAGCCTAGCCAGCCGGGATCCTCATCTCATGAAGCCTATAGTCTTGGAATTACCCCGTGAAGCTCCGTGGTTCACAGCTCATATAAATAAAAGTAAAAGTTCATGTGCTGAAAAAAAAAAAAAAATGTTGAAAATTGAAAAAATCAAAAGTTAGTTAATAAAATTCCTTGATGTGGACCTCATTTTTACGACAATGGTTCTTGAGAGAAGGCGGATAACTAATTATCGACTTAGCTTTGTATCTTTATTGGAATAAAAGTATCGAAACGAGACTGTGAAGAAATTCATTTCTCACAAAAATAAAAAAATCTAGAGGAAAATAGGAAAATGGGAACAAAAGGTAATTACACAAGTAACTTCCATGGGTAGTGTTAGCATCTAGAGTCATATGTAACAATGATTTCGGTTTTACGCTTAGTTTGGGACTTGTGAAAATCGGGGACGATGTATTCTATCCAGATGGTCACTTCACGTGTGTTGTGTTTTCTACTCCGTGATCCTAACGTGTCATTTGAAAAATGTTGGAGTTATTGATCGACATGAAAGTTTAACAAACCGTCATTCATAATCAGAGTGTGCTTAACCGTAATATCTATATATGTGAATTGAAAGGTAAACGGGGCGTTTTTAGAATTAAGGGTTCTTAATCTCTTTTGAGGAATCTTTGCTACTTCTTCATAGGTTTAGTAGAAAGAGATTGAAATCCTTGATTTTAGAAGCGTGAGTTGATTGCATTAACGTGAGGACACGGCAATGGTTTCGTCTGGGTATTTTGGTATGTGCTAAAACACATACCTTTTCATTGTCAAAATAGACCCAAAATAACCAAGAAAGAGCCGTTTATTGCTAATATTTGTGGTTTTCTTGAGTTTGTGCTTGTGCGGTATGGATATGTCAAAACACGCAAAAGGACTCAAATCGACGTAAATCCGAGCACGAGAGATCAAGAGAGCTTAAGTTTGGTAGGAAGGTCGAATTATGCATTTTGAAGATTTCAATCTCTTAGGTTTTAGAGATTTTGGCCATTTTAATTCTGTCATTTAATCATTTATTAGTTGTAATTTCATTTTATAATCAAGCTTTGTAATCTCGGTTTCATTAATGCAAGTTTCCTCTTTTTCATTTAATGTTCAAATCTGCTTTTAAAATCAATTAGTGTTTAGAAGTGTTAAATATCTGTGTTAGAGCTCACATAAGCTTTAATAAGCTTATGTGAGCTAATGGTGTATTGAATTCTTCTTCAATTTCGCTTTTGGAAAAGTCAAAGAAAAGTCAAAAATCAAAAGTCAATCATTTTCATGTAAATTTCTGGTTTTAGTTTGTTAAAATGATGATTTTCATGTTAATATAAGTTTTTAATTCAGTTTTAGTAATAATCTCATCAAGTTTAATGGTTTTAATGTATCTTGGTTCAATAAAGGGGTGTTTGGTTCATTGTTTTAAACTGCTTTAGAGGTCAAGTTATTGGAGTAGATCGGTTTATTTAGTCTTGTATTAGTATATTGCATCCATAACGATGCTTGTTTTGGCATCCATGTTCCTTTAAGTCAAAATTCTTTTCATCGTCTCCTTACTCAATCTTGTTGAAACCATCAACTGTCATCATCTCTTATAGGTCTAGGATTTGTTAAACTAGCTTGTGAAAGTCTTATTGCATCATATTACATTGATTTCGATCTTCCATTTGCATTTGAATCTCACAAAAGTCAAAACTTGAATCTGTTCTTGAAAGTCAAAATGAGTCTAAAGTCAGTTTTTGCAGAAATTGTAGTCACTGCATAATCTTCATTTCAAGCAGTTAGGGTTTGATTTTTGGTCCACTTGTAGTATTCTAGGTGGTCTTCAAGAATCTATATCTGTTTTTAGCTTAAGCACTTCTGATAAGTCCTTGTATAAGCTCAAAGTTGTTCCATGTCTTACTGTTTCTGTTCTCAGCAGCCCTGCTCCACTTTTGCATATTTATCTTGCTCTGTAACTGCTTCATTACTAGTCCTTATTTGCTGAAAATTGGTACACATGTTCTCTACCAGGTGGTCTTGAGATCTCCATTTTAGGTTTTCTCTTTAGCTTATAGAATAAGTTGCTGCTACTGCTCAAAGTTAGGGCCTGTTTGCTTATTAGCTTAAATATCAGTTTGCTCAAATCTTAGGAAGACTGCTCTTTAGGTGTTAGGATTAGATGTAGATACTTGCCTTAGAGTAGTTTTAGAGTAGTTTAGCTTATGTTATCAGTTGGTGTACTGTAGAGCTTATTTGCTTATTTCATTTGCTTATTCTCATACTAGTTTACACTACAGCTTCAGATTCCCTCACATAAGCCCTTCTTTTTATATTTTTTATAGCTTTAGAATTAGATTTTAGAATTTCCCTGCATTTTTCATAATTTTTAGTTACTGTTTGGTATTTTTCTTATTTAAATTCAGTTTTTAATCATTTTTAATTACCTTTAATTGCAATTAATTGAGAAAAAGTTCCAAAAAATAGTTTTTCAATTTTAATAGTTTAAGATAAATATAAAAAGCATAAAAAAGATTTTTCCATATTTTTCTCCTTTTATTTGGTATTTTTAATAATTTAAATTAGATTTTAATAGTATTAAATTCATAGAAAATAGAAAATTAATCTGAAAATTACAAAAATAGTTTAGAAAAGTCTTTTATGCTATTTAGATTTTTAGAAAGTATTTCCATAATTTTCCCTTTTGTTTTTATAATTTTTAGTTAATTAGTCTTATTTTTAAAGTTGATAATTAGCTTTAATTAGAAATAAAATCAAGAAAATTCCATAAAAATAGTTTTAATTCATAATTAGTTTTCACATATCATTTTTAGTATAAAAGTAGTTTTAGGTTATTTTAGGAGTTAGATTAGTCGTTCTTGCATTTTATTCGCGTTTAATTTAATTTAGTTTTGCTTTTAGCGTAGAATTGCGTAGCTTGCCTTAGTTTTAGGATTTCCGTAGATTTTATGTTCCATTTACTTTCCTTATCCCATAGTTTAGATAATATCATCTTATGCCCTTATCTTATTCGAATCCGATTATTGAGACGTGAGTTGGAAATTCCATTCAACCTCGTTCGGAACGATCTCGGTGCTCAAACCTAACACGTTTGAGTTACCCATATACTATACAACTTCTTATTATTGATTTTCACCACGAAATCAATTTTGGCGCCATTCTTAGGGAGGGCTTATAGCGAGTTTTCAGTATTCCGTCTCGTATCGTGTGCATTTGAAGATCCTTCCTCGTGAAGTTGTCGTTGATATTTGTACATATCCCTTTTATAAAAACCCAAAAAGATTTTCCTTTTCAAAAATTTGTTTTAAAAACCCAAAAATATTCTTCTTTACCCTCTGAACCGTCAATTCTTTATCTCTTTATCCTCTTATTCGTATAATTCTTTTCGATGTCTTCGTCTTACCATTATGGTTGTCAATGGTGTGGGGGACCCGAATATGGTGGGAATTGCCCCGGTTGTAGCATTGTGAATACGGGAGACGAGTTTGTTTACAACCAAAATCCCTACAATGATACGACCGATTTCCTTAACCAATCCCCATACCATGAGACGGAGTCATACTCATGTGAGTACTGTGGAGGTCCTCACCAAGGTTTTCAATGCCAAGCTCAATATAACTATACAACCTTTGGTTATGAACCTTATCCATTTACTTCACCAAACCCGTCACAACAATCATACTGCTGTGAGTATTGTGGAGGTCCGCACTTTAATTCCGATTGTCAAATGCAAAACCCGCTTGTCTATGAGCAGGTTCCTTGTGATAATTATGACTATTCTTATGATCCACCTCCACAATACCAAGAGATTCAACCACAACCTCCGCAAATTCCTCAAGATAGTTTCCAAAGATGAATTAATACACTCGAAGAATTTATGGATAAAGATCCTCATCAGAAAACGTATGGTGAATTACTTACCGAAGATCGAGCATCTCGCAACGAAAGATCTATGATAGAACTACTCGAAGAAGAAGAACGAGCAGCTCAGATTGAAAAATGCCTTGAAGAAATACGAATTGAGGAGCAAGCACTTGCAAGACGTGCCCGATGGCTCGCGACTTACATCGACGATGATGATGAGGATTCCATCCAAATGAAAGAATACTATGCAAGTTTGTCGGATGAAACTCCTCCCGTTTCTGAGCCTTTCATTTCCGACCCTTCCCTTCACTCACACGGACGAGAGAGTGATATCGTATTGGAAGAGGTCGATGATTCTATTTCTTCAAACATTGTTGATCCCGTTGGCTCTCTCATAATGGGGACGAGCCTCTTAGCACTATTCGGAAGCGGAATCGTCTTGTGTTGAGAGCCTTGACCCAATCCCAAGTGAGTCCGAGGATATATCTGATAGTGATTGTGATTCGCTTTTATGTGATTCTCTTGACATCTCCGAGGTTACTTCTGGGATTTTCTCAAATCTACTCGTTGAATTCAAGGACAATTACACCTTTTGTGAAGTTAATCCTCTTTTCGACAAAGATTTTGAGTCCGATTCAGAGACCACAACGGAAGTGGTGGATATTGCTAGCTCTCAGAGCACACCACTTGTCCCACCTCGTGTTCAGACCTTTCTCTCCGTCATGTGATGTTGAAGAAAGTATTGAATCCGACATCGAGGTTATTATGGAGATTGATTTTGAGATGGTTGAAGGCGATATTCTTGATAAACCGCCACGTGATTCTAATATGGAAGAAATCGACTTACCTATTGATGACCCAATACCACCGGGTATTGAGGATATGGTTGTTCTTGATGGTTCTCTTGACTCTCCTTCTTCTGATGAGTCCACCATCACGTATCCCGTTGAGCCCGCATGTGAAGACAAAACCTTTAAACCGGGATATTTGACATAGATGAGCTTTATGCTAAAACCGTTGTTAGAAAAGGATCCTCTCTTGGATGCCTTCATTTGTGAGCCTACACCTCTTATCCTCTACCATAAGCTCCCGTCTTTCTTGGAGATTTCTCACTCGATCCGTCATTCTTTCGTCCACCGCAAAGCCACCGGATGATGGATCATTCTTTCACGATATACCATTTGTGCTTGAGCCGACATTTTCTTCACCACCCAACCCACCCGGTCTCATTCCTTCGGAATGAAGACACCGTTTTGACCACAGTATCTCTACCATTTTCTTCCCAAGGACAAATGAATTCGGGACGAGTCGGGCTAGCGACTCGGTGATCAAAAACAATGGCGCTTCGTGGGAGGCACCCCATGCTTATCCATCTATCTTCTTTCTCTTTTCTAATAAGTGGCGAAGGGTCCGCCTCTTCGATTTCTCGTGTTTGGTTGTTTGTGATGTTGTGTTTAGGATGTTCCGATATGAAGACTCTCGTGCTCGAAGTTTGTCATTTCTCCACCGAGTCTCATGATCGATGCTTGATGGAAATCCGATATCCTAATCTTATCGACTAACGTTTATCTTCTAGCATACTTAATAAGCGGCTTTTAGATTTTCGTGATACCCTTGCTTTAAACATTGAGGACAATGTTCGTTCTAGTTTGGGGTAGGGTAATCTTCGATTTGATTTGATCGCACTTGCTTATTTCTGTTGTGTTGCTCTCGTAACCCCGTTTTTCCTTAGAAATTGAAAAATTGTGCAAAAATGAGAAAAATTTAAAAATTTTTGTAAGCTTTTGTTAAGTCTTTTTGATTGAAAAGTTGGCTAGTCTCTTAGACAAGAAGCTATAAAATGCGAATTCTAGCTCACAAGGCCAAGATTTTGCAAGTTTCCTGAGTGACTTTAAATATGCATAACTTGATTTCATTAGGCGAAGCATTTGCTAAGTTAATATATGTTTTGACACCTTGATTGACTTTCCATTTGGTGAGAGTAGGAATGGAATTACGACTTGACCGGCGTGTTGAGCCCTAGCTTGTTCCCTTAACCATAGATAATCTAAAAATTATCGGCTAAGCATCATGGATCTCATTATTTGGGATTTTAAATTTGCGAGATCGAAATGATAAAGTTACTTATGAGTTTAGATGCTAAGCGTGGAGTAGTTGGTTCTCTTTAGAGCCCATCGAAGGTACTTATGGCTTTTTGTTCCCACAAAATTGTCTCACCCCATATCTGTCTAAATAATTAGAGATGTCGAGTTTTTGGCGATAGTTAGTTCTTTATCTTCTTAAAAGAATCTTTGTTTTAAAAATTGGGTACACATCAAGGATCCGAAATAGATAAATGAGTAATCAGTGCTAAGTGATATGTGAAATGTAATAAGTAAAGTTGTGAGTGCGGTGTCGAGATCGGACCCTTGGATCTTTAGCCGGGATTGAATGAGGTCTTAGCCTAGCCACCGGATCCTCATCTCATGAAGCCTATAGTCTTGGAATTACCCGTGAAGCTCCGTGGTTCACACTCATATAAATAAAAGTAAAAGTTCATGTCTTGAAAAAAAAAAATGTTGAAAATTGAAAAAATCAAAAGTTAGTTAATAAAATTCCTTGATGTGGACCTCATTTTACGACAATGGTTCTTGAGAGAAGGCGGATAACTAATTATCGACTTAGCTTTGTATCTTTATCGGAATAAAAGTATCGAACGAGGCGTGAAGAAATTCATTTCTCACAAAAATAAAAAAATCTAGAGGAAAATAGGAAAATGGGAACAAAAGGTAATTACACAAGTAACTTCCATGGGTAGTGTTAGCATCTAGAGTCATATGTAACAATGATTTCGGTTTTACGCTTAGTTTGGGACTTGTGAAAAATCGGGGACGATGTATTCTATCCGTATGGTCACTTCATTGTGTTGTGTTTTCTACTCCGTGATCCTAACGTGTCGTTTGAAAAATGTTGGAGTTATTGATCGACATGAAAGTTTAACAAACCGTCATTCATAATCAGAGTATGCTTAACCGTAATATCTATATATGTGAATTGAAAGGTAAACGGGGCGTTTTTAGAATTAAGGGTTCTTAATCTCTTTTGAGGAATCTTTGCTACTTCTTCATAGGTTTAGTAGAAAGAGATTGAAATCCTTGATTTTAGAAGCGTGAGTTGATTGCATTGCGTGAGGACACGGCAATGGTTTCGTCTGGGGTATTTTGGTATGTGCTAAAACACATACCTTTTCATTGTCAAAATAGACCCAAAATAACCAAGAAAAAGCGTTTATTGCTAATATTTGTGGTTTTCTTGAGTTTGTGCTTGTGCGGTATGGATATGTCAAAACACGCAAAAGGACTCAAACCGACGTAAATCCGAGCACGAGAGATCAAGAGAGCTTAAGCTGAGCCGGAAGGTCAGAATTATGCATTTTTGAAGATTTCCAATCTCTTAGGTTTTAGAGAGATTTTGGCCATTTTAATTCTGTCATTTAATCATTTATTAGTTGTAATTTCATTTTATAATCAAGCTTTGTAATCTCAGTTTCATTAATGCAAGTTTCCCTCTTTTTCATTTAATGTTCAAATCTGTTTTTAAAATCAATTAGTGTTTAGAAGTGTTAAATATCTGTTTGTAGGAGCTCACATAAGCTTTAATAAGCTTATGTGAGCTAATGGTGTATTGAATTCTTCTTCAATTTCAGTTTTGGAAAAAGTCAAAGAAAAGTCAAAAATCAAAAGTCAATCGTTTTCATGTTAATTTCTGGTTTTAGTTTGTTAAAATGATGATTTTCATGTTAATATAAGTTTTTAATTCAGTTTTAGTAATAATCTCATCAAGTTTAATGGTTTTAATGTATCTTGGTTCAATAAAGGGGTGTTTGGTTCATTGTTTTAAACTGCTTTAGAGGTCAAGTTATTGGAGTAGATCAGTTTATTTAGTCTTGTATTAGTATATTGCATCCATAACAGTGCTTGTTTTGGCATCCATGTTCCTTTAAGTCAAAATTTCTTTTCTACTGTCCTTACTCTCAATACTGTTGAAACCAGTCAACTGTCATCATCTCTTATAGGTCTAGGATTTGTTAAACTAGCTTGTGAAAGTCTTATTGCATCATATTACATTGATTTCAGTCTTCCATTTGCATTTGAATCTCACAAAAGTCAAAACTTGAATCTGTTCTTGAAAGTCAAAATGAGTCTAAAGTCAGTTTTTGCAGAAATTGTAGTCACTGCATAATCTTCATTTCAAGCAGTTAGGGTTTGATTTTTGGTCCACTTGTAGTATTCTAGGTGGTCTTCAAGAATCTATATCTGTTTTAGCTTAAGCACTTCGATAAGTCCTTGTATAAGCTCAAAGTTGTTCCATGTCTTCTTGTTTTACATTCTCGTGACACCTCGCTCCACTTTTGCATATTTATCTTGCTCAGAATCGCTTCATTACTAGTCCTTATTTGCTGAAAATTGGTACACATGTTCTCTACGGTGGTCTTGAGATCTCCATTTTAGGTTTTCTCTTTAGCTTATAGAATAAGTCACACTCTTCTTTCAAAGTTAGGGCTGTTTGCTTATTAGCTTAAATATCGGTTGCTCAAATCTTAGGAAGACGCTCTTTAGGTGTTAGGATTAGATGTAGATACTTGCCTTAGAGTAGTTTAGAGTAGTTTAACTTATGTTATCAGTTGGTGTACTGTAGAGCTTATTTGCTTATTTCATTTGCTTATTCTCATACTAGTTTACACTACAGCTTCAGATTCCCTCACATAAGCCCTTCTTTTTATATTTTTTATAGCTTTAGAATTAGATTTTAGAATTTCCCTGCATTTTTCATAATTTTTAGTTACTGTTTGGTATTTTTCTTATTTAAATTCGGTTTTAATCATTTTAATTACCTTTAATTGCAATTAATTGAGAAAAGTTCAAAAATAGTTTTCAATTTTAATAGTTTAAGATAAATATAAAAGCATAAAAAGATTTTTCCATATTTTCTCCTTTTATTTGGTATTTTTAATAATTTAAATTAGATTTTAATAGTATTAAATTCATAGAAAATAGAAAATTAATCGAAAATTACAAAAATAGTTTAGAAAAGTCTTTTATGCTATTTTAGATTTTTAGAAAGTATTTCCACAATTTTCCCTTTTGTTTTTATAATTTTTAGTTAATTAGTCTTATTTTTAAAGTTGATAATTAGTTTTAATTAGAAATAAAATCAAGAAAATTCCATAAAAATAGTTTTAATTCATAATTAGTTTTCACATATCATTTTTAGTATAAAATTAGTTTTAGGTTATTTTTAGGAGTTAGATTAGTCGTTCTTGCATTTTATTCGCGTTTCGTTTAATTTCCGTTTTTGCGTTTTAGCGTAGAATTGCGTAGCTTGCCTTAGTTTTTAGGATTTCCCGTAGATTTTATGTTCCATTTACTTTCCTTATCCCATAGTTTAGATAATATCATCTTATGCCCCTTATCTTATTCGAATCCCGATTATTGAGACGTGAGTTGGAAATTCCATTCAACCCTCGTTCGGAACGATCTCGGTGCTCAAACCTAACACGTTTGAGTTACCCATATACTATACAACTTCTTATTATTGATTTTTCACCATGAAATCATCATCTCACCTTGCTTTCGCTTAAAATCGGCTTCAAGCTTAGTCAATCGAATCTCTTAAGATGACATGAATCTAGATGCGATGGCCTCAAGATTAGTGGAGTTCCCGGTGTTTGGAGAATTGAACCTATTAGGTGGACTAGATGAGCTTTGGGGTGAGTTTTGATTCCACTTAAGGTTAGGGTGATTTCTCCATGATGGGTTATAAGAGTTTCCTAAGTTGTTTTGTTCGGGCTTGAAAGTGTACCACTTCTCTCTCCCGTCCGATGCAGCGTGGGCGTAGTCCGCAAAGCTTGTTCGGGGACTCTTGTGCAATCACGAGTGTCATGGGGACCACTACATAATTCACAAGGTAGAGTGATTTTATTCACTTGATGTGAAGACTTAGGATTTTGTAGGAGCTCATGAGGAATTTTACTTGATCTTGAGTTCAAGCATCCTACGGTCGGAAGGTTGTGAGTCAATTGGAGGCAAGGAGATTGCCTTAACGGTTTTGGGCAACTCACGGGGTCATTCCAACTTTCGTTGTCATAGAGCAAGGTCCTCTATTATACCCCATGATTCTTCCGCGGTGAGATCACTAAGTTTTCCACCGCCGCTTGGTCAATGGATCGCTTAGTGGGGAAGTTGACATGATCATAAAAGATTTGGACTTGGAGCCAAAGATCAATGCCGTGATGAGGGACTTTATGAAGTAAGTCCTTGAATCGAGTCCATGCTTAGTAGAGATTCACGTTGACGTTGTTGGAACATCAAGATGTCATTCCTAAGTTTTGTGGTTCTCCCGGTGGGAAAAATTGAGCAAGGAAATGAGTGGTGAGATCATCCCACTTGAGATGGGCCGTGGGAAGTCGCTCAAGCCAATTACTAGCTTGGTCCCGTAGAGAGAATGGAAGAGACGCAGACGCGTGGTCTCCCGAGTATTAGCATCAAGGTCGATGGAATCGACAATTTTGAGAAATCCTCGATCTTGATTTGGATCTTGAGCGAAGTCCATGGAATGCACATCCTTTTGCACCAACCGGATGGTGTCGGATCGCAGGCCGTAATTTAGGCTTGGTCGGAAGCTCAATGGTGTTCCTATAGCCTAGGTGGCTTGGTCTCAGTATTCACCAAGAGTACGGTCTCTTGGCGGGACAATGATTTGAGGGGTTTTCACCTTCCATGATGAAAAGTGATGGGGTTACGAACAAAGGTCACGAAGAAGAGGGATAGCTAAAGGAAGCTAAAAATGAGAAAAAGTTTACTTGATAAAAATCAAGCAAAGAAACCTAAACGAAAGTGGACTACTAACTAGCTATTCTATTCTCCGTGATGAGCCAAAACTTGATACGCTTACAGCTAGCTTCGGGGTCAAAGTAAATTCCTTTTAAATCGAGCAAGTTTTTCAACACCCTAGGCGATGAACCTAATCGTTGTAGTGTAGTTGATGAGTGTCTAAATACTCATCATTTTATACCTTTAGAAATTTAAAACATCCGAAAAAACTCGAAATGCATCAAAATGATAAGAATATCACAAATAAGTGTTTTATGTGTTTTAAATGCAAAATATCAAAATCGGATGAAAACGTATCAAGTTTGCATAATTGGCGCTTTAGTCCCCAAGTTTCAAAAGTTGTCAAAAACAGTCCCTGGTAAATCAAAATTAAGCAAAAATATCATTTAAGGTCCATGGGATTCAAAAGTTGTCAAAACATACCCTTCAAAGTTTAAAAATCACAATTTACAACTTTGGTCCCTCAACTTTACAAAAATGTCAAAATCAGTCCCTGGGTGTTTAAAAAATGGAAATTATTCAAACTACACCCTTGTACTATTCATAAATGGTAAAATTTGTCCTTATGATAAATTTTGAGAAAATTACAAGTTTGGTCCCTAGAGTTATAAAAATGGCAGTTTTGGTCCTTGGAATTATAAAAAATTGGATTTTATCACAAATGGTCCTTGTACTATTAAAGAATGGCAAGATAGGTCCTTGTGATAACTTTGGATAAGTTGCAAGTTCAGTCCTTCATTTTCACTAAATTACATAAATGGTCCTTGTGCTTGTCTAAACCAAACGGACCATTTGTAATATTACAACCCAAACCCAAGCCCAAAATAAATAAAACCCGGCCCAAAGTTTTAAAAAGAGAAATACCGCCTGTCACTGTGCATTCTTCTCTCCCACCCCTGCAAACCAAAACCACCTGGTTTTCTCCACCTCACCACCACTTTCCAACTTTTAAACTTATCCCCCCAGCTGTATACCTAATCCCTAACACCTCCACATCCAACAAAAAATCATTAAATGCAAAGAACCAACTAAAACCACTTTTCCCGCCAAAATGACATATGGCAATTCTGATGAATTCAATGGCTGAGATGAAGTGGGATAGTCTCAGAGGTCGACAAAGAACCTAAAGGATCATTATAAATGGGAAAAGAAGCAAGGAAGAAAAAGGTAGTAGTGTAATTTAGATTAGGTAATGTCGTTTTAGTTAAATCTCAATTTCCAGTGTTTATTTAAGCTTTCAAGTACTTTTTTATGTAATCTCAGTGTATTGGAAACTTATTCTCAGTTTCAATTTCAGTTTGTGTTTATGAATTCAGTTTATGCATTATTTTGTTAAAAATCTCAATAAGTTCAAATGTGTTTTTTAGTAGTTGCTAAGGATTGAAAAGAGCTCACATAAGCTCTTATAAAGCTTTTATAAGCTTTAGGAACTTGTAAATCCAGTTTAAACTTAAAACTCAAAAATAAAAAATAAAAATAGGATAAATTGGGTGAAAAATCAAAAATCAAGCACAAAGAATCAAGACAATGAGTAGCAATGTTGAATATGGAATAAAAGATGGTTTAGAACCTCATGGGAGGTAGTAGGATGGTCCTTGATATCTAGTTCATGGTTTCTCAGCTTGGAATCCATTTTGTAAGATTTTTACTCATTTTAGCATTTCATTGTTTAAGTCATTTCTTAGCTTAAATCTGTGTATCTTTATGTTTCACAGTTGTAGTTAAGTTAAATTACACATTAAATCAAGTTGCTTGTTTATTAAAATTTGTAGTTGTTAAAATTTTAGTTTAACGATGATAATAGTATAATTGTCAATTAGTAGTTTCATGTTGTTATTGTTCTTGTTTAATGCTTCATTAGTCTTATTAATTGATAATATAAAGTCTGAATCAAATGCATGGTTTTCATCTGAATCCTTTTGAAAAGCTTCAAATCACCATATAAAAGAGTGTTTGGATTTCTTGATTAAGTGATATTTCGATGTATGCTTGTTATTGTTTATGGTTGCTTTAAGTCATGTTATCATCTAATAGCTCGGTTCAAGAATAAAATTTAGTCCTTGTTTCATAAAAAGTCAAAATCATAGTAAAAATCATTTTACTTGTTAACTGTTAAAAATTGAGATTACATAATCATGCATACTAGTGTAAAAGTTGTTAATTTAGCCTAAATAAGTCTTAAAGTAGCTTAATACATCAAATGAGATCATATAGGATCATCAAAAGTTCATAATAGTCAAACTGCTTCATAAGTTAAAAAGTCAAATTTTACTTTGGTCAGTTTTTGAATAAACTTTAGAATTTTATTGTGTGTTTAATACTAAGATTTAGCCCATCAGCTTTTGGGATAGTAAAATTTAGCTGCTTAACTAAATTAGAAAAATAATAGTTCATCTTTACTTAGCTTATTCAGTGCTTATTTTCTAGCTTCTTTTAGACCCTTTTCAAAACATGCCACATGCACACTCAAAGATACACCAACAGTGTGCATCTTCACTTATGAGCTTTGCACAAGCTTCAAACAAGCTTGTGAGGAGCTGAGATTTGTCCCATGTGTAGTCTGCCAGGTGAACTTTAGGTCCCATTATCTGTTTTTCCCCTTAGCTTATTAGGATTGCTTATGCATTAGTTTAAAGGTGCCCCCTTAATAACTGATTTGCATTATTAATCCAATAAGCTCAAATCTGGTTTAAGCTTATTTAGTAATCTAGAGTACTGTTAATTAGTTAAGATAGACTTAATTTAGCATTACCTAGCTTCTGTGTTCATTTGATACTCATTTGTGGACTTTGGCTTATTTTAAAGTGCTTATTCATAAGCAGTTTCACTGCAGCTTCATTTTCTCACAAACTAGCATATGTTTTTATATTTTTCTTAGACTTAGAATAATATTTTAGTATTTTCCTGAATTTTTCATAATTTTCTGCCACTGTTTGATATTTTTCTTATTTTAAACTAGTTTTTAATCCTTTTTAAATAGCTTTTAATACAAATAAATCAGAAAAGCTTCATAAAAATAATTTTTAATTTTTACTAGATTAAGAATATTATTTTAGATTTTTCTGTAAAGTTTCATTATTTTTACTGTACATTTGTTATTTTTCTTAATTTTAATTAGTTTTATATAGTATTAAATTAATAATAAATACATAAAAAGTCTAAAAAATATATTTTCAGTTTTAAAATAAGTTTTATCATATTTTAGATTTTTCTAAGTTATAATTTCATTTTTCTAGGTTAATTTTGTATTTTCTTATATTTTAGTGCATTTTAAATACTTAATAAATAGTTTTTAATTAATAATATTTAAATAAATAGTTTTAAAAATAATTTTCTTTTTCTAATAATTTTCTTTTATTATTAGGATTGTAAAAATGTATTTTTCATATTTGTAGGCCTTTTATTTCTTAAATCTCACGTTTTATTTTGTACGTTAACGTAATTTTATTTAAACGTACGTTTTAGGTTTTAAACGTTCATCGACTTTAAAAATAGTGATAGCGTTTATTTAATATACTTTAACTTTTTAATTTTTTTTAATTTGCATTTAAGCCCCTATAATTTATAAACTTTTTCTTTAGATATAATTTTTCCAAAATCCTTACTGATCACTATCCTTAGTGATTATTCGACATCCGTCTGTGTTAAACACCATTCATCCTCCGTGGGACTTAACGACCAGAAATCCACTATATTCCTCGATCTTAATTGCATTTGCTTTCCGAAATGCTTTTAAGTTTATTACGGTTGACCATTTACAAGTGGTTAGCTAGTGATTAAACTTGACCGTTCCGAGCCAATCAAATTTTAGCGCCACCGCCGGAGGTCAGAAGCGTGTTTTAAGCGCTTTCGGACCGTACTTGCACATATACCACCTTTTGTAAACAGTTTTTTAAAATCAAAAGTTCATTAACACTTTTCCTAAAGTGTTAACAACACCAAAAATATTTTCATTCTTTGTTTTACAAAATGTTTATCCAAAAATCCAAAATATTCATCTTTACCCTCTTACCCTTTTTAATTCTTTATTCCTTTACCCTCTATCCATTTGATTCTAACTTCTTCTATTCTCATGGAATCTCTCGACTACAACGAATTCGGAACGGTTGAAAACTTCATACTTTATCACAAATGTCAAGAATTCATGTTGTTCGTAATGATCCATTAATTCGCGTGAGGGAAATGGAGCGAGAAACCGGGGTGACAAAGGACCGGTACTTCCTCCGATAATGGAGGTGCTAATCGTCCAACCTACGGTTATCCAAAGATCTAACCCTCAATTGCTCCTAAGCCGTCTAAAATTGATCATAAACTTTCACAATTTACGGTTAAAAGCAAACATGCGAATTTAGACCGGTGACTAGCAAGAATGACTTGCCTAATCTTCACGTTTCTCAAGAACCGTAAACGGAGACCATAACGAAGTGGTGGAAATTGCTAGCTCTCGAGCACACCACTTGTCCCACCTCCGGATTTTTCAAAATGTTCTTGAGTCTTAATAATCATTCGGATCACCATGTTGGTTTTGTTGATTCTTTAAATGAACCGATTCCTTCTCATAACTCTCAAATAGAATCGTTTATTCCTTGTGTCGGTTGTGGTGAGCCTCTTTTGGTTCACCCCGTCATTGGGTGTATGTGTATGCAGTGTGGTAATGATATTCATAACGGAGTTGTTTGTTTTGTGGTTCGAGGAATTCATTTGATTATGATCCTAATTCGAACTCATTTAACGACCCTCAAATTTTTCCAACTACCCACCACGGCCGACTTATCTTCATATAATCAACATAAGCTGCTGTGAATTTTGTGGAGGTCCTCACCAAGGATTTGAGTGTCAATCCGGAAACACGTTTGTCTATGAACAGTTTTCGATGATGCTCGAACTTTGGTTATGACCAATATCCATATAATTCACCATCCGGACTCAATGCTTTTCTTGTTGAGAATTGTGGAGGTCCCCATTTCAGCTCGATTGTCAAACAGAATCCATTTCCTTGTAACAATTACGACTATCACGACCACCCTCCACGGTGCCAAATGACTCAAACTCCTCAAAGAAACCCAACAAGACACTTATATAGAGCTTACGAGTCGGTGAAAAGAACCGAGGAGTTGAGTAAAACAAATTTCATAATGTTCCCGTTTTTCTTGTGTATATTGTGGGGTCCTCATGATAATTATCAATGTCAACCTTCCGGTTTGGACAAATCTCCACTCCCACAATGTCCCGTCATTCAAAATTCACATGAGAAATCCATGGAAGAATTGCTAGTCAAGAGCGGTTGCTAAAATAAATTCCCAAATTGCTTTTGAAAAATCTATTAGGGAATCAATTGCAAAAGAAAAAGCACGGATCTAGCTCTCAATTTTGTTTTATTCACGATGACGGTGATGATGAGGATGCACTTGGTATCCTACAATTTTATAAAGATTCATCAAGTTCATCGGTTGATATCCCAACAGCTTGAGATTCATTCTCATGCAAGCGCCATCACACCAAGCTCCCACTCACTCTCTAAACATGGGGATGAGCTTCTTGACACTGTTCACGAAAAGGAATCGGACGAATTCATAAAGTCTAGTGTTGAGAACCTTGTCCCAATCCCGAGAGAGTCACAAGGAACTTCGATCATATGTGTGATATCCCTTCCCTCTTGAGTGTTCAAAAGATCATTTTGAGACTTTCTCCGATCTTAGCGACGATTGTGCTTCCTATGGAAACATTGAGTATGTTGAGACATCACTCCCACGATCGATCCTCTTCTTGAGGAGTTCACCGATGAACTCGCTCACATCAATCCACTTTCATCAAAAGTGATGATGATATCTTTGATTTCGAAGCCGACCTAGGAGAAATTGAAAGTCTCCTTTATAATGATCGTTCACTCACTTCTCACCCTAACAAATTCAATAGAGAATGTTAATCACCTTGTTCCCGAAGCATTCAAAGCTACTTTCACCAATCCTCTATTTGAATTGAATCAATTCATTTGGATTTCTAACAATCCAATCTTTGACGAGGATAGTGATGAGCCCACAATGGAACAAGAGTTCACAAATTCACTTCATGTGAATGATTCTCTTTACGAGGAGTTCTCCTTTGAACTCACTCATATCATATCTCCACCGTAGTATGATAACTTCCACTTTGATCTAGACATAAATGATCTTTGTGTTCGGAGGAAAATGTTCTCACCATGAGAACTTGTTTGATATCAAAATCCCATCCCTCCCACCCGTAGTATGTCTTGATCAAATGAGCTTAAATGATGAGATTCATGATCCGTAAATCATGAATTCCCTTCCGATAATTATGACTTAGTCATGATTTTTATCATGATTTTCTTTCTTTTCTTCACATATGGTGTGACTTCTCGTTCCCTTTTCTCCTTCGGAATGAAGACACTATTTTTGATCCCGGCATTTTCATTTATCATTTTGAGCGGTTCTATGTATATCTCATCGGTGTGGAACTTTCATGTATTTCAATGTTTATACAAACATCTTGAATGAAAGTCCGATGGAGATTGTCACTTCCACTTACTTCCCATGAACAAATTAATTGGGGGATCGAGTCAAGCTAGCGACTCGGTAATCAAAACCATATGGGTTAAACATGGGTTTTCACCTTCTTACCCTTTGTACCACCTTAGTGGGGGAGATACCCACAAGTTGTATAGAGATCTAAAAATGAATGAAAATTGTAAATATTAAAAAGATAATAATTGTTGTGTTTCTACACTTAGCTAGTAATGTTATCTTTTTACGTTCTAAGTTTCGGCATAACAGTGGGACTTTGAATATTGAGGACAATATTCATTTCTAAGTGTGGGGGAAATTCGCGAATTTGATCATAAATGTGCCCTTTAGTCCCTTTTTCCTCAAAATGGCCAAATTTTAAATTTTTTTAGTGGAAGTACTATGTACTAAACACAACAAATGGTAATCACCACCATGTCTAACCTACATAAGGATTGGCTAATCCAGAGCAAACGGCTCTTGGTAAAGATATCTCAAATCCGTTGATGGCTTGCAATTTGCCCAAAATTGTATGGTGTTCATTTCACCATATCTTTAATTAGTGAAGAGTTGGCTAACCCGCAAGTTTATGGCTTGTGGTAAAGGCGTTGGAAATCCATAATTGGTAATCGGCTCACCAAAGATATTTTATCTAAGAGTTGGCTAGTCCGTAGCAAACAACTTCGGTAAAACAAATCAAATCCGTTGAAAGTGGTGATTTGCTCAAAATCATTTGGTTATCATTGTACCAAGGTTCTTAATTGAACTAAAATAATTGGCTACTCCGAAGTAATGGCTTTTGGTAAAGAGATGAAATCCATTACTTTTCATAAAACATTGCTAGGGACTAGCAATATCTTTAGTGTGGGGATTGATGAGTGTCAAATACTCATCATTTTATACCTTTTAGATCGCAAAAACATCCGAAAACACTCGAAACGCATCAAAATGATAAGAATATCACAAATAAGTGTTTTATGTGTTTTAAATGCAAAATATCAAAATCGATGAAAACGTATCAAGTTTGCATAATTGGCGCTTTAGTCCCCAAGTTTCAAAAGTTGTCAAAAACAATCCCTGTAAATCAAAATTAAGCAAAAATATCATTTAAGGTCCATGGGATTCAAAAGTTGTCAAAACAAACCCTTCAAAGTTTAAAAATCACAATTTACAACTTTGGTCCCTCAACTTTACAAAAATGTCAAAATCAGTCCCTGGGTGTTTAAAAAATGGAAATTATTCAAACTACACCCTTGTACTATTCATAAATGGTAAAATTGGTCCTTATGATAAATTTTGAGAAAATTACAAGTTTGGTCCCTAGAGTTATAAAAATGGCAGTTTTGGTCCTTGGAATTATAAAAAATTGGATTTTATCACAAATGGTCCTTGTACTATTAAAGAATGTCAAGATAGGTCCTTGTGATAACTTTGGATAAGTTGCAAGTTCAGTCCTTCATTTTCACTAAATTACATAAATGGTCCTTGTGCTTATCTAAACCAAACGGACCATTTGTAATATTACAACCCAAACCTAAGCTCAAAATAAATAAAACCCGGCCCAAAGTTTTAAAAAGAGAAATACCGCACATCAGGCATTCTTCTCTCCCACCCCTGCAAACCAAAACCACCTGGTTTTCTCCACCTCACCACCACTTTCCAACTTTCAAACTTATCCCCCCATCTGTATACCTAATCCCTAACACCTCCACATCCAACCAAAAATCATTAAATGCAAAGAACCAACTAAAACCACTTTTCCCGCCAAAATGACATATGGCAATTCTGATGAATTCAATGGCTGAGATGAAGTGGGATAGTCTCAGAGGTCGACAAAGAACCTAAAGGATTATTATAAATGGGAAAAGAAGCAAGGAAGAAAAAGGTAGTAGTGTAATTTAGATTAGGTAATGTCGTTTTAGTTAAATCTCAATTTCCGGTGTTTATTTAAGCTTTCAAGTACTTTTTATGTAATCTCGGTGTATTGGAAACTTATTCTCGCCTTCAATTTCGGTTTGTGTTTATGAATTCGGTTTATGCATTATTTTGTTAAAAATCTCAATAAGTTCAAATGTGTTTTTAGTAGTTGCTAAGGATTGAAAAGAGCTCACATAAGCTCTTATAAAGCTTTATAAGCTTTAGGAACTTGTAAATCCAGTTTAAACTTAAAACTCAAAAAAAAAAAAAAAAAAAAAAAAAAAAAAAGGATAAATTGGGTGAAAAATCAAAATCAAGCACAAAGAATCAAGACAAAGTAGTAGCAATGTTGAATATGGAATAAAAGATGGTTTAGAACCTCATGGGAGGTAGTAGGATGGTCCTTGATATCTAGTTCATGGTTTCTCGACTTGGAATCCATTTTGTAAGATTTTACTCATTTTAGCATTTCATTGTTTAAGTCATTTCTTAGCTTAAATCATGTATCTTTATGTTTCACAGTTGTAGTTAAGTTAAATTACACATTAAATCAAGTTGCTTGTTTATTAAAAATTTGTAGTTGTTAAAATTTTAGTTTAACAGTGATAATAGTATAATTGTCAATTCGTAGTTTCATGTTGTTATTGTTCTTGTTTAATGCTTCATTAGTCTTATTAATTGATAATATAAAGTCCTGAATCAAATGCATGGTTTTCATCTGTGAATCCTTTTGAAAAGCTTCAAATCAGTCATATAAAAGAGTGTTTGGATTTGCTAATTAAGTGATATTTCAGTGTATGCTTGTTATTGTTTATGGTTGCTTTAAGTCATGTTATCATCTAATAGCTCAGTTCAAGAATAAAATTTAGTCCTTGTTTCATAAAAAGTCAAAATCATAGTTAAAATCATTTTACTTGTTAACTGTTAAAAATTGAGATTACATAATCATGCATACTAGTGTAAAAGTTGTTAATTTAGCCTAAATAAGTCTTAAAGTAGCTTAATACATCAAATGAGATCATATAGGATCATCAAAAGTTCATAATAGTCAAACTCTTCATAAGTTAAAAGTCAATTTTACTTTGGTCGGTTTTGAATAAACTTTAGAATTTTATTGTGTGTTTAATACTAAGATTTAGCCCATCGCTTTTGGGATAGTAAAATTTAGCTGATTAACTAAATTAGAAAATAATAGTTCATCTTTACTTAGCTTATTCAAACCGCTTATTTTCTAGCTTCTTTTAGACCCTTTTCAGTAAACATGCCACACACACTCAAAGATATACCGAGTGTGCACAAACTTCACCACTTTGCACAAGCTTCAAACAAGCTTGTGAGGAGCTGAGATTTGTCCCATGTGTAGTCTGGCCAGTGAACTTTAGGTCCCATTATCTGCTTTTTCCCCAAGCTTATTAGGATTGCTTATGCATTAGCTTAAAGGTGCCCTTAATAACCGATTTTTGATTATTAATCCAATAAGCTCAAATCGGTTTAAGATTATTTAGTAATCTAGAGTATGGTTAATTAGTTAAGATAGACTTAATTTAGCATTACCTAGCTTCGTGTTCATTTGATACTCATTTGTGGACTTTGGCTTATTTTAAAGTGCTTATTCATAAGCAGTTTCACTGCAGCTTCATTTTCTCACAAACTAGCATATGTTTTTATGTTTTTCTTAGACTTAGAATAATATTTTAGTATTTTCCTGAATTTTTCATAATTTTCTGCCCTTGGTTTGATATTTTTCTTATTTTAAACTAGTTTTTAATCCTTTTAAATAGCTTTTAATACAAATAAATCAGAAAAGCTTCATAAAAATAATTTTTAATTTTTACTAGATTAAGAATAATATTTTAGATTTTTCTGTAAAGTTTCATTATTTTTACTGTTCATTTGTTATTTTTCTTAATTTTAATTAGTTTTAAATAGTATTAAATTAATAATAAATACATAAAAAGTCTAAAAAATATATTTTCAGTTTTAAAATAAGTTTTATCATATTTTAGATTTTTCTAAGATATAATTTCATTTTTCTAGGTTAATTTTGTATTTTCTTATATTTTAGTGCATTTTAAATACTTAATAAATAGTTTTTAATTAATAATATTTAAATAAACAGTTTTAAAAATAATTTTCTTTTTCTAATAATTTTCTTTTATTATTAGGATTGTAAAAATGTATTTTTCATATTTGTAGGCCTTTTATTTCTTAAATCTCACGTTTTATTTTGTAAAAATTGGTGTAAGATAGGGTTTAAAACCCTAAAATACGACCTTGGTTCGGTTTAGGTTTTACTCCAAAAGTTTACCCAAAAGACTCCTCTCTAAAATTGAAAAATTCGGATTCTATATATAAGATTACATGTGCGACGGCGTCACCTTATGATTTGTGGCCGTCGTGTCGCCGCTCGTTAGGGTTTCGTCTTGGCTGTTAATCTTGCGACGACGTCACCTTATGCTTGTGACGCCGTCCTCTTTAGCTTCGGCGACCGTCTGGATTGAATCTAGGCCGTCCGAGTTGCGACGGACTACTCTTTTAAAGCCCGACCGCCCTCCAAAAACTAGCAATTTCTCTACGTGTCGTCATAAATTCCTCCGACGTCGCCGCAGAATAAGCGATAACGCCGTCCCCTTGTAATTTAGCGCCTTGAGTGTCTCGATTCTTGACTTCGCCATTTTCTTCATATATCCGCCTTTTCGTCCAAATAAGTCCCATTCTGCTAGCTTGCCTTCCGGAGACCTAAAAGTGAAAAGGAACGATATTAAGCAATAACGGATACAAAAGTGATCAAATAAGGGCTTAAACGACCCTCAAAAGGTACATTTTAGAACCTTATCGAGCCGAGAAACTAACTCGCTACCCCACCCTAGCAATAGCAAAACAAACCCTACTTAAAATATAGTTAGCACCACGCGCGCCAATATCTTGAGTGACCGAGAACTTTCGGATTCGCTTCAGAAGGTCACCGCCTCCTTCTCGAGTTCACCAAAAGAAGAGAAAGAGAAGGGATGAACCTATATCCAATATCGCAGCATTTGGTTTCAGATTGACATGTTTTATACTGCGGCTTCAATCATGGCACGCCCGCCACAAAGTCACCATACCAAGATGCTTCAGGCGATGACCCAAGAAGATCAACACACGATCAAGGCCTCTCTCCCATGAGTAAAGTAATAAATCACCGGCGTAGTTGTTTGTCCCTCTCCGCAGAGCCCGATATCAACTTCTTTACTAGCCGAAACCCTTACCCGGGAGCGATATCATCGAGTATCACGCACCACATTATGTCGATGTTTAATACCAATAATACTGCGCATGATACAAAGATGATCCCCATAGATATCACCCAGAAAACCTTGGAACAAGCGAGCACGGCATCCGAGTGGAGAAAAGGGGACACCTAGACGATAGCATAAAACACACCGTAAAGTTTTAGCATTCATAGTCCGCCTGACCCCGCTATCGGGACTACTCTAAGCTAGTATGAAGTATGGTCTTCCATTTGCGATCTCCATAGGGCCATCTGTCTAGCAGATAAGCAGAAGGTGGATTCAGCCTCTTTTATGACACGTGTGAAATATGAATCCGCCAATTTCTTCATGAGTTTGGGGGCAACAATTTCACAAGAGCTACCCTAAAGGTCGGTCTCCATTTTCTCGTTAAAAACATGCAGGGCATTATCAAAGGAAGATCCAGAAGCACCAACACCAGACTGCCGGAGGAGTTCAGTCTGTAGGCTGGCCGATTGGAGTCTAGAAGCAAGGAAGGCATAATTCAAAACATCACCAGCAGAACGATACACCAAGCCCCCAAATTCAAAAGGAAGAGTGGCGGTCCCATTGCCAATTTCCAAACCCGGCCCAGGCGGGACAATTCGCTCCAAAGAGGAGCGAAGTGCTTCATCGAATGAAATCGAGCACGTTCAAAGACACGGGGAACATGCGCAAGATAGAAAATACGACTTGAAATACCGCACATGCACGGAGAAGCGAAAGAACTCACATTGGGGATCATTAAGTTTAGCAACGTCCATAAGTTCAATGGTTTTAGAAACTCGCTTTCAAAACGAGCTATCGCTAAACTCGTGTCTACACCAACAGCCCACCCAACAATTTTACACCATGCAGGGTCGTGCAATATTGGGAGGAAAACACCGCGAGTCTCGCTTCTAGGATCTTCCTGGCCAAAAACCTCGCTTTAATCGACGCTGAGGTGCAAACCATAACGAGGTCCATCTATCATAATGAGCTCCGTGGCCTTCCCAACAAAGCAGTGTCTCCAATGATCGTACTATCATCTAGGTACCAAGCTTGAAAGGGAGAGAAAAGGAGTCTTTGATCTTATGAGCCAAAGGATGTAGCACCAACGCAAAAAGGAGAGGTCCAAGAGGGTCACCTTGTCGCACGCCTTGGTGTTACCATAAAGTGTGTTCCCCATAATATAATGGCATTTGGCCGAGTAGCAAAATTCAACCCAACGTGATATGGCAGGCAATGGAGGCGAACCTCTTATAACATAAACTCACGGTCCACCAGATTGAAGGCGTTTTGAAATCTACCAACAACATCGAAGACCCACATCATTTCAACGGTCTTCAACAAACCGATTCACGGCATGAAGAATTGCCTCCTTCCTCCGAAACCCCAACTCCGAATCAAGATCATTCAAGTATCCATCTAAAGAGCGGCCAATCATAGAAGCTCCGACCTTGAGACTAAACGCCTCGCAGGCTCCCCACCGCAATAGGACGGATACCACCACCGGTTTGATCGGCGGTGCGAGAGAGCACTGGAAATATACTCGCCCAAAGCCTTAGGACACTTACCATCAAGGAAAAGATTTACCACACGGTGATGGAGTTGATTAACTCATCGATATAGCCACAAAGAAGACCGCTAAAACAATCCAATAGGTGTTGGGCGAAACCATCTCGACCACAAGATGTACCACGGGAAACTCTTAATCATGTCAAGAACCACAACAGAGATGCAATGAGGTTATGATGATCAATAGGTATATCGAGCGCAAGAAGGAGCGAGACTTGAAGGGTGCTTAGCCTTTAGGTCCTCGGGTAGTATCATTGTGGGAGCAACACCAAGAAGAAAGAACTCGACAAAGAGTAAGATAATGATCATCGCAAATCTTCCTCTTACATTGCTTGACATTACGCTCACCCAACTCTGTGTTTCCCTCCTCAATATTAGACCAAGTAGGGGAGGGTTCAGCTAAAACCTCTCTAACAAGCTGCAAGCTACCGCCAGACGTACCCCAAGACCGAATGGCATTAACGATATATTCTTCTTGACGCTGGCGCCTAGTAGTAGACCTACACTCCATGTTACTCCTCGGGAAAAAGGTTTTAAGGAGACAAAGAGGCAAGGCTAACAGGCTAACCCAACAAGAAATGTCTTCCGTGTGCGATCACCTTATCAAGAGCTCCTTTCAAAACATGAGAGAATCCCAAACGGCACTTTGGAGGGATGGATTTGACAAAGTGCAACCCTTTAGCGAGCAAGGTGTCAAGTAAGTGTAAATCAAAACTAGAGTGCTCTTCCAAAACCAAATCTTTAACGCAAGCGAAATAATAAAGAGGAACTGGGGCTTAGCGAGATCAAATAACACAAATCTAACAACACTATCACCGCAATCGGGGGGTGGTACAAAATCAGATCCATGCCGACATTTAGAGCGAAGAGTATGCGTCTTAAAACAAACCCCACACAATCAAAGACCCATACGTTTCAACGTAACCTCAGCAGCCTAAAAAACAACCAACTTAGTGGCTAAAGAAAGTTTGGTGGTAGCTAGCGCATCCTCATTGAAATGACGATCACGAAGATGAGAAATCAACGAGGTTTTGGTAAGCCCATTCCCACTACCGTCTTGGCAACCACTTAAACCAAAGAAAGGGACAATGAAACCGAAAAATAGCCACGAGAGATTTTTTTTTTTTTTTTTTTTTTTTTCGCACTAACCTTAAGAAAACAAACTTAAATTAAATAAAACAAATGTAACACATGCATGGTCCTGCACTCCTACTAAAAGAGCAAAACACAAACAACTCACAACCACGTGGGCCTCACCCAAACATAAAGACCAGGAGAAAAGGCATCACGTGGGCCCCACCAATACAAAATCAATAGACCATTTCTCACAACAAATCGCTACCAGAGTTGGACAGCCAAGTCGTTACCCCAAAAGAGCAAACAACCAAAACGCTTTCCAATATTCTGTGTCAAAACACAGAATAACCCAAGTCGCTATCAGGAAAAATCCAAGTCGCTACCTGAAAACGCTTAATTCAGTGATGAACCCAGCCGCACAAAAAGAGAGACCTTGGGATGAAAACAGCAGCAAACAACAGCGAGAAGTTGCGCAAAACCCACCACGATGCAAACACTGCTATGATGAGGTGTGGAGTACAAAGTCCGAGCAAACACCCGATCAAAGAAACCACTAAAAGCCACCAAAAACTAACTCGATCAAAGAAACCCGATCAACGCGAAGGTTGAAACACTGATTCAACTAGGGATGTTGAATCAGTGATGGTATATTTTATCTGTTTTTTCGTTTTCGTCTGTTTTTATACATTTTCGCACGTTTTATACGTTTTCAATCGTTTTCATCTGTTTTTCCCGTTTTCATATGTTTTTATCTGTTTTGATAAGTTTTTATACGTTTTCTTACGTTTTCGTCTTTTTTTGTTTCGTTTTCGCCATTTTTCCCTTTTTCGTTCGTTTTTATACGTTTTCTTACGTTTTTATCCTTTGTCATCAGTTTTTATACGTTTTCGTTAGTTTTTATATGTTTTCATCCGTTTTTTCTGTTTTCATCCGTTTATATACATTTTTATACGTTTTTGTCTGTTTTTCTTACGTTTTCATAGGTTTTCCTACGTTTTTTTTTTACGTTTTCGTCAGTTTTATATGTTTTTCTTACGTTTTCATACATTTTTATTCGGCTTCACCCATTTTTAAATGTTTTCGTCTGTTTTTCCATTTTCGTTCGTTTTATACGTTTAATCCATTTATATGTTTTATCCGCTTTTATACGCTTTTATCCGCTTTTGCGTTGTCATCCGTTTATATAATAATAATAATAATAATAATAATAATAATAATAATAATAATAATAATAATAATAATAATAATAATAATAATAATAATAATAATAATAATAAAAACTATAAAAGTAAACCAAAATATATCCCTTTTATACGTAAAAAGACCAACTCTTCATTAGACTCTCGTTAGCGCTAATCTAAAAATATTTGTGCCATTCGTCCTTAGAGATGTATAATGATAAACGTTTGACTAACGAAATATGTAAGGTGCCAATAGTTTTTGACAAAAAGGTCTCAAAAATTACAAACCGTAAAAATGTATTTTGCAATTTACTCTAAAATAAATGTACTCAATTATTATCAACTGTTTGCTAAAAATAATTATTATCAACTGCATATTTTGAAATTGCCACTTGCTATATTTTAGTCTTTGATTGACTCATTTTATCCCACTAAAAATACTTGGTTTTAAAATTTTGTACTCCATTCATCTCCATATACACCACCAGCACCAGAGATGTGTGGTGGTGGGTTTTGAGGTTGAATCCATCGGTGACCGCCGACTTATGAGACTCAATAACTAACACAAATTTTAATTAATATCGGTGTTTAGTTGTGGTCATTACTACAAGTGTTTTAAGGTGGTAATTATCAAAAAATTGTTATTTCACCCGGTCGAAGTACACAGACATAAAACCAAACAAACAAATTATGATATGAACTACAAATATTTAAATAAAGGTGTTAGGAATAATAAATGTCAAATCTAACCTTAATGAATATATGATACTGATTACTTTTAAAAGTTAGCAACGCGGGTAATTCAAGGTAACATTTCATAAACTTAGGCCCCGTTTGGTTAACGGTTTTTAGTCACTTGGAAAGTTGGTATGAAGTGAAATTAATATTAGTGGTTGGGTTGGTGGGTGTCGCTGTATGATTCAAATTTAATATTCTTGGAGAATGGTTTTTTCCGATCCAGCCTATCTAGTGGGTGTTAAACGATTCGTTACTCATTTTTTTAAAATGTGTGCTAATAGTCAAAGATTTTTTCAGAACTTTTTTGTTTTTTGTTCTATAATTAGACCCACTTCATTATCATATATATTTTTTTAATTTTGTATAATAAATTTTTTTATTTCAACCCATGTACGAAACTATAAAACAAATGTAATTTAATTTAATCAAACATTTTCTTTTTCCTACTTTTCTTTCAATCCAATACTTATTGAAATTTGATTTCAATCCCGTCTATAAATCAAACGGGCCCTTACAACTAGTTAACTACCCATTTCTTCATGTAAATTTGAATGCTATTAATGTCTAGTATGACTTTTTTTCTGTTTTAAGAAGTGTCTTTAAACACTTGATAAGATGTCTATGATTAGTGTTTAAGACTTTGTATATCATTTAAATATCTATAAAAGTTTCATTTAAAAATAAAACGAAAAAATGGGGAAAAAAAAACAAAAACTCCTATTTTTTGAAAGGTCAAGACATTTTCACTGATAAAAAAAAAATAAAAAAAAAATTGTCTAAAAAGGCATTTAACTTGTCATTCTTTTTTTTTGTAGACATCAAACTTTTAATTTTTCTATCAGAAGATCCAACTTTCTTAATTTTCTTATCAGAAGATCCAACTTTCATCATCTTATCAGATGATCCAACTTCCTTAATCTTCATATTTGTAAGATCCAACATCCTTAATTTTTCTATTGTCACCTCACTTTTTGTGCGTTACAGGCCTACAATAGGAAAATTTAAAAAATTGGATGCTACAATAAGAAAATTAAAGTTTGATGCCTACAAAATGAAAAAAATGACAAGTTGGATGACTTTTTAAACCATTTTCCTTAAAAAAATTGTTAACATATTTAACTTTTGCGTTTTGAAAACGATAAATAACTTTGGTTATAACAAACATAACATTTATTGCTATTATTAACGTGTTAAAGCATGTTTGAACAGAGTGTTATTATGCATACCTCCTTAGCTTACCTTTACTTCTACTAGCGCACTTATTACTTTTTATTAACAAGATAAAGAGCTTTTTATCAATTCATGTTTCGTATTTATTGTCATTTAATATTTTTGACTTATCAAACTTTATATTTTTTATTGCATTCTTTCTGTTTCTTAATTTTATAATAAAATAAAGAGTTAATTACATAATTGGTCACTGTAGTTTGACCATTTTTTCACTTTCGCCATCGTTTTTTTTTACCTGGTTCACCATCGCGGTTTGATACGTTACTGGCTCCAATCCATATCCGAATGAAATGACCAAAAAGTCTTTGTCATCTTCTTTATCAAATCTTTTGACAATTAAGTAACGGTCGTTAGTCCTTTATACTAACGGTCGTTAGTCCTTGTATTTACACGTTTTCGTCCGTATTTACATTTCGCCGGTTTTACATCGCCGTCCGTATTTACATCGCCGTCCGTATGTACACGCTTTCATCCGTGATTACATCGCTGTCCTTATTTAAACGTTTTCGTCCGTATTTACACGCTGCTCGCTTTTACACGCCGTCCGCTTTTACACGCTTTGGTCCGCTTTTCATCCGTATTTACACATTTTTGTCCGTTTTCACACGCCATCCGTATTTACACGTTTTAAATCAGATTACATGTTTTCATCCGTATTTACATCGCCGTCCGTTTTCCACGCTTCGCCCATATTTACACGTTGTCATCCGTATTTACACGTTTTTGTCCGTTTTTACACGTTTCCGTCTGTTTTTACACGTTTTCGTAGTATTTACATGTTTTCGTCCGTTTTTACACATTTTCATCCGTATTTGAACGTTTTCGTCCGTTTTTACATGTTTTCGTTCATTCCTACACCTTTTCGTCCGTATTTACATATTTTCGTCCTTTTCTACACGTTTTCATCCGTATTTACACGTTTTCGTCCGTTTTTACATGTTTCCATCCGTATTTTCATGTTTTCATTTGTATTTACACGTTTTCGTCTGTTTTTACATATTTTCATCTGTGTTTACACGTTTTTATTCGGATTTACACGTTTTCGTTTGCTTTTACACGCTGCTCGCTTACACGCTTTTGTCATTTTACACGCCATACGTATTTACGCCACGTCCTTTTTACACATTTTCATCCGTAGTTACATGTTTCGTCTGTTTTACATGTTTTCGTCCATTCTTACACCTTTTCGTCCGTTTTTACACGTTTTCGTCCGATCTTTATATATTTTCGTCCATTTTTACACATTTTCATTTGTATTTGCACGTGTATAAATGGATGAAAATGTGTAAAAATAGACGAAAACATGTAAAATGAACGAAAACGTGCAAAAACGGACAAAATTACATAAAAACGGATGAAAACGTGTAAATACGGATAAAAACGTGTAAAAATGGACGAAAACGCGTAACAATGGACGAAAACGCGTAACAATGGACGAAAACGTGTAAATACGGATGAAAACATGTATAAACGGACGAAAACACGTAAATACGGACGAAAACGTGTAAAAACCGACGAAAACATGTAAAAACTGACGAAAACGTGTAAATAATGATGAAAACGTGTAAAAACCGACGAAACGAGTAAAAATGGATGAAAACGTGTAAATACGGATGAAAACATGTAAAAACGGACTAAAACATGTAGAAACATATGAAAACGGATGAAAATGTGTAAAAACGTACGAAAACATGTAAAAACGGACGAAAACATGTAAACAAGGACGAAAACGTGACAAGGGCGTTTTGGTCATGTCAATTCGGATATGGACTGGATCCGTAACATATGCAAACCAGAGTGACTGAAACAGTCAAAAAAAACTTCAGTGACTGAAAGTGAAAAACTCGCCAAACCACAGTGACCATTTATGTAATTAACTCTAAAACAAAAAAGTAAAGAAGATATTGCAATCCAAATAGAAGGGTATGTATATCATTCCCATCCAAGTATTTTAAGGTGTGTTTGGCACATCGTTATAGGATTAAAAGAATAACATTCAAACCATTTGCAAGTGTTTAGTTAATAAATTTGGAATCAAATCATGTATTGATAGTGATAAACTCATGGTAGGAGGAGAAGGTTACTTTTCTCAAACTATTCCTGCGGGACTCATTAAACCTTTTTCTTCAGCCACAAAACTTCAATTTTTTTTTATTTATACTTAATTAAATTTTGTCCATGTAATAGTATTTTCAAAAATTCTATAGGATATTATAATATAGGGTAAATTGTAAAAATGGTCCCTAAAGTAGCCCAAATGAGCAAAAAATACATTGAGACAAATAGTGTTGCAAAAACAACATTAATGTTTCATATTTTTGCAAAAAAAGCCACCGAGAGCTACTTTCTGCTAACACTCCTTATGTTTCTCGTTAAGTACCTTGACACTGAAAGCATTATTGTCATTTCACCATTTTCAGTCTTTTTCGCCAATTATACTTCAAGGACAATATTTGCAAAGATAACTTAACGTCATCAAATCAACTAGAGTAGGCTTCTGCAGAAAACATTAAATCGACACAACAAAAAATAAATTAACTTCATTTAACATACTTTCAAGTTTCAAATCGATAATCAATAGTCAAACCCTAGCTTTGAAAAAACCAAAAATCGACACAACCAAACCCAACTATGGCAAATAATGATAAGGGAAAGTCTTTGTTGATTGTGGGGGGAGGAATCATCGGAAAAGTCGTGGGGAAAAGTTTTGTTAAATGATGAAGTCGTTGAGGAAGTTATGGCTAGATTTGGTGATGAAGTAATTTCCAAGTATGGTTTGTATAAGAACATATGGAAGAAAAAGAAGATGGGAAGGCCTGTTGGGAGTGGGAGGAAGAGGAGGGTAGCGATGGCAACGAGGCGGATCCGGGCGGGCGACCATCCCCATCCCTAAACCCGATTACCAAAGTTCTCTCCAAACCTGCTTCGATCCCCATCGATGAATTAGGCGCCTGTTGGGCGCGATACTCCCTCAAACCCGTCCCATATTAATCGGGGATCTCATTGGGGTGTATTTTTTTGTGCAATTCCTGACCAAAGTCGCATCATTCACATTTATTATTAATTTTAAACCGTTAGGAATAACTTGAAGAATTAAAAACTTATTAGTAATTTACAAAAAATCCTAATTAAGTTTTCAACGATATTAATATGCATAAATAATGATTAATTACATTAAAATATATATATATATATATATATATATATATATATATATATATATATATATATATATATATATATATATATATATATATATATATATATATATATATATATATATATATATGACACTAAACGAGTTTCTATAATCATAATTTTGCAATTTTACAAAGATAAAAAACTAATAATATTAGAGTAATCTTTTTTTACGCAAATACCAACAAAATACTATGTAGGTATAGATATATTTATATATGTGAATATATTATTCGGGTGGGGCGGGCTGGGGCGAGGATTGCCCGCTTCCTGCCCCAAACCCAATTAAAACCCCCGTTTAAGCCCCAAACCCGCCCCATAACCCGATTAGCATACCCCACGCCGCTCCAATTAGTTCGGGTTTCCCCATCGGGTTCGGGTTTTTTTGCCATCCCTAGGGAGGGGAGTGATAATCCGAGTACAATGACACAAAAAAGGAAGAGGGGAAGGCCTGTTGGGAGTGGGAGACAGAGGAAAGGCCAGTTGGGAGTAAGAGGAAGAGGGGGAGTGATAATCCGGGTACAATGACACAAAAAAAGGAAGAGGGGAAGGCCTGTTGGGAGTGGGAGAAAGAGGGAGGGTATGTTAATGTATTATACTTCATTTATATGTCATTTTAATTGCTTATGTTGGATGTTGTGATCTTTTTGATAGACTATTTTTATGTTGATATTGAGTGTCATGATTGAGTGCCCTGATTGGTTTAGGATAAACAGAGTATTATGGTTCTAAGTAGGCCGTTAGAATGGCAAATGTAGGAGTGTTTGGCATAGCCTTTGTACTGCTATACTAACTAAGTTGTCACATTGAATTATTAGCTAAACTACAACTATACAAGATACATAATCAATAGGTTTGCATCTTTAGTAAGTAGGATTGATGTCTTGTACAATGTGGTGAGATATATAACACTGCATTACACTGCTTTACTTGAGTCTGCACTTGTCTGCATAACTATTTATTGTAGCAGTTGTAGTAGCTCTTTACACTTGATGTTTGAATTAAAACGATAAATTTTAATAGTGTGTTACTTTAATTGACTGTTGACGTTGATTAAACGGTGGCAGGTTTAATTGCTTATCATGATGAAATTGTGTTCAACATGCACAATAATGGATTATTTGAATTTGCTCCATTGAGGTATGTACAAGGGAATGTTTCTACACTTTGTGCCTTTGTCTCTGATAGACATATCTTTAGCATTGGTCTGGATCATATGTTATCACGCATTAGGGGAGAAAAATGGGCACTGTTCTTTTGTTTGCCTGGCAAATCATTAGAAGAAGGTTTGAAGTTGATTCACACAGACAATGATATGCATACAATGTTCGAACTATGTTGTCAGGATGGTTTTGTAGATTTGTTTGTTGCTCACAAAAAACAGTTGTTATCTGAATACTATTTAAAAAACATTGATTTAGAGGGTGATCGTGGGGAGGTTTTCGGATGGGTGGAAGAAGATGCTAGCTTGCGGTGCTCTAGTACTTCAACTTCTTTTAGGACTAGGGAGAAGTATACACTTGAAAAGAAAGGATGTGGGTGATGTTGATGCCAATTCGGGAAGAATAAAAAGTTAGTGAAGAGGTCTCAGATAAGGAAAAGGAAAAATGGTTGATGAAGATGATGTTGTTAATGTGAAAACCGGATGGTATTGTCATTAGAGATGGTGGTTCTATGAAGAAGACAACAGTGTTGGTTCGATGAATGTGGGAGCTAGGGGTGCGGATTTTTTGAGACCATATAGTGATGTTAAAGTCACTAATTGCATATTGGGTCTAAGGAACCAAGATCAATGGGAAACAAAGTGGTGTTATTTTGAATAGGTGAGTCTAATGAATTGTTTAGCAAATTTTTTGGGAAACAAAGTGGTGTTATTTTGCATATTATACTAACCTCATTCCATTGCATATTTTGATTGTGCATGTATAGTTTGATCACTTGTTGGTTCATCCAGTAAAAGCTTTTGAAGTTTGACAAATGGGTTCATCTTTTGGGATTATGTAAAAATGTGTAGAAACAAAAACAATTTTAATTTGGTTGTATATTACGTATGTAATTTGTCTAATGTAACTTGAACTATATTACCTCTGTTTTGATAGATCAAGGGCTGTGTGGAGGTAGTGTGATTGGTTCATCTTTTGGTACATGCCGAACGATATTATGTAACTCAACTATTACATATGGGTTAATCTTTAGTGATGGTTCACCCTATCAATACTCGTTATTGCATCCAATTTCTTATACATAATATGTTCGTGTTTGTGTTTTATGGTTCGATTAATAGCATTTATAAGTTTGTGTTTGTGTTTTATGGTTCGAACATCAGATACAAAGAAAATCGGGATCAAACGACCCTTAATTTCATTAACCATACATGTAGGGCTTATTCTAACCAGACACCAAGAAAAATCGGACAACCGAGACCGAATCCGGACCGAGACCAAGACCGAATGTGGTCCCGGTCCGGTCTCGGTCGGTCCGGTCCAACAAGGCTATATTTTGGGTGGTCCGACCGAACGAGACCAAGACCGAATTTGCCAAAATGGTAGACCAAGACCGAACCGACCCTTCGGTCCGGTTGGTTTGTTCGGTCCCGTCCATCCGATCCCGAAATGTACAAGGGTAAAAACCCTATCCATAAACCGAACCGAATGGGACTCGGGGTAAAACCCTATCCCAAACCGAACCGAATGGGACTTGGGTCAGTTCGGTTTTTGTCGGTCGGTTTCGGTTTTGGTTTCGGTCGTTTTTCCCAAAACTGCGCTTAGTTCTTCAGTTTTTGTCCCGACCCGACCCGATACCGACTATTCCTAAAACCTAGAACCGATAACCGGCCCAATTGCTGTCAGTTCGGTTTCGGGACAATCAGTTTCAGTTGGTTTTGCTCGGTTTTCGGGAATCGGTCAGTTTTGCTTAGCCTTATCTACATCTACATCTACAGTGAACAAGGAAAGCAAGAACAACAAAAGAAACCACAAGTCCCCAACCCCCTACTACCTACATTCATCATAAACAATAAAAGAAACCATCCCAGCCTCCAGTCCCCAACCCCCTCACATGTATGTTTGCCTTACAGCAAACTCAATCTTGGAAACAATGTTGTCGTTAACTTGCTTAAGCATCCTCATCAACCCCCTCATCCTTCGCATATTAGATGTCTGAATCCTCCTAAGCTTGTTCACATTGGACCTTGCAACTCTCGAACCCCTCAAGTTTCGGAGCTCACCAATCAGGTTCCCTCTAATTTCGATCATATTTGAAAGCTTTCGGCACCTATTCATCAATTCGAGTGCATGCTGAATGTCTTCCCCAACCTCTCGTTGGTAATGGGATAGCATCATTTCCGATATGACAAATGAGTTACAGGCAAGCACAAGATCAAGACAGCGAGACATGTTACTGGTTAAGGAAATAATAATTTTTTTGTTAAGGGCGTGTGTGTTTCTGTTTAGTGTGTGTGTAATGACGGAAGACTTTGACAATTTAATATGCAACATGATAATTTACTTTGCAAATTTAGCCATTGAGGTCATGTCGCATTGATATCACAAATTTGGCGGCAATAAGACGAGTGAAATGACAATAATGCCCTCAGTGACGAGGCACTTAACGAGAAACATAACGAGGGTTAGCAGAAAGTAGCTCTCGGTGGCTTTTTTGCAAAAATATGAAACATTAATGTCGTTTTTGCAACATTTTTTGTCTCGATGTATTTTTTGCGCATTTTGACTACTTTAGGGACATTTTTTGCAATTTACCCTATAATATTTTTGCAAACATGGCGGGCCTATTTTTATTTGATAACCATACCTAAAAATTCATAGCAAACAAAAGAAATGACATTGATATATTTGGGGGCCGTTTGGATTGTTGTTAAAAATCACAATAGGTATCGGATTTGGTATGGGGTAAAATGGCAATAGATATGAAAAAGTGTATTATTACGATTGTTTATGTTTTGATTACAAAATATGATATAAAAAAAGTGTATAGATATTTGAATTTTGTGATGGAAAAGAGAGGGGCTCGAGAAATGAATTTCATAGACATCAAATTGATGAGTAATAAATCTATAGCTATACTATATTCATTTCATTCATGGATCACTATACAAACACTTTTAATCACTATGAAACCCATAAACTCATTCTTATATACCCATACCAAACGCATCCTTGATTTCATACCATCCTCATATGTCTAAATATCTTATATTTGGGTTGCTTACAAATGTTAGTTACAAAAGTGGTTGAAATTTTTTTTGCCCCCATGCAATGTTTTAAAACCGGAAACCGGCTTAATCAACAGAAGCCGGTTTTGAAAAAACTAGTTGTACCATTAACTGGAGGCTCAGTCGGGTCAATCAAAAACCGGTATATAAAACATTGGCCCGTATAAATTATTTGGTGCAAGTCCACGGTTACACACTTCCACTTGGAACAATTCGACAAGTCTTCTCTAGTTGAATCAAATCATTTGACAAAGTAAAAGTTGACTACATGGCCTTTCCAAAAAAATAAATAGATAACAATAATTATTATTAACAAAAAAAAAAAAAAAAAAAAAAAAGTTGACTACATAACGTGTCCATGACAGTTTGCCTTTGAACCTTTTAAACCAATCCATTATTGTGACACCAAATTATTCCTATTTAATGGTTTCATTTCTGTCTCTTTGAACACATTCTAGTTTCTATAATTCTAAGAAGACTTTGATCAGTTATGTCTACTTTGAGTGTTCCTCCTGTGCCCGTTAACCCGCGAGATGATGCTATACAGTTGCACAAAGCATTTAAAGGTATATACTCTTACGAGTTACGACTTGATCAATGATACCCTTTATGTTTCTAATGATTCTTGTTATGGAAAGTGATTGTTTTGATCTGATCTTTGATCGAATTTATGTTTTTCTTTCTATATTTGGAAATTCTTAGTTTGTTGAATTTGATCAGGATTTGGGTGTGATCCTGCTGCGGTGATTGGCATTCTTGCTCATCGAGATTCGATGCAACGGTCTTATATCCAACAAGAGTACCAGACAATGTATTCGGAAGACTTGCTTAAACGTTTGTCTTCTGAACTTAGTGGCAAGTTAGAGGTACAGAGTTTAACTTTGACTTTTTAACAAGTCAAATTGACCATTTTAAGAAGTTTGTGAAGTGTGAATAAGTGTGAATTTTGAATTTGGAACTGTTGGGTTTGACTAATGAAAGTCATGTTATAGACTGCAGTTCTGCTTTGGATGCATGATCCAGCGGGGAGGGATGCGGTTGTATTGAAGGAAGCATTAACTACAGATTTCATCAATCTTGAAACAGCTACGGAAGTGATATGCTCACGAACTTCTACCCAATTGCAAACTGTTAGGCAAATCTACCACTCAACTTTTGGCACTTATCTTGAACAAGATATCGAATATCAAGCTACTGGGGATCTCCAAAAGGTCGGATCTTTACCACTTTTTCATTGACATCAAGTTGTGTTGTTGCATGTTGTGTCGTTTTCTTGATGCTTCTAATGGTGGGAAGACATTGATGAAAATTGGTTTGTTGTGTAGATTTTGCTTGCTTGTGTAACTAAACCACGTTATGAAGGCATGGAAGTCGATAGGGAAATGGCTGCAAAAGATGCCAAGGCTTTGTACAAGGCTGGTGAAAAGAAATTGGGAACCGATGAGAAGGTTTTCGTGCAGATTTTTACTGAAAGAAGTCCGGCACATTTGGTTGCTATAAACACATGTTACCATGACATGTATGGAGGATCACTCAAAAAGGTTCGTTCTCAAGAAACCTGAAAACATTTCCGTTTTATCTCATCGTGTTTACAAGATTTTGGCAGCTGATGAATTAAGCATCTTTTTTTGACCATTTTACAGGCTATAAAGAGTGAAACTTCGGGGTTATTTGAGCGTGCACTTTTGACAATCTTACAATGTGCTCAAAATCCCGCAAAGTATTTTGCAAAGGTGAAATCTTTACCCAACTAATTGTGCATAAGTTTGCATGTGTGTATATATACTATATAGGATACTTACATGGTGTTGAAAATGTTTATAGGTGCTATATAACTCGATGAAAGGCTTAGGGACTAATGACACAACGCTTATAAGGGTGATTGTGACAAGAACTGAGATTGATATGCAATACATAAAGGCCGAGTACTATAAGAAGTACAAGAAGACTTTGAATGACGCGGTTCACTCTGAAACATCAAGTCATTATCGGACCTTCCTTCTCTCGCTTCTCGGCCCAAATCATTAGGTTGATGATCGATTGTACTTGTCTTAAACTCTACTTGTGTTTGTTTGTGCTTTGTACTAAATATAAGGTCGTGATGTGTGTTTGTTTGGATACCTGCACATCAAATCGTGCTTGTATACTTTTATGCCATATATTGTAATAAGGGATATCTATATTTGTATTAATATACTTTGGCATTACGTTCTAAAAATGGTTATATGATACAATAATTAGTCATAGATAACAAAGAGAGTGAACATGAACGTTAAAATTCTTGGATTGACAGATTTCAAGACTGCCTACACATCTGTCAAGATTCACATTCATATGGGGTTCATCTAAGAAAAAAATTGATACCCCGGCAGCTAAAAGCTAGTAAACTACCATCTAAAGTTAGACTACAAATGTTAAATATTTAAATTACAAAATTACCCTCTAGGATCCCGGTTCTATCTCTGAAACGCCAGGAACTGTCCTATCTGTATCATCATCATTTCTATAAGCAAAGCTCGATGGAGGTCTATCAACAGAAAGCGTACCTTCTAACACCTTCATCACTTCACCTACCGAGGGTCTTAAAAACGGCTGAGTTTGCATACACCACAATGCTATTCGGACTACTCTTTCAACCCCTCGTAAATCCTCACCGTCTAAATACTTTTGTTCTTGCATCACTTTATCCATCACTTGATCTAAGCTATCTCCAACTGTATCTCTGCTTATCAACACAATTTCAATCAACATTTTCCCGAGCATGTAAATATCTTTCTCTGATGCAGACTCGTTGGATGAAGAGCATGAGCCCTCATTTTGTATAAAACGCTTAATCCCGAAATCTGTCACCTTTGGGGTTGTTCCATCTTCAAGTAACACATTCTCGAGCTTCAAGTTTCCATGAGGTATGCATAGTTGACACTCGGTGTGCAGATACATAAGAGCACGTGTAACTCCAACAGCAATATCAACTCTTTGTTGCCAATTCTTTTGTTTATCATCACCTTCATGAACATCGAATAACCATTTATCAACAGAGCCATCCGGGACACACTCATAGATTAGAACCTTATGATTTGGATCGAAACAAAATCCTTTTAAAGACACTAGGTTTCGGTGGTGGGTCCCTCCCAAAATTGACACTCCTTTCAAAAATTCTTTTTCGGATTCAACTGTGAAATCGAGTACCTTTGCCACAACAGCCATCTCATCAGGAAGTAAACCTTTGAATACAGAAGAACCGAGTTGAGTGGAAAAGTTGGATGTTAGTTCTTGAATCTCCTTGAATGATAATCGAACTAAAGGACTATTTTGAAGGTTCGCTTTAGCCCCTTTTACAACTCTATTCTGAGAATCGTTTTGCTTTTTATTATAAACAAACAAAACAATAAACAACTCGAGCACTAAAAGCACCAAAACTGTCACTAGAATGACAAACGCTATTGCGCTTAAAATCTTCCTAGAGTTACCATGAAAAGGGAAAGATTTTGCTTTAGGGGTGACATTCGGATTTGCACCCTTGGCTGCAACCGCTTGAGGGACTTGACAAACTTTTAAAAACGAAGTTGAAGGGATCGAAGGGGATGTAGATCCACTTATAAACGTCGTTCTTTTTAAAGTGCATAAACCAGAACCATCATTCTTGGAAGTCATAGCAACACAAGTGGTGTCATTAACACAATACGCCTTACAAGCTTCTTCACTTAACATCATATCAACATCATGAGGAGGATAAAGTCCATAAAGATTAGTTTGTTTCATAAGCAGCATACTCGTATGCGCTTTACAGTTCCCTAAATCAACCATTTTCTTGCAGCCCGAACCGCCAGAATCAGGCGAAGAAAACGAAGTTTCCAAGTCTAACGGATCCGAAGACAAACAACCGCAAATAGGTCCAGTAGAATTATACTCACAGACACTATACAACCCGCAAGAACCAAACACATTACATTGATCTTCCACAGCTTGCCACCCAACTCTCCAAGAACGAGCACCATCATCCCACGAATAAATCCTCAAGTTCCCATCTTTATCCATTCTAACATGCCTCAAACTAACCGAACTTTCACCAAAATCTTTACTCGATACCGACCAAACAATCTTTTTAGCATCATCATATAAACCCAAAACACCGTTTGAATCAAATCTAACTTCCTTAACAGTCGCAGACAACGAACTCAATTGTGTTCTCCAATAAGTAACATTACTTTCCCACATCAATGCTAACCCCTCCGGATGAACCACAAAAGTATAATAACTAGTAACCGACTTAGTAGACGGGGCTCTGAGATTCTGCGGGTAATGCAGAATTTGACCAGGCAGCAACGTATTAGTCGGTCTACTAAAGCTTTCCCAAATCACACTATTTTCACTCCCCATTAGTACTAAATTACCATTATCCAAAAGGGTCACTTTTTCAACGCCTAAATTCGCCGTATCACTACTCCAAACTAACGCATTACTCGGATTCTCAAACAAGACCAATCTCCCATCCATCAAAAGCTTAAAAGTGGAATTCCTTAAAACCCTAACACCACCACCAACACTCCAAACATCTAAATTAGCAGATTTAAGGCCTAAACTATACCTAATCCCCACAACAAATTCACCATTACCTCTCTCAAAGAACCCAAACTCAAAAACCTTATTTAAAGACACCAAGCTATTAACTTTATCAGAATCTAACACAAACCCTGAAATTTCAAACCCTAAAGGAGCTGAATCTATACTTACTTTATCACATACTACACTATTAGCAAGACCCAACAAGATTATAAAAGCTAAAACAGTGCAAGGGTATGAAAATGAGCTAATTGTGTTAAAGGTCATACCTTTATGATTCTTGAAGTGAATCTTGAAAATGGGTATTTGAGTAAGTAAAGATTCCAACATTTTTGGCTAAAAAAAGATGGTTTTTTTTTTTTTTTTTTTTAGGTTTGAAGATGAGATTATTTTGTGTTGTGGTGTGGATGTGAAGTGTTTTTGTGTTTGATGTGGGACAACAAAAGCATGTTGTGAGATTGAACTATTGAAGTAGTGTCTCTGTTTGTGGGTCAGTGGTCAGTGGGTCCCATTTTGTAATTTATAAAGTTTGTTAGTAAGTTGTTAAAAACTTAAAATTGTTCATGTGGTTTGTAGTTTGCAGTTTCGAAAGTGCAGTCGTCGTTTTTTACAGAAACGACTGCACTTCTAGTTTGTGCTCAAATTGGAAAGGCTATGTTGGGTGTGTAAACTCAATCGCACGTCAGTAGAATTATAATTGCTTGGTAGCTATAATGAGACATCAGTTAAGCTTATATGTTGGACTTGGTGAGATGTTGGACCGTAGGAATCTTAACAGACTAAAATACCTCAACCTTTCCTTTTGAGAAGGGGCGAAAGTGCAATCGAAAGTTTCTTACTGAGAAAATGTTGATACTTTTAAAGTTGTAGAGACTAATTTTACAATTTGGTCAAACTATATGGACTAGTTTTGCAATTTGGTATTTTTATTTTTTTTTAGTGGTAGATAGTGACTGATCTTGAATCTTGAGGAGATGTATAGGAAGAAAACAAAATGTGATATACTTTTTGAGAAGACCAAGATTAGTAACTTAATATGATAATCTTGATTATTCATTTTGTTTCCACTAATTATGGAATCTTGTATTAAGTTCATTCCTTAAATTACTAATGCAACTTTTTGGTTTTATGTGTAGTTTGAATGGACATGTCTAATTATCTATTGTCTTTTGTTGTCAAATGATAAAGTATGTATTAAAGAATTAATGTTAAAAGAAATTGTAACCATATACAAACTAATCCAATGTCGATCGAGAAGATTTGTTCATCATTCGATCTGATTCATAAAACCAAAACATTTGTAACTTAAGAAATAACATCTGAATGAGCGTTTGTTTATGAAAACTGATCCTGAAATATCGATGAAAATACAGAATCGTTTAAAAAGTCTAGGGATGTTTGTGGAAACCACCAGTAATACGATGTAGAAATGTAAACCGCAAAATCTGTAATACGAAATACAAGTTGATCGTTTTTTAATAACAAAGAGTTTGATAAATTAATTGTTAAATGTAATTATAAGATGTAAACGACATAAAATAACAAATCTATAATTGTAAATAAATGTTTGGAGGTATATTAGTAATTTAAAGTTTTAACAATTTATAGACAATTAAAAGCTTCATGAATCACTTTTCATTTTGGAATTATTTGTTTGAAATAAAACAGAGTGTAATGATCCAAACGAAATTACATAGTGTTTAGGAGATTATTTTGAACAAAAGTATTACCCTCTCCCGCAAACAGCCTAGATATCACGAAAACAATAATGTTAAACCTAAATATTAAGATGTCTGAAAGAAATTGCAGTAACAAATACAAGAAACACAAGGTTTGCCAAAGGAATATATGTCTTGCATGTAATCATTTTTGTTTAATATTACAAAAAGGAACTTATTTATTTGTCTTTCAACCTTTAGCTTTGTGCTTTTTGAAGAATTTGGTATAAAACAACTTTCCTTCAATTGATGATGTCTGTCTTACTTTTGACACATGATTTGTGGGTCTAAATTTGTTGAAAAGGGGGCTTGGTGGGTACAAGATAGAGTCACATTAGCATGTAGAGGATTGGTTCAAATGTATTAGAATCACACTTTATGTCACAAGGTACAATATTAATGTGTAACCTCATAATAGAAACTGAATATGAAGTATAAAAGACCAACTCTACTCATAGATACTTATACCTATTATTTCTGATTTAGAACAAAGATACATTACATTTGAAAGTCATACTATACTTGGGAAACTTATGTTATCTATATTTATATAAACAACACTTTCACAATAAATTAGAAAACTTTAATAATTATACTGTTTAAAGTTCAATCTTTGATGTCAATTTACCAAAATTCAATAAGATCATACTTTTTTTATACAGAAACATACACATGCCCTTTTCTAGCTTAGCTTTTAGAGTGAAAGGTGCACAAATGGGCTTAAGCCTGCACTTCTAAGCCCAAGCCAATTTTTGACCCATTATCAGCCTTGCATTTTGACACATTATTAGCCTAATATTGACCCAGCTTTTTGTGAAATTAGCAAGTTAGCAACTGATTTGTATACTGAAAAATGTATATACACCACCAATGTTATCTTTTAAGAAATATACCCTTATACAAGTAAAACTTTTTGTTCATCTTCTATGGGTAGAAGTATCAAAAACAAGTTATTTGTGGTGTACACAGTACTTTAGCACCTCTCATAACATAAGCATTTCTAAGTTTGAAGTCATTAGCTTATAGACATGTATTTGATAATTCACTGAGCAATATCAAGTAATGGCAGTATTAACTTTATATATAGATTATTACGCAAAAAGGCCTCAAGATTTTCGACAAGAAGGTTGACCAACATGCTCTACTTGTTAAGCTTAATAGCAAGATTCTCTAACCAAATAGCAACAACCCAAAGGCATACTAGCTCATGCTCACTTAAAAGTGGATGAGGATAAGATTCTTCCTACTCATCATAAGAAACAATTAGTACATAATTGAGCTACCATTGTTGTATACATTCATGAACTCAACCACATTAACCAACAATCTCAAACACCATCAACAGAATCATTAGTACCTTAATGTTTTCTAGTGTCTACTTCTTGTCTGTTCTTTGAACCATGATCAACAACTCAGAAAAGCCATGTAATGGTTTTGGTGTTTGTTGTTGGCATTTACTAAAATTCAATAGACAGGCAATAAAAGTATCACTTGTCTTTCATTCATTAAAATCATTAAATAAACACAGATTTTGTGGTTTTTGTTAGTGTCATGTATATGCATATGGTCCTTACAAACTTTTGGAAAAACTAACTAGCTGAAATAACTCTAAATTATTGATCATCTTACATCTAGTTGAATTCTAACCTCAGATCTAATCACACTTCTTGTTCTCATTTGGAATCAAGACGGATGTCCAAAACATTATCCGTATAAGCAAGTGAACGATTTTTTTTATAAATGCTTATCGACGTGTTTCTTGCATTTCACTAAGCATGCTTTGTTTTGTAACCGTGGTTTAATTTTCTGACCTTTTGGCCGGCTAATCGACAGGTTATGAGTCCACTAGCATAGATACTCAAACCGGGTAATTTCCAAATTGTTTAAAGGTAATGACGATTTGGATAAGCCCGAGTAAACGTGTAGCAAGATTATTCTAATGATATAAACAACTGTATGCAACTAGGAATCAAAAAATTTCTTGATTGAATCCCTAATGTGAAACCATATCAAGATCCATTCATGGGAGTTGCAATTAATGCAAATCTCTAAGATTAATTATTAAAATGATGGTTGGGCATCTCAATCACATGTAGTCACCATGTTCCATTGCTCAAATGAAATCTGGGATGGTACCACAGACAAGTACAACTGCCATTTGCAAGTATAATATTGCTGTACCAAAACCTAGGGCCAAGAATATTTGGTTCTCTCATGGATCTTTGTTGTATTTCTGGCACATTTGACTTCAATCATGTTACACATCACCTATACTTTCTTTTATTTTCATTTTTGTCTTTATAATGTAATACAACCAGCTTTTTTTTTTTTTTAAGCTCAAGTCTACTGTCAAACGCGCTAACTTGAGTGTTTTTCGAGTCTTAAAAACAGGAAGAAAAGTATAGTCAATAAGAAAACTTGTTACAAGCAATGAGGCATCAATTTCCCAATAAAATCCAAGTAAACTCAAACCAAAGAATAGATAAGTTTGAAAGTTGACTTATAATGAGTCAAAGTTCCACAAAATCAAATATTAAATGAAAACTTCTTGCAAGTGTAGTGACAAGGATGAGAAAAGTACAAGATGAAAGTAAGCAGAAAAAAATGATCATTTTGTCATTCATGATTCAACTGTAAAAAGGGTAGTATCAATGAATACACATGTAACATCTACAATTTTCCTATCCATGTATTTGTATAAGAACAAAAAAAAACAAGAAAACTAAGTTGTGTACATGTTTGAGCATTTAAACTTCAAAAAGAATGAATGAATTTCTATGTCAATATCATATTCACCCTAAAAAAATCGAATTCTAATCAAAAATTTCTGTGAATGCGCCTATCTGACTTGGGGTGGATCTTGTTCTGTAAGGTCCGTGTTTGTTGAAAGCAAACTTGGTTTTCGAAAGAACATGGACTTGAGCAAAATACCTTATTGGTGTACTTAAGATTAGAAGGAGCACTTCTTGGAGATAAATTTGATTGCTCTAATGCCTGTGATTGCAGCTCGGGAGGGTAATCCCTTACACAGCCGATGCGGGGTCCAGCTCCTGTGCTCCATTTGCACGAGAGCTGCCTTCCTAATTGGAAGGACTTTGTTCCTTTGTGTGAATTGATTCTTCGTAAGATGGATTTTTTAGGAACTGTTTCATCCAAATTTGGCTCGTTTTCTTCATCATCTGACATATCATGGTCTGATGGAGCGTGAATTTGGTGAGAACTAAACGAGTCTTCTGCTGCTTCATAGCCATCCAAGATGGTCTCGGATGTGAGATACTCGAAGGCTGCTTCATCTGCCTTCTTAGCCTCTATGTCTATAAACATGTCGTCTCTGTTTGGTATTCTGAGAGTACTTAATTTCCTACTAGACGATCGAGATAGCCTTGATTTCTTTGGAGATTCTAGTGTTAAACAAGGATGTTGTATGAAGACATTGGCCATATTTGAAAGATGATCGTCGGCAAGCACCTCATCAAACACTAAGGGCTCCTTTTCGCTCACATCTTCTTCTGAAGAGTTTCTTATATGTATACTACTACTCTGCTTGCCTAAAGATTCGTTTTCATCCTCATCTGAATCCATCTGATTGAATAATAGAAAGAAACGTAATTTAGTCAGTAATACATTCTACCAGATAAAAAAATTATCAGAATATTATAGAGGCAATTGTTTTTACCTTGACATTAGTAGTGTCCACGTTGTTTTCCTGAAGAAAAGAAACAAAATCCTGAAAATTTTCTTGGGTGGGACGATAATGACCACTGTGAGGCCAGATTGCCTTTAATACACCTTTCTCAGAAACGAGTCTCCCGGCTGCTAATGTGGCTCCTCCAGCCAAAAAACTTGAATGTTGAAACAAGCCTTTCTTTTTTATGCCAACATATAAAGTCCTCGATGTGCTAAGAACAAAAATCGACTTAGAACCCTTTGGTGCTTCTGTCGTGTCTACATACTCCCCGGTTTGTTTGTATAAAAGCTTTCCGTCCTCTATCACAACCTCATATTCCTTCCTCTCCATCTGCGGAAAAAAAATCAAAAAAATGGTAAGCAATTGTTATTGAAGTTTAAAGACAACAAAAACACAAGATATTCAAATTGAAAAGTGGCATACCGGGCCAAGATACTTGATGCATTGCTGTTGAAGTTTTGATCGGGGACATTTTTCAAGATTCACTTCTTTCCCTTCTCCTATATCCAACCAGTAGAAGAAGGGCTCTTTGCTCTGCGACAGCAACCAGTTTCCATAATAGAAGTCAAGATTATGCCCATAACGATGTCTTGGATCAATCTGCATTCAGAAGCGAGATGAAATTAACAAATATGAACCAAATAACCCATATGAGCAAGAATTACTAATGATGCAAAATAGTTAACTTACCGCTTCGAGCCAATGTTGCAAGGCAAGCTTTTGGGCTTTGCTATTCTTCGATAAGCCTTTTCCAACCTTGGCAGCCCTTGTTCTTGCTCTGGACCAACGTGAAATGGCTGTCTCTTGTTTGTCGAGATCAAAAAATGATATAGAGCTTCTTTTAAGTTCTGCGAAATCTAAGAGCTTCCACCTACAAATATCACAAAGTTACATTAACATATGAACAAATAAAAAACGCTACATGATTTAGTATTCAACATGATAAAAAATAATAAAATACATACCAGCTTTGTTCTATTAGAACTGCACAATCTGCAAGCTTTCGTCTAGTTCGAAAGCTTTTGTAAACTTTTTGCAGCTTTGTAGCCGCCTCGTGTTTGGGACTACCAGGTTCAAGATCTTCCAACTCATCAGATCTTGTGGTTTCAATGTCAATTTCGCTCTCTTCAACTCTGTTTTCTTCTTCTGCAGGAACTTTAAAGCTAACAGATCGTTCGATTTTCATCACTTGTGAACTCGTCAACTGCATTGGCGCAGGTTCAGAATCTTGGATCTTAAAACTGTCAGATACCCTCAGACTTTTAACTCCTGCATCTGCTAAAATGGACTTTAGACTCGCTTCTAAATCTGTATATGCTGCGAATGGGCACGAAAATGATAACCCCATGCAAGTTCTGATAGTTTGTTTAACTTCGTAGCGCCTCTAAGACTTGAAATTCCTGTTACACCATTCCATTATTTTCTAATTAGTAACCATGATCTTGCTGATTTGTATACAGAAACATTATACTAAAAAAACTTTTCTTAGAATTTATTTCGCGAAAAGTGACACCTAATAAAACCAACAGCAAACAAAGATGTAGTGTAATGAGCTGTGACATCACTTAACTACACACTAGCCTTTCGCAAAGACACCGAAACTAAACCAGTAAATAAATCAACACTCATTTTCTTTTAAAGTGTGCCAAAAACACAAGCATGTTCCAGGAAACCCCATCAAACAAATAAAAAAAAAAAAAAAAAAAAAAAAAAAGAAAGCCATCTTTTACATTGAAAAATCAAACTTTAAACAATATCAAGCAAACAAACTCCATTATCATAGCTCATTTAAGGTATCCAAGAAATGTAAGCATATTCCAATAAAACCCATAATACATATATATATATATAACAACATATTGATGCAAAACAATCCATCTTTTACATAAAAAAATCAAATATTAAACACATAAAAAGTATTAAATTAGGCTAATCATATAAACAATTAACATCCATATGCAAGCATATAACATATTTTGAAAAACCCATCAAGCAAATGCAAAAATATCCATCTTTTACAAATGAAAACAAATTCTTGAACCATCACAAAGTAACTCAAAAAAATGCCATAAATGAGGCTAATGTTGTAAAACAAAAAACACCCATTTTGCCCATTTACATCATGCAGAAAACCCATCAAGGAAATAAGATAGTAATGCAAAAAAATCTATCTTTTTCAGCATTATATATACAAAGATAATGTAGAAACAAAAGATGCAAAGATTAGTACCTTGAAGATGGTTTTGAGTGTTTGTGAAAGTAATGTGTTTTGGATATGTATAGAAAGTGTGTGTGTGTTTGTACTTTGTAGTATTGTTTTATGGTGTCAAATAAAAATGTCTAATTTATGGGCAAATAAGGGTGTATTTATATAGGAAGAAGGCTTCATGCACTTTCGGTGTGTTTGGGTGTGGTTGTATCTTGTATGTAGGCTTTTTAGATAGAAAAACATGCAGTGTCACTTTTTGTCCTATTCACACGACTTTGAATTACAACACTAGTAGACTTGCAAATTTAATTTTTGGGGGAATTGTTACTGAAAAGTGTCGCTAGACAATTTCGGAACATTGCCCTATATTTTTTTTCCAAATTTTTGATGAATTTTTTATGTTTTTTAGCAGTCTTGAAAAAAAGCTTACAAGATCGATTAATCGTTGGCTAGGTGCTACTGAGCCATCAACCTTTTCGATTTGCGTAAATCAATCAAACAAATCGGTCAATCGTGGTCAACAACTATTAACGATAATCAAACTTGTTGGAAACTTGCAAATCTTGTCGTTGTTTATATCTATAACAAGATGTTTTTTTTAAGAAAAATCTTATTGAGAATACCTAAAACCTGCTAGAAATGTCATTCGATCAATCACTGATTAATCCCGCCTAGATCGACTACAAACTAAAGAGAATCGATCGTCAGACCGTTGATTCGTGATTTTTCCGGTTTTTAATCACATTTAACGCCATTTTAGTGACACTTTAATGACAGTTTTAAGACAGTTTGGAAAGTTGATTTTTGTTCGAGTTTCTAAAAAGAATAACAAGATGGGCTAAACTCTCGTACATGTACCAGAAAAACATATACTCTAGCACAATTTAATCTTTCTAGGTTGTGAAATGTTGTTTGGAAATACTCTTTCGTCCTTTTTTTTTGAACAAAGATTACATTTCATATCACACCACAAATGGAGAATTTGCACACAACACGTTACATCGAATATAAAGGCAAAGTCGAGTCGACTTGCCAAACAAAATACACGAGGCAACAAGTTAAGCCAAAAGAAAGATACACCCTAATAGTTGTGACCGACCACGCCTACACCATACAAGGGGGGGAATCACCAAAGTGAGCTTTAAGGTGACACAACCATACGAAGACGTAGGCACAAAAAGACACAAAGATGAAACATACATAGAAGATAAAACATACATAGAAGATAAAACCAAGATCCTAAAATGAGCCAGAGCAAAACCCAAAGAATCTAGAATCAAACCCAAGGCTACAACAAGCTATCGATGGCGGACCACAACAGATCCGAAGCAGACCGAGGCGGGGTGGCGGTGACAACAACAACAAGCATGAGTGATGATGATCCGAGCAAGGCTTTTATCGAGGAAAATAAAATACAAGAAAGATCCGGACGGCCGGTAGAAACCGACCGCCGGAGAAAAGGGATTGGATTTGGGTGGGTGAGTTTTAGAGAGAGGTTGGAGAGATATATACTCCTTTCGTCCTAAAATTAATTATTGTCATGCTTTACATTTTGAGATGTTTTAAATAACTGTTCATTTTTAATTTTAAATCAAAAGAAAGTTTAGGTTGCGTTTGTTTTTTAAAAAAACTTCTTAATAACATCTTATTCTAAGTCAGTCATATGCAATAAGATGTTTAGACCAAAAAGTGTGTTTGTTTTTTCCCAGTCATTAAGAGGTGGTAAGAGGCAATTAAGATTAAGAGTGTTTGATTTTTTCTAATCATTAAGAGGCGGTAAGAGGTAAAAATATCTTGTTGAACTAGATGTTAAAGAGGTGTCTTAACACCTCTAAGGGGGGAGAGAGTGGTCACCTACTACCCAATACTACCCAAATTGCCACATCACCTCTATCCAATAAAAACCCTCCAACTCAAAACTACCCAATTCTATCCTAACACTACCCAAAATGGAGGGAGTGGTCACTTATCCTACCCAATTTCTTTTTCTTTTTTTTTTTCATATATTTTAAATACATAAAATCACATACAATATATTAAAATAAAAACATACTATTTCATTAAAAATAAAAACATTACATAATACTTAAAAAAACTACAACTTAAAAATTGAAACATAGCGGGATCGCGAATGTGATCATGCGGCTCCAAAAAAAACTTCATCTCCCCGTTGATGTGGAGATGCGGGTTGTGGAACGTAAAATTGATTCGGAGATGGTTGAGAATAAAATTGGTTTGGAAACGGAGTTTGTTGTGGTTGCGGATGAACGTGTTAAGACCGACCTTGACGCGAGGTGGAATTTTTTACCTTTCTTGGATCCATGGTTTTGTGTTTTTGAGAGATGAGTGTGTGTGTTTTTTGTGAAAAAATGAGTTTGGGATATTTGGTTTAAAAGGATTTTTTTTTTTTTTTTTTAATAATGCAATTAGCCGTTGCTAGTCCCCAACGTTCCAAAATTTCAAAAAAGTGAGCAGACCACCGATCGGCTTCCAAGCCCGATCTGGTCACCGATTTGCGCTACCCGACCCACTAGGGGCGGTGTTACCGATCGGGTTAACCTACCCGATTTGCTACCCGATGCCCACTCCCTCCCCTCTTAATGTCTCATATTTTTTTCTTTTTCTTTTTTTTCTTTTTTTTAAAACTTGGTTTTCTTTCCATTTTATTTATTTTGTTCGCTTTCTTATAAAATGTACGTTTAAGGAAAATCATCACTCAAAAAGGATGTACAAGATAATAATAACTAGGGTGATAATTCGTGTTAAAATGTTAAATCATAGCCTAAACATGTTTTGATGTGTTGAGAATGTCAAGCCAAAACCGACTCGTTATAAAACGTGTTAATCGTGTCGACCACCCATTTAATCACAACCATAACCTGTTTATTATTGTGTTGCGTCAAATCATATTTTATAGAAGGTTAAAAATTTTCACGCCTAATTAAAATTATTAGATATTTTTATTGTAAACATTAATAATCTAACACATTTAGATACTTTTAAAAAACAAACCCTTTTAATTCAATCAGAGTCGGATTTCTCAACAATTTATTCATATTAAGTTGAAATCAGATTCAGATTTCTGAATCATTTATCCATTTATTCATATTAGTGTGTGGGGATGATATTTGATTGGTTGAGAAGTGTAGTGGTCTTATTTTTTTAAACGCTGTATTTTTTGTCCGGATGCAATAATTTTAAAACAGATGGAGTATATTTGCTATTTTCTCTTCTGTTTTTTCTTTTTCTTGCTCGTATTCATGTTATAACTTAAGGAGAAAAAAAATGTGAGCCAGATAAAAAAGGATTACAATATATAAGCTAAATAAAATATGTCTATATGCTCTAAGATAAACTTAAACAACTATCCTTTGGGAAATAGTTTTAATTGAATGTTATGTTGCGTTTTTAAGTTTTATTTTTGAAAGAAGATAAAAGAAGTAGAAAGAAAACAAGATAAATTTGTATTGCGTTTATCTTGATACTTCTATTTATGTACAATACAATATTCCAGGTTATAAAATAGCAATACATTTTTGTTAACATGTCCATAAAATATTATTTTCATCATTCAACACGTTTTGAGAAAAATAAAACAGATTTGCAAGGTTATGAAATACTTTTGGTTTTTAATTATATATTACTCCGTCCATTTATAACTTACTATTTTGTTCTTTTTAGCTATGATTATATATATTACAGTAGTTCTTTAATCTAACATTTTTTATTTTATTTTTTTGAACAACAATTTTTTTGAACAAAATCTAACTAGCTAAAAGTTCAATATATATCTCAAATTTACCATAGATCCAATGAACCACTCATAGCAATTCATTTTTCTAATAAAAAAAAATAAAATAAACTTTCACATTTTTTTTAAAAATTAAGTATCTCGCAAACCGTTAATCGTTACGCAAAAAAATCATACCATTGCGACGATAATTAAATTATCTTTCTATAGATATGCACTTTTATATATTTTTAACGATTTTTTTTTTAAATTTCGTAGGAAAATCTTATATGATTTGTGAAAATCATATGTGATTCGACTTTACAAATCATATATGATTTGTAAAATCGAATCACATACGATTTTCACAAATCATCTAATCATATGTGATTTTTCCTACCGAATTTTGAAAAGAAAATTGTCGAAAATATGAAGTGCATATATATGAAAGATAATTTAATTCTCGTCACGATACAGTATTTTTGTAGTTTGAAGATTTACTGGTTTCATAAAGATATGTAGCTTTTTAAAAAATGGTGAAAAAGGCTTTTATTAATTTTGATAAAAAAAAAATGAATTGGCCAAGATTGATTTATTAGATTTATGACAAATATGAGATCTATATTGATCCCAACTCAATCTAACTATCAGACAAATTTGTACACCACAAATCTATCTCTCACGTCATACACAAGACTTGAACCCACAACCTTTTAGTTTGGGAGCTTCTCACACATCTTGAAATATTATTAGGACACAAGCCTTTTTTGTCTTTAATCTAACACTTTATAAAATTGTTTTTTCTTTTTCTTTTTCTTTTTTTCTTTTTTCTTTTTAAGATCAATTGACATGAGGCATGTACGGAAAATAGGGTGCATGACAAATGAAAATTTTTATCTCTAAGTTGTTCCGATCTCCATATCTCAAGGATGAGCATTTACTAGACATGGGTCTTTCATTTTTAAAAGAAAAATCACCGAAATATATATTTTGCACAAATAAAAAGAATATCAAAAATTAAGATGCAACCACTTGATGTTGATATATCTTAAAAACTTAAAGGACATTGAAAGGTACATCTTCGATTAGTCTCCACGTTAAGGACGACTCGAATTGAATAAGTCAATTCCAAGCTATAGGAGCGATGTTTGACTTTTTTTACTTTGGAAAATCTAGCTTTTAACCTAATAAAGGAGAAAAAGAATTATTTTGTCCCAAAATGATACACTTAGAGTTAAAATACGTACTTGTTGCAAAGTGAAAAGAGTTTGCGTCATAGTACATGTTTGGCGTCGTGGTAAGGATTTGTGGTTCGAGTCTTCATGGTTGGTCGGTCGTGAAGTGGTTCACACTTCATAATTTCATATGGTGGTTCAAATTTTAGTTCGGGTTAGGCGCTCTTGTGGTCGTGGTTGACTGCGGGTCAGGTTTGAAGTTCCGTCATTATCAAATCATAGGTCGGATACAAAGACAAATATTTCGGCCCATGGTTAAGTTTGTGGTTTAAATTATGGTAAAGGAAGCGATTAGTCATGTCTTCTCACCAAAAGTCGAAACCAGTAATTCTCATAGTATGTCGAGACCAGTAACACCATATGGGTGATGTGAGAATATTATAATGCTTTAAAGGGTTATGCATGGTGAACAAAAGTTTATAACACCAAAGGTTTATAGTTTATTAGTTTTAGATCGAGTTTTATAAAGCTTTATCATTATAGGCATCTCAAGTCTCAAAAATTTCGTTTAAGTTGAAGACGTTTGTGCAACATATAATCTCTTAGGTTGATTGGTGAGCTCTTTTGAGTATTGTCTGCCACATATTATCTTCGGAGCGAAGTGTATAGTTCTCTCAACGAGCACTTGTTTTCTATCAATTGTCTTACTCAAAAAACTTGGACTTTGATATCTTCAATTCCACTACGTATTTTACATTGTAAACAAATATTTTTCCTAGATTATTCAAACTAACGTGAAAGACTTTCGAGCATTATAGGGCCCAATATATATGTAAAATGCGAATAAGACTTGTAATTCTTTTTTGTCCCCAATATTGCCGTCGTAAAGGTAGACATGAGAATGTAAGAGTTGAAATATTCGTCTAACTTGTTCCGAACGTAAGATAATTAAGTTAACGACTTTGGATAAGTCAGCAGTAATAATCAAAAGAGATTGAGTAAGACTAATCAAATCAAGTGCTCATTTGTGTCAAGTTTCTCCTTTAAAGTTAGTGCATTTTCATTTCATTTTTTGGTAAAAAGTAAAATTCATTCATAAAGTTGGGGAGAATTATAGTAATAATTAATGAGATTTAAAATGAAATGATCAATAGGATAATTAACTTGAAAGATTATGTAACTTACAACATTAACTACAGTACACTACAAGAAAATAAATATTTTGTGACAAAGATTCTAATAACACAAAAGACTGTCATTAGATATAACCTTCATTAAATATAACCTTCTAGCGACACATTTAAAAGTGTAAGCAAAAAAGCCTAAAATTTAAAGATTTAATGACACTTTTATAAATAAATTATGTTACAAAAGGCAAAAACTATATACTCGCTTTTTTTGTGTTATTATAAATAGATTTTTACTTACCTACGCTTTTTTAAGTGTGGGAGAAGCATATATATTTTTGGTGACACTCCTTTTGTACTTTAATGACATTACTTTTAGTGACAATTTTTACTTTTGATGACATGAGATGACACTTTTTTTTAATGGTAAAAATATATTTAACTTTTTAATTAACTTAAATGGTGTTTTGAAAACTAAGTTGGAACACTTTTTGATGAAATATGAAACTTTTAGATTGTCATGCCACCATGGGTCTTCATAATGTAAAAGATGGTTTACTTATTTGCTTGTGTTCTGATATAAAAAATCACAAAACTATTTTGTTTTTAACATGTCCGGTTTCCGTCCAAAGTAATTTCCAACATCATTAATTTAGAAGACATATGACAATTTAAATTGAAACAACCAAAGACTTGTGGCTCTGTTGGTACCACTATCAAAAAATAATGAGTTTATTGGAGAGATTTTGTGGATAAAAAATCAAGTATTCGGATTTTTACTCGTGCTCACTCCAGATGGTGCCTCGTTGAACCAGAAGAATTGCCAGAGTTATTTCTTTAAGATAGACAATGGCTAGAGGTGTTCAATTATTCCGAGAAACCGACAAGCCGAGCCGAACTGCTCAATCCGAAACTGAAAACCCAAACCAAAAAAAAAAAAAAAAAAAAAAAAAAAAAAAAAAAAAAAACCGAAAAAACCCGCTTATCACGATTCGTTTTGGTTTCTAATTTTAGATATTTGCGGTTAACCGAACCGAACCGTGTATAATCATGAAAGTTTTAACAAAATATTCAAATAGTTGTACAAGTATTGACTATATCATTTCAGTATTTCTATCATATAACGATCTTTTTGCTCATAATGTAAACATTTAGTAAACATCTATGTATGAATATTGATTAATTAGATCGTAACCTATAAACGTCGAATGATTTTATTTTATTAATATGTCATGTGTTTATTTTAATGCAATTATTGTGACGAAATAATTTTTATATACTTTTAATCAATTTAGTTTTATTTAATTTTACTAAAATTACATTTTACTTTTTAAATCATGTTATTGTTGACACGGTTAAACTCTTTTTAAACATAAAAACTGGTTAACCGTGATTTGAACCGTGGGTAACCGCTCATTTTGATTAGTTAAAATCTTTCAACTAACTGAACTGAATCATCTCGTGAACACTCCTAACAATGGCTGGTGTCAAAAGCACTCAACGTTAAAGTATTCTCGCCGATTCCCATCTTTTCGTGTTAAATTTTGGGGTATTAATCTATGGGAAACATGTCACTCTATCAATTGCTAATGGCTTTCAAGTTATGATCATTGCAGGACTATTACATGGGTTAATCATGGACAAAGCATAAATGGTTTAAAGTTCCAAGACGTTCATTTCTGCTGAAGCTTTTCTTGTTTCTGCTGATGAGTCATTTATAGCCGTTAGAGGGGTCTTAGTGTATCTTTATCTCCTATTTAATAAGTCCCTTAATCTAGGGTTACACACACTGAGTGTGCGATCATTTATCTCACACTCTTCTCTTCTTTTGATCATTAAACCGATATTGTCTCTTCTTTAGATCTGTATGATTATTGTCTCATTGACAATAATCTAATCTTAAACATTTGGATACTATTGTTGATATAATCTAAGCCGACTATTGAGGCTTAGGTTTGAATAAAAGTTCTTCTATTTACTTGTTGTTGTTGATACTTTCGTACATGGTATCAAAGCTTGTGGGGTTCGTGTGGAAACTGGGGACTTCTTCAAAGAACAACTTGGTGGTTTGTGGTTATTGCTATTGGCATAATCACTGGTTATTTCTTATTGTGATTTGTTCTTTCCACGCATATTGCTCGTAAGTCTAAGTCTAATCTCTTCTTCAAACAAACAAGACTTAAGTCTTTGTGGGTGCAAACGGGTAAACTAACATCTTGATCTCGCCACCGAGTGGTATGAATACCGCTGGTTTACCCCAGTTCACGTGCTTGGTGCTTGTTGTTTCTTAATTACAAAGTCTTATTTATTTCTTTATCTCTCTCTCGCTCTTGTTTTTATTTCATGCGTGCCTTTGTCTATCTTATCATATCTGTCTGTCTTATTGTTTGTATTATGGCTATTGGTGATGACAATATTGGTGGTGGTGGTTCCTCTACTGAGAAAAGTTTATCCTTTGGTGATGCTTTGTATTTACACCCCAATAACACAAATGGTACACCCATTATTACTATCAAACTCACTGGAACTGAAAATTACAAAATATGGAATATGGCCATGACCTTTGCCTTAAGGAACCATAATAAGCTAGGGTTTATTGATGGTACTTGCATAAGAGATGATTCAAACCCTAGTCTTGCTAATCAATGGGATACTTGTAACTCTGTTGTGGTTACTTGGATTCTTAACTCTCACCGAACTATTTGCTAGTGCTATATATGCTAAACTGCTTATGAAATGTGGAATGATCTTAAAGATACATATGATAAGGTTGATGGTTCAACTATCTTTAATTTGCATAAAATATAAACTCTCTTAGTCAAAGTGGTCTTCTCTGTCGATTACTATAACAACCTTAACTCTCTATGGAAACAGTTTGATTGTATGATTAGCTTGCCTCCTTGCACTTGTAAAGCTGCAAAACATTTTGAAAATCACAATCGACTAATCAAGTTAATGCAATTTCTTATGGGTCTTGATGACTCCTATGTTCCCATCGAAGCAATATTTTAACCGAGATCCTTTGCCTAATGTCAAAACCGCTTTCTCTGTTGTCTCGGAGAAGAATCTCACGAAATGTTTCATCCGGGAATAGTTCGCTAAACCCAATGCTACGACTTTTCGCAAAAACTTCGATGGTGGAAAATATTTTGATAACAAAAAGGATTTAACAACAACAGAGGACCAAACATGAATCTCAAATGTACTAACTGCAAAAACCCGGTCACACTGTTGATAGATGTTATGATCACGGTTGGTTATCCTGCTTGGATATGTTAAAAGGAATTTTAATTCCAAACCCTTCAATGAGAATAATGTTTCACGACACTAATCTTTCCACTAATAATGGAGCTAGCAACTCTTCTGTCTCTTTGTCTAATGAACAGCTCTCCAGACTTATGAGTCTGCTTAATGGCAACAATGTGTCCTCTGCTAATGCCAACGTAGCAGGTAAAAAGTTTTCAGGAACCTTCTTTAATGGCAGTGTCAAGTTTAACATAAACTTTGATAAATTCTTTAACAACAACACTACCTTATCTGGAAACATAAGTCTTGGTTGGATTGTTGACTCTGGTGCAAATCAGCACATGACTGTTTCTACAAAATTTTTAATTAATGTTGTTGACATTTCAAATCTTGGTCTAACCGTTGGTCATCCCAATGGTACTCAGGCCTTAATTACTAAAATTGGTGATTTAAAGGTCAATAATGACCTAACTCTTTTGATGTTCGTTGTTCCCGAGTACAATGTCACCGTTGTCTGCTTCATAAGATTGCTAGAGACAATAAAATGTTTGTTGGCTTTAATGAATCTAATTGCTATATCTGAGATTTACATCAAAAAGGATTGTGGGGATTGGTAAACAATGCAATGGGTTATATATGTTTGATATTGATTCCACATGTAAGATTGCTTCTAATAAGCTGCATTGCTTTGTCATGTTTCTAGAAATCTCGGCATCAAAGACTTGGTCATCCCTCCGACCAAGTCCTACATATACTTAAGTCCACACTTAATCTTGATGGAACCTCCGAATCGACCATCTTTGTGATACTTGCAATAAAGCTAAACAAACCAGAAACCATTTCCTTTAAGTGAACATAAATCAACTAAAATTGGTCAACTTGTTCATCTAGATGTATGGGGACCATATAAAGTCACTAGTAGAGATGGTTACAAATATTTTTGACCATTATTGATGACTATTCTAGGCGATCTGGTTTATATGCTAAGGAAAGGATGATGTTTATGTTTCCATTGTTAACTTTACTCATATGCTATCAAATCAATTTGAACACAATGTTAAGATATTCGTAAGTGATAACGGACGAATTTGTCAATAACAAACTTCAACACTTCTTTCATGAAAAAGGAATTTTATATCAAACCTCTTGTGTTTACACACCTCAACAAAATGGTATTGCGAGAAAGGAAACATAGGCATCTCCTTAATGTGGCTAGATCCCTTATGTTTGTGGGAATTACCTTTATATCTTTGGCCCGAATGTGTTCTAAGTCTTGCTTATGTCATAAACAGGTTACCTCTTCCGTGTTGTCCGCAAGTCTCCTTCTTCCTCGTGTATGGGCATGACCCTTCACTCTCTCTCCTTAGAGTCTTTGGTCTTATGCTATGCCACCATTCTCAACATCTCGATAAATTTGGTAGTAGGTCCGAAAAAGTGTCTTTATTGGCTATTCAAATGAGAAAAGGTTACAAACTCTTGAGCTTAGAAACAAAAATATTTTGATGAAGTGTCTAAATACTCATCATTTTTATCTTGATAGAGTGCCAAAACATCCGAAACACTCGAAACACATCAAAATGATAAAATATCACAAACAAGTGTTTTATATGTTTTAAATGCAAAACATCAAAATCGGTGAAAACGTATCAAGTTTGCATAATTGGCGCTTTAGTCCCCAGTTACAAAAGTTGTCAAAATCAGGTCCTGTAATTCAAAAACTTGTAAAATATCATTTTAGGTCCATAAGATTCAAAAGTTGTCAAAACAAACCCTTTAAAGTTCAAAAATCACAAATTGACAATTTTAGTACTTTAACTTTGCAAAAGTGTCAAAAATAGTCCTTAAGGTTTTAAAAAGTGAAATTGATCAAAAATAAACCTTGTACTATTCATTAATGACAACATTGGTCCTTTATGATAAGTTTTGGGAAATTACACTTTTAGTCCCTCAAAATTCAAAAAATGGCATAAAAGGTCCTTGGAATTATAAAAAATGGAAAATATTCAAATGTCATCCTTGTACTATTAAAGATTGGCATGAATGGTCCTTAATATAAGATTGGAAAAATTGCTAGTTCAGTCCCTTAACTTTCGTGGATGTTACAAGAATGGTCCTTGTATGTTACTAGCTACACCAATCCAAATCCAATCCATGACACCAACCCACCGGCCCATATATAGCCCAAACCCAATACCGCTTTTAAAATAAAAACCCGCGCCACCGTAGCTCCTCCTCTCCACACTGTAATCACAAAACCGGACATGGTTTTACTCACCACCTCACCTCCACCTTTCCACATCACTTCCCCACTGTAATACATACCCCTCCACCTCCACATCCAACCAATTTGCATTTAATGCTTAAACACGCTCATAAGACTTTTCCCGCCAAAATTACACATGGACGATTAAGATGCTATCGACCTATCCAATGGTGGGAAATGATCGAGGAATGAGGAAAAGCTTTGGAGGTCAATAAAAGGAAAAGAAGCGAGAGGAGAATGACCAAGTAGTGTAGATTAGTTTAAAGTATGTCGTTTTTTATTTTAAGCTTCTTATTGTAATTTAAATCTTTCAAGTAATTTATTTAAGTTATCTAAGTGTATGTGAACCTTTTCCAAACATCAATTTCACTTTAATGCAAGTTTTCGCTTTATGCTAAGTTTCAAATTTCAAAAGAATCTCAAGTTCATGGAATGTTGTTATCGATGGTTGTTAAATTCTCATAAGTTCGATAAGCTCTCTTATAGCTTATTATTTGCTTATATAAGTTTCTACTCGCTTTACTTTTAAAATTCTCTCACCAACAAAAGTCAATCTGTTAAGGCATCAATTGAATTTGTTCTTGATATCCGATGAAGCAGAAATGGTTTGGGTTATATCTTGGTTTAGAGCTTTGTGGAAAGCCATAGGTGTGATCTTATTCCTCGCTTCTCGCTTTGAGTATATAAGCAAATTGTAAGTAATTTTCTTAAAGTTTGCATAATCTAGTTATAATGCTTAAAACCCGTTAATTTTGACCTAATCTTATTTAAATATAGTTAGTATATAGTTCTTAATCATCCGCATGATCTTGATCGTGGAAAACTTTAAAAACTTCAAATCGGTTCTCATAAGGTGTGTTTGGTTTCTTGTGTCAACTGTTTTAATGATGCATTCAATGATAGCTCTCATCGGTTCATGTTTGTTAAGAATATTTGAACTCATTTGAGTCCTTATCTTGTGCTGCACAGTTATAAGTCAAAATCACCTTAATTCTCTTTTAAGTTATTAACTGTTAGAGTTTTTAAGTTCTAATCTCATCAAAGTTGTTCATAACTAGGTAATTTAGCTTAAATTCATCTCATAGTAGCTTATTACAACATATTTAGTCATCTAGGATCATCCTAAGTTCATAAAAGTCAAAGCTTTAGTGTAATATTTAAAGTCAAATTTTCATTAAGCTGTTTTTGAATAAAAAGTATAATTTTATATAGGATTAAATATTAAGATTTAGACTAAATCCTTTTGGCATAATAATATTTAGCTGCTAAAGAAAAATAGAAAAATACTAGATCAGCTTTAATCAGCTTTTAGAGTGCTTATTTTCTTCTTTCTTTTGGACCCCTTAACTAAAAACCTCCCATGTGCACCAGTGAGCTACCCAGTTTAATAAACTCTCACAGAGCTTATTGATGAGTCTCAGCTTATGTATTTTAGTTTTTTAAGTAGCCAACCTAGCTTTCTCAAGGAACCAAGTCTAGTTTTTCATTTCTTAGCTTATTTAAATAGCCTGCTAGTTGTTTTTAATTCTGTCCATTTCATGTAGTTCAACCCAATCAGTGTTTTCATAGACTTTTTCATAAGCTCCTTAAAAGCCCTCTAGTGAACTCTTGCTTAGCTTATTAGCTTTTGGATAGCTCACTTGGTCAACTAGCTTGTTCAGTTGCTTATTCTCATTTTGTAGCTTATTAGGTGTGGGCTACACTAGACTTTTGTTTGTCCCATTTTAACTCGAAGACACCGAGTTACACTCGATGATTTTCAAATTTTTCAAAAGCTTCTCACAAGTTATATAGTATAAGCTTATCTGTGTAATCTAGCTTTTTGGAAAGCTTATTTGCTCAGCTTGTTAGCTCCAGTATTTATTTTCATTTTCCAGCTCATTTTAGTGCTTATAAATTAGCTTGAAAGTGCCTAGTAAATCCAACAGTGTCCTGTGTCTCAGTTTATGCTTATTTGGATTTTAATAAGTGCTTATTTCTAGTTATTGTGCTTATTCAGTTGGTATATTATCTTATAATCAGTGTTTAGCTTATTCTCAGTCATCTTTTGCTTATTCCTAGCTTTTTAGCCATTTTAGCTTAAATCATTTTGCTTATTTCATTTCTTTGCCAACTGTTAAGATAATAAGCTCAAAAGCGAGCTTATTATTGGTTTTCACAAAAGTCACAGATTGAAAAGTTGATTATTTTCATGAGCTTAATGAGTTTGTAAAAGAAAAAGTTAAAAAAATAGTTTACAAAAGTGCCACTGGGATTTGATCTCCGCCACCCACCACCACACACACTCCTTACCAACGCCCTTGGGTCTTTTATCGTCATCTCTTGCACTTAATACTCTCTTATATCGTTTTACATTTTAAGCTTAAACGAGCTTTTTAGCTTATTTATAGCTTATTCGTAGTAGCTTTTTCCATTTTGCAATTTTCATAAATTTGTATTAGTATTAAGTAATTTATAAAAGTTTGATTTTTCCAAATAGTTTTAGTATTTTTAACATTTAATTAGTGTAAAACTTATTTAAATCATAATAAAAATATAAAAGTCAAAAAATATAAATCTTTTTCTAAAATTTTCTTTAACATATAGTATGTAAGAAAATTAGTTTTACACTCGTAGGCCTTTTATTTCATAAATTTTACGTTTTTGCTTGCGCCCAAATACCATTTTAAATAAATAACGCTGTTTCCGCTTTTAATAACGTTTTAAGTAATTTAAGTTTACGTTTTGATTAAAATAGTTTATTTAAGTCATTTTATTTTATAAAATCAAATAAAACGTTCATCGATCCGTAAAAATAGTGATAGCGTTTATTTAATAGATTTTAACTTTTTAATCTTTTTAATTTGCATTTAAGTCGCTATAATTTGTAAATCTTTTCTTTAGGTAATTATCCATCGAACCCTTATCGATCACTATCCTTAGTGATCATTCTATCATCTGAAGTTGTTTTAAACACCAATTCATCCTCCGTGGGACTTAACGACCCAGAATTCCTATATTCCTCGATCTTAATTGCATTTGCGTCGAAATTTGTTTTAAGTCTGTTTGGCTTGACGGTTTAGCGCGAATCAAATTTTAAGCGCCACGGGAGGTCAGAAGCGTGTTTTAAGCATTTCAGACCCGTGCTTGCACATATACCATCGTTTGTAAACAGCTTTTGTAAAGTTTTCAAAATCAAAAGTTCATTAACACTTTCCTAAAGTGTTGATAACACCAAAATATTCTCATTCTTTGTTTTTATGGCATGTTTTTCAAAAATCCAAAAATATTCATCTTTACCCTCTTGCCCTTTTGATTCTTTATCCCTTTACCCTCATCCATTTGATTCTAACTTCTTCTATTCTCATGGAATCTCTCGAGAACGACTGGGACGAAGTTGAAAAGCTTCAGACTTTATCACAAATGTCTAGAATTGTGTTGTTCAGAAGATCCATTCATTCTCGTAGGGAAATAGAACGAGAAACCGGGTGACAAAGGACCGTGCTTCCCTCGATAATGGAGGTGCTAACACGTCCAACCTACGGTTATCCAAAGATCTAAACCCTCAATTGCTCATAAGCCGTCTAGAATTGATTCTAAACTTTCACGATTTACGGTTAAAAGCAAACATGCAGAATTTAGACCGGTGACTAGCAAAAATGACTTGCCTAAACTTCACGTTTCTCAAGAACCAGAACCGGAGACCATAACGGAAGTAGTGGAAATTGCTAGCTCTCAGAGCACACCACTTGTCCCACCTCCGGATTTTTCAAAATGTTCTTTGAGTCTAGATAGTCATTCAGATCACCATGTTGGTTTTGTTGATTCTTTGAATGAACTGATTCCTTCTCATAATTCTCAAATAGAATCGTTTATTCCTTGTGTCGGTTGTGGTGAGCCTCTTTATGGTTCACCACATCGTCACCGTGTACGCGTGTGTACAAGTGTGGTAATGATATTCGTAACGGAGTTGTTTGTTTTGTGGTTCGAGGAATTCATTTGATTATGATCCTAATACGAACTCATTTAACGACCCTCAAATTTTTCCAATTACCCACCACACCCGACATATCTTCATATAATCAACAATCTTCTTTGTGAATTTTGTGGAGGTCCTCACCAAGGATTTGAGTGTCAATCCGGAAACACGATTGTCTATGAACAGCTTTTCCTAAGATGCTCGAACTTTGGTTATGACCAATATCCATATGATTCACCAATCCAGCTCACAGCTTTCTTGTTGTGAGAACTGTGGAGGTCCCCATTTCACTCGATTGTCAAACAGGAATCCATTTCCTTGTAACGATTATGACTATCCATATCACGACCAATCTCCACAAGTGCAAATAACTCAAACTCCTCAAAGAACTCAACAAGACACTTATCTAGAGCTTCTAGAGTCGGTGAAAAGAACGAGGAGTTGAGTAAGACAACATTTCATAATGTTCCCGCTTTTTCTTGTGTAATTCAAAATTCACATGAGAAATCCATGGAGAATTGCTAGGTGAGAGAGCGGTTGCTAAAATTAATTCCCAAATTGCCTTTGAAAAAGCTATTAAGGAATCAATTGCACAAGAAAAAGCACCGATCTAGCTCTCAATTTCGCTTTATTCTCGATGATAGTGATGATGATGATACACATGAAGATTCATCGATTCATCGATGGATATCCCAAAGTTGAGATTTATTCTCAAACAACCGCTATCACACCCGAGGTTCACACTCACTCTCCGAACATGGGGACGAGCATCTTGACACTGTTCTCGAAAAGGAATCGGACGAATTCATAAAGTCTAGTGTTGAGGACCTTGTCCCAATCCCAGAGAGTCACGGGGAACTTTGATCATGTGTGATATCCTCCTCCTCTTGTCTTCCAAAGTAATCATGTTGAGATGTGCTCGATTCTAATGATGACGATTCGTTATCTTGTGGAGACATCGCTTATGTGGGGAATTACCTTCGAGCTTGTCACCAGGAGAAGAGAATGATGAAGAATAATCCAAGACGAAGCTCTTCGCCTTACAAAGATTGAATGTTAATCTTCTCATTTCTAGAATCGAGGCTTTTAATGAAAAGCCTACTTCATATCCTATCCCCTTTGAGGATAGTAAACTTTTCTTTGATGATTCTATTCCGGAATTGCAAACGTTCCATTTTGATCATATGGGAGAGAAGATTAGTGGTATTACCACTTCTCATTCTCATAATTCTCTCCCCGATTATGAATCATTCACTTTTGAGGAGTTCCCCAGTGAACTCACTCACATCAATCCCGAATATGAATCATTTTCCTTTGAGGAGTTCTCCTGTGAACTCACTCATATCATATCTCTACCGAGTATGATAACTTACTTTGATCTAGACACACCCGGATATGTCTAGACCAATTGAGCTTAACCGATAAGATTCATGAAACTATGAATTCTTCCGATGATGATGAGTTAGTCAAGATTATTATCATGACTTTCTTTCTCTTCTTCACCTATCCCAGTAGCTTCTCTGTTCTTCACTCATTCGGAGTGAAGATATTATCTTTGACCCGGCATTTTCATTAATCATTTTTGAGCCGGTTCTCTGTATATCTCATCGGTGTGGAACTTTCACGTACTTCAATGTTTATACAAACATCGTGAATGAAAGTCCGATGGAGATTATCTCTTCCACTTGCTTCCCATGAACAAATTAATTGGGTCGAGTCAAGCTAGCGACTCGGTAATCAAAAACAAGAGCTTAACATGGGTTTTCACCGTGTGTACCACCCTAGTGTGGGGAGATGCCCACATGTTGTATATAGACCTTAAAATGAATGAAAATTGTAAATATTAAAAAGAGAATAATTGTTGTGTTTCTACACTTAGCTAGTAATGTTATCTTTTACGTTCTAAGTTTCGCATAACGGTGGTACTTTGAATATTGAGGACAATATTCATTTCTAAGTGGGGAAATTCGCGAATTTGATCATAAATGTACCCTTTTAGTCCCTTTTTCCCCAAAATGGCCAAATTTTAAATTTTTTATCTAGTGGAAGTACTAAGTACTAAACACAACAAATGGTAATCATCCACCATGTCTAACCCACATAAGGATTGGCTAATCCAGAGCAAACGGCTCTTGGTAAAGATATCTCAAATCCGTTTATGGCTTGCAATTTGCCTAAAATTGTATGGTGTTCAACTTTCACCATATCTTTAAACTAGTGAAAAGTTGGCTAGCCCGCAAGTTTATGGCTTGTGGTAAAGGCGATTGAAATCCATAATTGGTAATCGACTCACCAAAGATAATATTGATAATTTATCTAAGAGTTGGCTAGTCCGTAAGGTACGGCTTCGGTAAAGACAAATCAAACCGTTCACGGTGATGATTTGCTCAAAATCATTTGGTTATCATTGTACCAAAGTTCTTACTTGAACTAAAACAATTGGCTACTCCGAAGTAATGGCTTTTGGTAAAGAGATAAAATCCATTAACTTTTCAAATCATTGCTAGGACTAGCAATATCTTAGTGTGGGGATTGATGAGTGTCTAAATACTCATCATTTTTATATCGATAGAGTGCCAAAAACATCCGAAAACACTCGAAACACATCAAAATGATAAAAATATCACAAACAAGTGTTTTATATGTTTTAAATGCAAAACATCAAAATGTGAAAACGATCAAGTTTGCATAATTGGCGCTTTAGTCCCCAAGTTACAAAAGTTGTCAAAATCAGTCCCTGTAATTCAAAACTTGTAAAATATCATTTTAGGTCCATAAGATTCAAAAGTTGTCAAAACAAACCCTTTAAAGTTCAAAATCACAAATTGACAATTTTAGTACTTTAACTTTGCAAAAGTGTCAAAAATAGTCCTTAAGGTTTTAAAAAGTGAAATTGATCAAAAATAAACCTTGTACTATTCATTAATGACAACATTGGTCCTTTATGATAAATTTTGGGAAATTACACTTTTAGTCCCTCAAAATTCAAAAAATGGCATAAAAGGTCCTTGGAATTATAAAAAATGGAAAATATTCAAATGTCATCCTTGTACTATTAAAGATTGGCATGAATGGTCCTTAATATAAGATTGGAAAATTGCTAGTTCAGTCCTTAACTTTCGTGGATGTTACAAGAATGGTCCTTGTATGTTACTAGCTACACCAATCCAAATCCAATCCACAAAACCAACCCACCGCCCATATATAGCCCAAACCCAATACCGCTTTTAAAATAAAACCCGCGCCACTGTAGCTCCTCCTCTCCCACACTGTAATCACAAAACCGCACATGGTTTTACTCACCACCTCACCTCCACCTTTCCACATCACTTCCCACAGTAATACATACCCTCCACCTCCACATCCAACCAATTTGCATTTAATGCTTAAACTCGCTCATAAGACTTTTCCCGCCAAAATTACACATGGACGATTAAGATGCTATCGGACCTATCCAATGGTGGAAAATGATCGAGGAATGAGGAAAAGCTTTGAGGTCAATAAAAAGGAAAAGAAGCGTAGGAGAATGACCAAGTAGTGTAGATTAGTTTAAAGTATGTCGTTTTTATTTTAAGCTTCTTATTGTAATTTAAATCTTTCAAGTAATTTATTTAAGTTATCTAAGTGTATGTGAACCTTTTCCAAACATCAATTTCAGCTTTAATGCAAGTTTTCAGTTTATGCTAAGTTTCAAATTTCAAAAGAATCTCAAGTTCATGGAATGTTGTTATCGGTGGTTGTTAAATTCTCATAAGTTCGATAAGCTCTCTTATAGCTTATTATTTGCTTATATAAGTTTCTACCGCTTTACTTTTAAAATTCTCTCACCAACAAAAGTCAATCATTAAGGCATCAATTGAATTTGTTCTTGATATCCGATGAAGCGAGCAAATTTTGGGTTATATCTTGGTTTAGAGCTTTGTGGAAAGCCATAGGTGTGATCTTATTCCTCGGTTCTCGCTTTGAGTATATAAGCAAATTGTAAGTAATTTTCTTAAAGTTTGCATAATCTAGTTATAATGCTTAAAACCATTAATTTTGACCTAATCTTATTTAAATATAGTTAGTATATAGTTCTTAATCATCTGCATGATCTTGATCAGTGGAAAACTTTTAAAAACTTCAAATCAGTTCTCATAAGGTGTGTTTGGTTTTACTGTGTCAACTGTTTTAATGATGCATTCAGTGATAGCTCTCTACTGGTTCATGTTTGTTAAGAATATTTGAACTCATTTGAGTCCTTATCTTGTGCCTGCACAGGCTATAAGTCAAAATCACCTTAATTCTCTTTTAAGTTATTAACTGTTAGAGTTTTTAAGTTCTAATCTCATCAAAGTTGTTCATAACTAGGTAATTTAGCTTAAATTCATCTCATAGTAGCTTATTACAACATATTTAGTCATCTAGGATCATCCTAAGTTCATAAAAGTCAAAGCTTTAGTGTAATATTTAAAGTCAAATTTTCATTAAGCTGTTTTTGAATAAAAAGTATAATTTATATAGGATTAAATATTAAGATTTAGACTAAATCCTTTTGGCATAATAATATTTAGTCGCTAAAGAAAAATAGAAAATACTAGATCGCCTTTAATCGCCTTTTAGAGTGCTTATTTTCTTCTTTCTTTTGGACCCTTAACTAAAAACCTCCCCGCACCGTTGAGCTACCCGTTTAATAAACTCTCACGAGCTTATTGATGAGTCTCACTTATGTATTTTAGTTTTTAAGTAGCCAACCTAGCTTTCTCAAGGAACCAAGTCTAGTTTTTCATTTCTTAGCTTATTTAAATAGCACGCTAGTTGTTTTAATTACATCCATTTCATGTAGTTCAACCCAATCAGTGTTTTCATAGACTTTTTCATAAGCTCCTTAAAAGCCCTCTAGTGAACTCTTCAGTTAGCTTATTAGCTTTTTGGATAGCTCACTTGGTCAACTAGCTTGTTCAGTTGCTTATTCTCATTTTGTAGCTTATTAGGTAGGGCTGCACTAGACTTTTTGTTTGTCCCATTTTTAACTCAGTACAATGAGTTACACTCAGTGATTTTTCAAATTTTTCAAAAGCTTCTCACAAGTTATATAGTATAAGCTTATCTGTGTAATCTAGCTTTTTGGAAAGCTTATTTGCTCAGCTTGTTAGCTCCAGTATTTATTTTCATTTTCCAGCTCATTTTAGTGCTTATAAATTAGCTTGAAAGTGCCTAGTAAATCCAACAGTGTCCTGTGTCTCAGTTTATGCTTATTTGGATTTTAATAAGTGCTTATTTCTAGTTATTGTGCTTATTCAGTTGGTATATTATCTTATAATCAGTGTTTAGCTTATTCTCAGTCATCTTTTGCTTATTCCTAGCTTTTTAGCCATTTTAGCTTAAATCATTTTGCTTATTTCATTTCTTTGCCAACTGTTAAGATAATAAGCTCAAAACTGAGCTTATTATTGGTTTTCACAAAAAGTCACAGTTGAAAAAGTTGATTATTTTCATGAGCTTAATGAGTTTGTAAAAGAAAAGTTAAAAAAATAGTTTACAAAAGTGCCACCGCTTGGGATTTGATCTCGCCACCCACCACCACACACACTCCTTACCAACGCGCCTTGGGTCTTTTATCATCATCTCTTGCACTTAATACTCTCTTATATATCGTTTTACATTTTAAGCTTAAACGAGCTTTTAGCTTATTTATAGCTTATTCGTAGTAGCTTTTTCCATTTTTGCAATTTTCATAAATTTGTATTAGTATTAAGTAATTTATAAAAAGTTTCGATTTTCCAAATAGTTTTAGTATTTTTAACATTTAATTAGTGTAAAACTTATTTAAATCATAATAAAAATATAAAAGTCAAAAAATATAAATCTTTTTCTAAAATTTTCTTTATCATATAGTATGTAAGAAAATTAGTTTTACACTCGTAGGCCTTTTATTTCATAAATTTTACGCTTTTTTTCTGCCCAAATAGCCATTTTCGTAAATAACGCTGCTTCCGCTTTTAATAACGTTTTTAAGTAATTTAAGTTTACGTTTTGATTAAAATAGTTTATTTAAGTCATTTTATTTTATAAAATCAAATAAAACGTTCATCGATCTGTAAAAATAGTGATAGCGTTTATTTAATAGATTTTAACTTTTTAATCTTTTTAATTTGCATTTAAGTCGCTATAATTTGTAAATCTTTTCTTTAGGTAATTATCCATCGAAACCCTTACTGATCACTATCCTTAGTGATCATTCTATCATCTGAAGTTGTTTTAAACACCAATTCATCCTCCGTGGACTTAACGACCTGTGAATTCCTATATTCCTCGATCTTAATTGCATTTGCGTCGAAATGCTTTTAAGTCTGCTTTGACTTGACGGTTTAGCGAATCAATTTTTATTCCAGATGTCAAATTTATGAAACTGCTTTTCCATTCAAAATGAAAATTCTTTGTCAAAACCTTTTGTTGAAACTTGTGCGCCTAAAGATTTAAATCACAAAATTTCTTTGACTCACAAATAAGTCCCAATGATGAAGGGAGAGTGACATCCTATGATGATGGCACTGTGGTAAGTCATCCTACTAGGATTGATGAACCGTTGCAACATCTATAGATGATAATACACACCCCGAGGGCACCATATCACATGAATCACATTCTCACGATGCATCTTCCGATTCTCACGATACATCACCGATTCTCGTTGAACAAGAAAGAGGCTTGCCACCATCATCGTTAGAAGGTCAACCGAGTTTCTAAGTTGCCCAAGAATCTTAATGACTTTATTGTAGAAGGAAAAGTCAAATATGGTGTTGAAAAGGTTGTTAATTACTCTAATCTTAACAAACAAAATTATCGCTTTGCTTCTAGTCTTAATAAAAGTATTGAACCTACTCATGAAGAAGCTATCCTTGATAGTAATTGGGTTGATGCTATGAACTCGAAATTGAGGCCTTAAATGAAAACCATGCTTGGGATATAACTGATCTACCTCCTAATAGAACTCCTATTGGTTACAAATGGATCTTTAAAATCAAATATAAAGCCAATGGTGAACTTGATAGATACAAGGCTAGATTAGTTGTTAAAGGCTATAACCAAAAAGAAGGAATAGACTATGATGAAACTTTCTCTCCTGTTGTGAAAATGTCTATTGTTAGATGTCTTATTGCCTTAGCTGTAAAAAACAAATGACCTCTTTTTCAACTTGATGTTAATAATGATTTCTTGTATGGAGATCTTGATGAGGATATCTATATGACCATCCCCAAGGGGTTCTGTAATGAGAACAATAAAAATAAAGTTTGTAAACTTGTCAAGTCTCTGTATGGCCTAAAACAAGCTCCCAGGAAATGGAATGAAAAACTTGTTAGTGTTTTAAAGGAAAATAACTTTGTTCAATCTGTCAATGATCACTCTTTGTTCACCAAAACAGAGAATAACAAGTTTATTGCTCTGCTTGTCTATGTGGATGATATTGTCCTTACTGGAAACTGTATTGATGAGATAAACCTATTTAAAGAGTTTCTAAAATCAAAATTTCATATCAAAGACTTGGGAAACTTAAAATATTTTCTTGGTATTGAGGTTTTAAAAAATGGGAATGACATTTTTCTCCCAAAGAAAATCTTGCCTTGAACTCCTCAAAGAATTTGGTCTTCTTGGTGCAAACTCGTGTCCACTCCTATGGAACCCAACTCGTTCTTCCATACATTCCCACCGCCGATGATCCTTACTTGTCAACATCATCGGTTATCGGAGTTACTTGGGAAACTTATCTATCTCACCCATACAAGACCGACATCTCATACTCGGTTCATTGTCGGCACAATATATGCATTCTCCTCTTAAATCTCATCTAGAATGTGCCTCAATGTTCGAGATATCTAAAAGGAGCTCCGAAAAGGTCTAAGGTACAATTTCAAAGAACTCGAAAATCATCTTGAAGGATATAGTGATGCAGATTGGGCGAATGCAAGAAAACCGTAAAATCATCACGAGTTATTGTGTTTTCTTTAATGATTGTTTGATCTCATGGAAAAGTAAAAACAAAATACTCTTTCAAAATCTTCCACGAAGCAGTATAGATCTATGTCTCTTGTTGCATGTGAAATCATATGGATCCAAAAATCTTAAAAGATCTAAAAGTTGATATCAATCTCCTCGATAATCTTTTTGTGATAACAAATCGCTTTACAACTTGTCATCAATCATGTTTTCCATGAAAGATCAAAACACTTTGAAATTGATGTTCACTTCATCGGGAAAAATTGCAAGAGGTGTTATAAGTGCCAAAAGATTGGCTCTTCAAACCAAACTGCAGACATACTTACAAAGAACCTCCTGTTTATCGGCATAAATTTTGTGTGAAAATCGATATTGTTTGATATGTTTGCCCATCGATTAAGGGGAATGTTAAATTTTAGGGTATTAATCTATGGAAACATGTCACTCTATCAATTGCTAATGGCTTTCAAGTTATGATCATTGCGGGACTATTCTTGGGTTAATCATGAACAAAGCATAAATGGTTTAAAGTTCCAAGACGTTCATTTCTGCACAAGCTTTTCTTGTTTACTCACGATGAGTCATTTATAGCCGTTAGAGGGTCTTAGTGTATCTTTATCTCCTATTTAATAAGTCCCTTAATCTAGGTTACACACGCTTGAGTGTGCAGTCATTTATCTCACATTCTTCTCTTCCCTTTGATCATTAAACTGATCTTGTCTCTTCTTTGTATCTGTATGATTATTGTCTCATTGACAATAATCTAATCTTGTAACATTTGGATACTATTGTTGATATAATCTAAGCCGACTATTGAGGCTTAGGTTTGAATAAAAGTTCTTCTGTTTACTTGTTGTTGTTGATACTTTCGTACATTTCGTGAACAATTTAAATTATTTCAAACAAAAACAAATATTGGTACCAATAACCTTTTTGGTTACGTAGTGTCGACCCACCTCACCGGCCCTCTTACCATGTTTTAAATCCCGTGGGTTTGAAAAGCAAACATCCAAACAAATTTATTGGTCTCACAATATGAATTATAATGTTGGAGTGACCAAGTAAAGAGTCGGAAACAGTAATAAAAGTTATTTCGCTTAAACTGCATACATCTTAGTCATAAGCTCACTTTCACTAGAGATAACTTTAATATATTCAAAAACATCATCCGTTTATGAGTTATATAAATTGTAACTAAAAAAGAGTATTGTAATCAAAATCTACTCTGATCAATCGAACTACAACATTTTCAACTTTTAGCAACGACACATGGTCTTAAAATATTCCGTCTTCATAGATTTGTCCAGCGACCACATTTTTTACTTTTAGCAACCACAGGTTTGATTTGACTTTTAACTTTTTAACTTTTAGCTAAACTTTATGACAAAACCTATAGCGACCAGACGACAAGTCGTCGCTATAAGTATCATTGACTGATATTGACCAACATTAGCATTTGTATCATTTCTCATCCACTTCCAAAGAACCTATTTACAATTTTTTTTTTTTTTTTTTTTATATGCTTGGGTTTTTGACTTGACATTGCGAGCCGACTAATTCCAGGACGACTACCTTTTTGGATAGTCAACGCAGGTAACCTCCGTAGCCAATGAAGATTAATTTTCTCCTCAGAGTTTGAACCCAAAACCTCTATACACTTTCGTCCTAAGAGCACTCCCAATCGTAACACCATAACACCGATAACACCGTCCACGTCAGCGCCACATCAGCTTTAACATTTAACATTAACATCCCCAAAACACCCACAACAATAACATCAATAACATTCCCAACAATTTATAAAACAACCCTCATTTAGGGCATAAAAAAAAAAAAAAAAAAAAAAAACGCCTGTTAGAAGTTAACGGGAAGGACTAACGCCGGAGGTCAAGGGTAATAACGCATAACGCATTATTTTATGCAAAAAACGCCAGGCGTTACCTTCGTGAGTCTTTCTAAGAAAGGTCAAACACAAAACATTAAAGATGATTATCTCATAACTTCAAGATACACGTTCAAATACACCCTTTGTAAGTTTAAAGACTAATGCTCTCAATGGAAACAAAATTTTGAGTGTACGTTGACATCGATAAGCATGCATGCACACGTTAAAATCGGTATGCAAAATGCATACACACACACACGCTATATATATCAAAACAAGCAAAGAAAACATGTTTACATTTTACACTTTTCAAATATGAATGCATCTCAAAAGTTAGATTGAACAATAAAACCTTTGAAAAAAAACACTTTTTGAATATCAAGTCACTAAATGAATATTGAATTCATGCTTTAATTTGGATTTGGAATATAAGTATTTTTGGGTAAGTCAAAATGCCAACTCTTATGCCAAAAAAATAATTGTTATTTTTTAAACAAAGAAAGTGAAAAGCGAGTGGTTTGATGTGTACGGAAAGAGACAAGTAGATAGAAAAAGCATAGTATTATTAAAAATTTATGATTAACTATCTACATCAACTTATTAAGCATGGAGTTTTTTTTTTTTTTTAATAAAATGTTTGTTGTTATATGTCTATTTCATAGAAATTAAGAGCTTTCTATGATATAACATAGTGCTTTGGTTTTATTAGAACAAGAACTAGTAAGATTGTATAATTTATATTTGTTGAAAATGAAAACCAACTTTCAATCTAGATAAACAATGGTATTTCTTAGCTTCTATTTTCTTATGTCAATTTTTTTTAGAGAAAATCGATCAATGCACTAATAAATTTAGCATCCGAAAGAAAGATCAAGAGACATGTCGATATAGTTTTGTAATTCTCATAAACGAACTAACTATGTGTATTTACGAAAACTTATATAAAACAAAGAAGATTTTTTTTTTTTGGACCAAGTGCATCTAGAAAAAATCGCAGTTTTTTAATAAAATTAACACTACGCCGTAAAATTATATGGGTATCTCAGAATCCTCTGAGACACACCCTGTTTCGTCCCCGACTATTACTCAATTGAAGAGGGGGAAGGAAAAAAAATAAAGTTACGCAAAGTTAAGCTAAATACAAGTAGCAATACCAATTCTCTCAAAAGTTATAAATAACTTGATGGATTAAGTTGCAACTATCAATTATTGGATTAAATTCAATGACTCAAATCATCTCATGTTTTTTTTATTTGAGCAATTGAATTTAATCTAATAGTTGATAATTGCTTAACTTAATCCATCAAGTTATTTATAACTAACTTGAGAGGATCCTATCGGTCGAAAATTAATCATGCATGCTTTGAAGGAAAAACATAGCTGTATTTGCCTGTGTACGTTTGTACTTTGTGGGATGCTATGATATGATAATGATCACTTTTCTTTGCATTTATTGGTTCAACACATAATTTTGTGTTAATTTGACCAATTTGCTGGCAAAAAAGTTAAATCAATCCCAGCTAATATTACCTTCTATTCACACTGCTCCACGTCTAAAAAAAGTAATCTTAAGAAACTCTTTCTTTTAGTATAGTGGAAATAAGTTTAAAAGATTAATAATCATAGTATAAGTATAAATTTTGCCTAAATAATTCATCAATTAAATTTTTATTTCAGATAAATTAATTTGAGAAGAAAAAGATAAACACAACTAATTTGAAACTTTTTTTTTTTCTTTTCACTTATACTAAGTGCAAAATAATAGAATTTCAACGTAAGTAAAAAAAGAACTTTGAAAAATTAGTTTATTTCGTGTTCAATTTTATAAACTTAAGTATCAAATATTCAGTTACATAGTAGAATTTCAATGTAAGTAAAAAAAAGACTAAAATACACGGTAGGTCCTTAAACTTGGCGAAACGCATCGCGATGGGACAAAACTCGGCTTTATCATCGCCAGAGGTCCAAACATTGGCCTTTAAATGCCAGAATCGTCCCTTGACCAATAATGCCTTTGTCAACGTTATGTTGGTGAGGGCAAACCGCTCTTTCATCGTAGCTACTAAATAAAAATCGTTGTCACGGTGTTTGTAGCTAGTATATGTGTATAACACGGTTTGGTCGACATTTATCATCCATCCCTAAACTATCCTACAAAACCGGTCTTCACAAAACGATAATCGTTTCAAGATGGTACGTTCTTTGGTGTGGTAAGCAAGCTATTATTCTCACTTATGGACCTCTGCCAACTCGTATGCCAATTCTTTGGTTGTCTGTTGAAGTAAGTCGCCTTAAAATTTTTGTGTAAGTTTGTTTTCGGAGCGATAAAGTATATTGTAACAATGGTGGTTATTTAATGACTTGTCATAATCATCAATAGGGTCTTCTTATCGGTGGATAAGATGGTGTGATCCCGAAATCTGCTCGTTCAAGAATGATCATACCGAGCCTTTTGAGGAGAAATGAGCTAGAGCAAGATTAGTAGATGCTCAAAGTGATGTGTAGAAGTGGAAGATTTACAGTGCTAAGTTGGATGTTGTTCTTCATTGTTTATGCATCGATAACTTTTTACCTTTTATGTAATGACGCGAGATGGTTAATGTTCGTATCTTCAATTGTAGTAACTGATTTTTATTATTATTTTTTTGAACCATGGTTTGGGTTCGATTTTCAATGCCTTATGGGTATGCAGATGGTTAGCAATTTGTTTAGGGTTGACTTTTAAATATCAACATTCTTATGAGGTTCTGTTTAGCGTTGGTTACTTTTGATGCAAATTATTCACACATCAAGCTTAGTCAATCTAAAAAAATACACAATAATGACATGGTTCCATAGTTAATGCAAATGGATATAATTCCAAATGCATAAAATTGCATACTGATTGGATCCCAACCGTCAAGTTTATCACACAAGTCAACCACTTGTGAATGGTTAACCGTAATAAAATTCAAACAGTCTAAAACCAACACAATTTCCTTTGAAATATAATGGATTCCCGGGTCGTTAAGTCCCACGGATGATTAATGGTGCTTAAAAACGTTCAGATGTCGAATGATCACTAAGGATAATGATCAGTAATGATTTTGATTGATAACTACACTCTTGATTGATTGGAATGGTATTTGGATACGAATTATAAAGCACAACAATCGATTAAACAAGCGTAAACACATCGTTTATTAAATTACGTAAGCGTACAAAATAAAGCGTGAGTTTTAAGAAATAAAAGACCTACAAATATGAAAATGATATTTTACAATCCTAATAATAAAAGAAAATTTTTGGAAAATTAAAATTATTTTTATAACTATTTATTTAATTATTATTAATTAAAAACTATTTTAAACTATTTAATAATACTCTAGCTAGAAAAATTAAATTATGACTTATAAAAATATAAAATATTATAAAACTTATTCTAAAATTGAAAATATATTTTTTACACTTTTTATCTATTTATTATTAATTAATTACTATTTATTAATTATTTAAAATACACTTAAATAAAAGAAAATATAAAATTAACTGGAAAATGAAATTTTAACTCGGAAAAATCTAAAATATTATAAAACTAATTTTAAAAGCGAAAGATATTTTTATGTTTTTATTTATTTATAATTAATTATTTAATACTTTTAACTATTTTAAATTCTAATAAATACTAAACAAGCTAAGAAAATTCGAAACTTTTTATAAAATTATCCTATGATGACGAAAACTAAGAAAATTATAAAAACTGAAAGTGCTTAATAATAAGTGAAAAGAAAAATTAAAAAGCTAATTTCTATTAAATAAACGCTATCACTATTTTTAAAATGATGTTTTTATGTTTTTTTCTTTTTGAAGACTATTATACTACTGATTATAAGCAACTTTAATGAAAACAAAAAATTTACAACTTAAAATTAAGCTATTTGAGAGCTTATGATCTCAACAGTGGGCTTTTAAGCTTATTTTAATGATTTTTAGCTCAAATAAGCTTCACAGAAAGAAACAAAAGTAAAATAAGACACAAATAAGCTAAAGCTACTCAAATGAAGTTAAAAGATACAAAGAACTATACTGATAAGCAAAATAAGCAAATAAGCACTTATCTTAAATCTACTAAACAAAGCAGACTGCGACCATTTTGCCAAGCAAATTAAGCTTATCAAATAAGCTTAAAAGCTCAAAACAAGGATGAGGTGTCAAGATGAGTGGTGGGCTTTCCAAAGCTAAAGTTCACAAGTGAGCCTCACTAATAAGCTCTGTGTGAACTTGTGAAAATGGTTGTAAACGTACACAGGCACTTTTTCGCACAAGGTGTTCAAAATAAGCTAAGAAATAAGCTATTAAATAAGTTAACTAGAAAATATAAAAATACTAGGATAAAGATGAGCGGTTATATTTTAATATTCCAAAAGCTCAAATCTTGAAACTTAATATTAAACTCTATATAAAATTATCTATTTTATTTAAAACCGACCAAATGGAAATTTTGACTTTTATATTACACTAATATGTTGACTAATATGAACTTAAGATTGATTCTATTAGCGATTATTTTATAATAACCTAAAATAAGATGGAATTAAGCTAAGTTACCAAGTTCTAAGCTACTATGATGATTTTTACACTTTAAATCCCAACAGTTAACAAGTAAGATGAGATTAAAGGTACTTTTGACTTTTTCTCAAATAAGGACTAGTGTATATGGTTTCTTTGGGTTATTAGAACCAAGTTTGACAGATAACAACCAAGAACAATATCTTGAATACCCTCTAACACAGTTAACTAAACAAATCCAAACAACCCTTAACTAGACTGTTTTTGTGATTTTCAAAACAAATGAGTGATTTAAACCATGAAACTGATTCATACAAACATCTAATGAGATAAAAAGCTGATTTGAGCACCTAAACATTAACAATAACAACAACCTATAAATTACTATTATGCAGTTTTACTTAGTAAAAAAATGAAAACAAAGCAACTAAGAGATCTAATGAACAAGTATGCAATATTAACCACTAATATCACTAATCATACACCAAACAAGCATAAAAACACGAGATAAGCGAATTAAGCAGTTCTACGGTGAAATGCCAAAATCAAGGATTAAACTTACAAGTTTATTCCAAGCTTATAGCGAGAACCAAGGATCAAACACTTCCTATAGCTTCCCGAAGCTCTAAACCAAAGGGCAATCAATATTTACCTGCTCCATTTGATCTTCATCCCCATTGATTTTTATTTTAACTAATTTTTTGTATTTTTGGTAATTTTGAGTTTTATATCTAGAACTGATTTTATGGTTTCTAAAAGCTTAGATAAGCTTTCTAGGAGCTTATGTTGGCTTATGAGTCCAAGACAAAACTACAAATAACTTTAAGACATATGAGATTTTTACACTTGAAAATTAAACAAACTGAAATTGAGGCGAAAATGAAATTGATTATTGAAATAGATTCAAATACATTGGAAATACATAAACAAGTCACTTGAAAGCTTAAAATTACACTGGAAATTAAAATTTTATTAAAACGACATACATTAAATTAAATTACTCTAGATTATTTTCTTTCTTGCTCCAAACTTGCTTTTTAAAGATCTTCTAGAGTCCTTGTCGACCTCTGAGACTTTCCCACCTCATCTCAGCCATTGGATCCTTCCAAATCATCAAATTCGCCATTTGTCAATTTTGGCGGGAAAAATTCTTGAGCAGGTTTATTGCATTTAATGCAATTTGGTGGGATGTGGAGGTGTTAGAGGAGTGGGTAGAGAGGTGTAAAGGTGGTGGTGAGGTGGAAAGGTGGTGAAAACCACCACTGGTTTTGGTTTGCAGAGATGGGTGAGGGAGAAGCACAGTGAAAACGGTTTTGGCGGGCGTTGATTGTTTGACCCGTTTTAATTATTAACGTGGGGGGTTCAAAATGGATTTTGGACTGGGGTCAAGGGTCAAGTTCATGGTTCAAGGTTCAAGTGGTGTGGGCTTGGGTTGCAAGTTGGGCTCAGCTGGTTTGTGATTTGGGTTGGATTTGGGTTTAGTTAATAACAAGGGTCCGTTTGTTTTTGTAGCTAGTAAATCACAAGGACCAATTGTGCAATTCGACCAAAATTGAGGGACTGAACCTGAAGCTTTTCCAAACTTATCACAAGGACCTATCCTGCCATTTATGAATAGTACAAGGACCAATTTTGATTATTTTCCATTTTAAATATCCAAGGACTATTTCATCATTTTCAAACTTTAAGGACCTTTTACGCCATTTGACCAAAGATTCATTCAAGGACCATTTTGACAATTTAGAATATTTCGGGACCTTGAATGATAAAACTCATATTTTTGGATTCGAGGACTAGATTTGCCAATTTTAGAAAGTTGGGGACTAAAGCATCAATTATGCAAACTTAATATGTTTTCATCGATTTTGGTATTTTTGCATTTAAAACACATAAAACACTTATTTGTGATATTTTTATCATTTTGATGCATTTCGAGTGTTTCGGATGTTTTGCAGTTTAAATAAGACAAAATGATGAGTATTTGCACACTCATCAATCCCCATTACTAAGATATTGCTAGTCCTAGCAATCTTTGAGAAAACTTAATGGATTTAATCTCTTTGCCAAAAGCCATTACTCGGGTAGCCAATTGTTTCGATTCAGTAAGAACCTTGGCACAATGATAACCAAATAATTTTGAGCAAATCATAAGTCAGAACGGTTTGATTTGTCTTTACCGTGTCGTTTGCTTCGGACTAGCCAAATCTTAGATAAATTATCAATATTATCTTTGGTGAGTCGATTACCAATTATGGCTTTTCCACTGCCTTTACCACGCCATAAACTTGCGGGCTAGCCAACTTTTCACTATTTAAAGATATGGCGGTTGAACACCATACAATTTTGGGAAAATTGCAAGCCATAAACGGATTTGAAATATCTTTACCAAGAGCCGTTTGCTCTGGATTAGCCAATCCTTATGTGGGTTAGACATGGCGGATGATTACCATTTCTTTGAGTAAGTGCAAAACACTTACTCCAAAAAATTTTTGCCAAAAATGGGGAATTGGGTGGTATAATTACATGATAAAATTCGTGAGAATCCCCCCACACTAGAAATGAATATTGCCCTCAATATTCAAAGTACCGTGTTAAGTCAAACATAGAACGTAAAAGGGAAATACTACGGTCATTATATTATTTTGATATATACACATTTTTTTTATAGAGAGTACTTATATACAACAAATAGGGCAACTCCCCACACTAGGGTGATACTCACGGGTGAAACCCATGTGGTGTGCTCTTGTTTTTGATTACCGAGTCGCTAGCTTGACTCGATCCCGCATTCATTGGTTCATGGGAAAGTTTGTAGATCCGGGACAACCACGGGTGGAATGTCCTCTCCAAAATAGTGTTTTAATCGATGACCATTCACTTTAAAATTTGGACCATCGGGTTGAGATAACTCAATAGTCCCATAAGGAAATACTTTAGTGATGGTGAATGGTCCGGACCGGTGATTTAAGTTTTCTGAGAAAATCTTCAATTTTGAATTGAAAAGAAGGACTCGATCACCGACGTTGAAAACGCGGTTCTTGATTTTGGAGTCATGAATCTTCTTTGTCTTTTGTTTGTAGATTAAAGATTTCTCGTATGCTTGATCACGGAGTTCATTTAATTCATTCATTTGAACTTTTACGTGATCACCACCGTCTGAATATCGAAGTTGGCATGTTTCAAGGCCCAAGTATGCTTTGTGCTCAAGCTCAATCGGCGGATGACATGCCTTTCGTACACTAGCTTGTATGGAGTACACCGATGGGTGTTTTATAAGTTGCACGGAAGGCCCAGTCGCCATCCGCTTTATCCGACCGGGATGCATGCCGCCAACCGTCCTTTCCGAATTCTTTTAATACCACGGTTGGAAACTTCCACCGCCCACTTGTTTGGGGTGGTATGCGATGAGAGACGGTGGGTTACACCATACTTTTGCATGACACGATCAAATTGGTCATTGCGTAATGCGCACCACGATCATCGATTATAGCTCATGGAGTTCCAAACCTAGCAAAAGAGATTTTAAGAATTTCACAACAACTCGGGCATCATTAGTAGGTAAAGCTTCGCTTGAACCCATTTTGACAAATAATCAACGACCACAAGTATGTATTTGTTTCCTCGAGATGATGGAAATGGCCCCATAAAGTCAATGCCCCATATGTCAAAAATCTCACATACTTGAATGGCGTTTTGCGGCAATTTATTTCTTTGAGAGATATTTCCGTGACGTTGACAAGCGTCACAAGTTTTGACAAATTCGTGGGCATCCTTATAAATAGTGGGCCAATAAAACCCGGTCAAACACATTTTGGCGGTGTAATTTGGACTATGATGGCCCCGCTGGGTCCAAAGATGGCAAGCTTTGAGAATGTCCATAGCTTCCCGTCCATAAACACACCGTCGGATGACTTGATCCGCACAGATTTTGAATAAGTAGGGTCGTCCCGTAGTAATGTTTAACATCCTTGAAGAATTTGTTCTTCCGTTGGGTCGACATTCCTTTCACTATGAAGTTACCCGCATGGTAATTTGCGAAGTCGACAAACCATGGGGTGGTAGAGTTTCCACGAAAAGAAACCGCATTGAGTGTTTCGAGAGGAAATGTTTCGTTTATTTCATTTTCTCGAAAACATCTTGGTGAGGGTTTTCTAGACGAGACGATGATCGCACCAAGTTCTCGCCTCCTTTTTATCACGTATAATGATATTAAATTCTTGTAGGAGGAGAACCCAACGGAGTAATCTCGGCTTTGCATCTTGTTTTGCAAAGAGATATTTGAGAGCCGAGTGATCCGTATACACCACACATTTGGTCAAGATTAAGTATGGCCAAAATTTCTCAAACGACACACCACGGCTAGTAATTCTTTTTCAGTAGTGGTATAATGGGTTTGAGCTTCATCATAGTCTTACTTGCGTGGTGGATAGGTGAAAATGCTTGGATCTACGTTGCCCGTGATCGCACCGATAGCAAAATCACTTGCATCGCACATGAGCTCAAAGGGTAAATCCCACGGGAGCAACGAGAATGGGTGCTTCAAGAAGCTTTTTCTTTAATGTTTCAAAAGCTTGATGCACTCGGGTGAAAAGATAAAAGGAGCATCTTTTTCAAGAAGATGGGTCATTGGTCGGGCGATTTTAGAAAAATCTTGTATGAATCTGCGATAAAAACCGGCATGACCTAAAAAACTCCTAATACCTTTGACGGTAGTAGGATGAGGCAATTTAGCAATAACATCGACTTTTGCTCTATCAACCTCAATCTCGTTTTTTGAAATCTTATGGCCAAAGACTATGCCTTCTTTGACCATAAAGTGGCTCTTCTCCTAATTTAGACAAAGATTGGTGTCTTCACACCGTTTTAGCATTTTTTCCAAATGGGAGAGACATGTTTGAAACGAGTCCCCAATGACCGAGAAGTCATCCATAAACACCTCCATTGTTTCCCGATCATGTCGTGAAAATGGCCATCATACATCGTTGGAACGTGCTGTGAGCGTTACATAAGCCAAAAGGCATACGTCTGTAGGCAAAAGTTCCGTATGGGCGGTGAATGTGATCTTTCTTGATCCCGTGGATCAATGGGGATCTGAAAATAACCCGAGAAACCATCCAGAAACAATAGTACTGCTCCTCGCTAATCTCTCAAGCATTTGGTCCATGAAGGGTGAGGAAAATGGTCTTCGTGGCGTCATTCAACCTCGATAGTCAATGCAAACACGCCATCCTGTTACCAATCGAGTTGGAATTAACTCGCTTTCTTCATTTGTGAAAACAGTTATGCCACCCTTTTAGGAACACAATGAATTGGGCTAACCCAAGGACTATCGAGATCGGGTAAATTAATCCCGCATCAAGAAGTTTGATAACCTCTGTTTGATAACATCATGGATCTTAGGATTCACCCTTCACGATGTTGGACTCATCGGTTTGAAGTCATCCTCCATCAAGATTTTGTGAGTACAAAATTCGGGGTTGATACCTTAATGTCGGAGAGTTTCAAGCAATTGCTTGCTTGTGTGACTTCAAGACCTTTATGAGAGCGCTTTTTCATCTTTACTCAAATCTCGGGCAATAATGACGGGTAATTTATCATCACCCTCAAGAAATGCATACTCGAGATGAGGAGGTAAGTCATAAGTTCGATTTCAGAAATTCTTCGCTTTCTCAACCGACTTGACTTCCTTATTACGAAGCTTGACGGGAGGGAGTGATGATGGATCATCATTAAGCAACTTCTCAATGAGAAGTATGTCCCCTCGATGTCGATTGGGCGTGATCAATTTCCCATGAAACCAATCACTAGACAAGTATGCTTCAATCTCTTCTAAGATGAAGTCACTTTCCTCAAATGGAGTGAGAGAAGGAGTAGAATTGGCAATGATGGGTTGAGATGAATGAGTGAGATTATCACTCAAGAATTATGATCATAACCAAGAACTTCTTGAGAGTACTCTTGAAGCAACATCAATGATATCTATTCGGTTAACCGACTCGTAATCATAGTTTGCGGAGTACCTCAAGTTTGATCAAGGTTAAGGTGATGACTTCATTACCTACACGTAATGTGATTTCTTGCTCAAATACATCAATGAGAGCACGGCCCGTTCTCGTGAATCCTCGTCCAACAATGAGAGGATCCCATGATCGACATCGAAGTCAACAACCACAAAGTCACCGTGGAAAATGGAACTTTCCTACTTTCACAACACGTCCTCGGCAATGCCAGTGGACGGATATTGTACGATCCAAGCTCGAGAGTCATGCATGTAGGAGTAAGTTCCGAAGAGAAAGTTTCTTCCATCTTGAATAAGGCATCGATTGATGCTTGCACCAAGATCGGCTAAGGCAAAGCATTCAACCATTCACGGAAATACACAAGGTAAGAGAAATTTTCCAGATCTCCAAGCTTTCGGAAGCTTTTTCAAGATAACCTGAGAGCTTCTCGTTCGAAGGAGTTTTGCCATCTCAAATGCTTTTTCCTTGTTGCTTAACATGTGTTTGAGAGTTGATGCAAACTTGGGCATCGAGATGATAGCATCCGCAAAGCCTATGTCAAAATGTAGTTCTTGGAAAATTTGAAAAATTTGTCCATTTGATGACCGGCTTTTTCATGGAGCTTTGCTCATTCAAACGTGATGGGTAAGGAATAGAAGATTTGGATTGGGCTTTTCAGCAGGAGCTACGGAGGTTCAAAACAACTCACAGGTTGGATTTGGGTTTCGTGACAACTTGAGGTTGGACATCGTTGGTTCCTCAGTTATTAGTAGGAAGTTCCTTGTCCTTTGTAGCCTCGTGTTCACTTTCCACTACCTTCGGATAGGAGAAGAAGAGGTATTAGGAATAGTGGGTCCATTGTATGAAACACCACTTGGTTGTGATCGCCTTTGCATCGCCCCTCGGGTTAGCGATCGTGTTGCTCGAAGTTTTCCGAGCCCGAGGGTTGATCATTTAAAGACTTCTTTAGATCGTGATCCGATGACCAACAACTGTTCATTTCATCTTGGGATTTCATGAATTGCTTCAATAACTCATCGATGATGGTACTGGAGGAGGTAGAGGGAAATTTTGAGGTCGTATGTTTTGATTATGACCTTGTTGTTGAAAATTCCTTGGTTAGGATTCACATTTCTACGAAATTGATTCCTCGATTGAAATTGTTTTGATTAAGGTTTCCTTGATGTTGAAAACCTTGATTTGGTCCGGGATAGAAATTACCTTGGTTTTGATAACCTTGGTTCATTCTAGGTTGGTTCGATTCGGTTTTGTATGTTAGGATTCGGTTAAACCGGGTGGTCCTTGATAAGTGTTAGCACGGTAGTTTGGTTCATTTTGAGGATGGTATTGATTACCTCCGTGATGTGAACCGGCTATAGCGTTAGCTTCAAACGGACTACCATCCGTGGCGATCATGGTTGTAGTATGCATGAGGCCACCACAAGTAACACTGACCTCGACTTTCTTCACTTCACCATGTGATGGTGTGATGTGCCCGTGAGGTGCAAGTTTTAAATTTATAAAGGTGAATTACCAATATTACCAATAACACATACGAGCAAGTATACCCGTCCGTTATAGCAAGATTATGAAGGTAAGTCGATCGTCATAGGATTTGAGTGAATCGAGCACAAGTTTGAATTAACAGAGCCTATCAAAACATATAACAAAGCAAATAGATATAATGAAATTCGATGATTAAAAACTACACTTGCTTAAACTAGTATCATATCATAGATTAATGTGATTGTATTAACTACTTAACATGTTGGTTGTGATAATTAGTTGAAAACTAATCTATTGTTCTTACAAGTTAAACCTTCACAAGATTTTAGTTTATAAAAACAAGCATTAAGTTTAACCAATCAATTCAAGATCAATTCAAGTTTCATAAGTCTACTTTCATAAACTTAAACACAAAACATCCACTTGTTCATCAAATTGCTTAAGAAATGGTCAATACAAAAGGTACCGATCATAGACAAAGGCTACAATTAATTTTCAACAACTAATCTTACGACCATTTAGATGTTTCCAACCAATCCAATTTGATAATCAAAAAGCGTTTCTATTACAACCACACCTTAGTTCCTTTGTATAATCAAGAATAATGGGTAAAACAATCATCCATAGACAAAATGATTATGACTAGTTGAATAATACGAAGTTCTTTCGACCCCAACGATAGTTACCAATTAGCCAAACTTGATTAACAAATGTCACTATGAAACTTTAGCACAATTGGATCTTAGAATCAACTTGAAATTGAATTAAAACATGTTAACACAATCACTAACTAATCATATAATAATCAACATCATTTAAGCAAGTGTATAAAGAAACTAGCCACTCATAGCAAACATGAACATAAACTCATAACTTTGATCATTAGAAAACATGATTAAAAGTCTTACAATGCTTGGAATAAGATTACAAATGATGAAGTAATGATTCCCAAAGGATCGTGGTGGACTTCTTAATGTTTTGGCTTCCAAGGTGGAACTTCGAACTCCAAACTTCTCGGATTTCTAAGGACGAATTTCGTGAGGTTAAGGCTTGGTTTGATGAGTAGAGAGCTTTGTAATTGAAGTATATCTAATATGCTCACAATTAGCCTCTATTTATACTAATTCCAAGGCCTAGGGTGTTAAATGCTTGACTTGGCCTCCAAGGAGTAAGGAAGGACTAGAATACACCAAGAGAAGGACCTAGAATCGTTTGGATGCAAAGGGAAGCTTAGTGATGAAGATTTGACAATCGCAGCTTCTCCAACCGGATCGGTCATACGACCAACCGATACGGTTAGTCTTCAATAATAACATACCGACCGATCCGGTTGCGGGTTGCACCGATCGGTCGGTTATGGCAAAACATGTATTCCGACCAAATGCCAACCGATCCGGTGAAGGTGTAACCGGATCCGGTTGGATCTTCTGAGATAAGAAACTTGATCTTTCTCTTCACTCGACTTGTGGAACTTGGTTCTTCAATCACTAGGGTCTTCAAAGGTACTTAGGATTTAGCTTTCTCGAGTCGGGAATCTTCGATTAATCGCATATTTCCACATTTTCCTCCATTACCTCGCATTTGGTTATAAATACTAGACAAACATCTCTAGATACGATTAAATACTAAAATCACACAAATATAACCAAATAATGATATAAAAGTACACACAATGCTACTAAAACATGCACAACTGAGTGTTATCATGGTGTCGCGTGTGAAAGTGACTTTCTTTTGGTTAGCAAGAACCAAAGCTCGAATAATATCTCGTGAGTTTGTCAATCTTAGCATCGGTGCTAGATGTACTCACGTGAGATGAAGTAGAAGGTCCAAGATGAGATCGAGATTGATATGTCTTTGTTCGGAAAGGAAGGACACGGGACTTGTTTTCAATGATTTGCAAGGCTTCTTTTGTGGTCTTGCTCAGAAATTACCTCTGCGGAGGCATTTATAGAGTCTTGGTCGACTTGTCTCGCACCACCGTAGAAAGTATCCATTTGCATTAACTCGGTAAAACCATGATGTGGACATCATGAGTAACTCTTTGTAATCGATCCCATGCCTCCCGAATGATTCATCAAATCTTTGAGAGAATTTCATTATCTCATTCTTAAGACTCGTAGTTCGGGATGGAGGATAGAATTCGTTAACAAACTTAGTGACTAAATCCTCCCATGTCTCAATGGAACGAGGGGTTGTTTCTCGAGCCAATTCCGGGCTTGTCCTCAGAGAGAATGGGAACAAGAAGCTTAATTGCTTCATGTGGGACATTCTTGTATTTGATAGTTGATGCAATTTTGTTGAACCATCGAATATGTGCATGAGGATCATCCCGCTCAAAACCATAAAATTGGCTTTGGGTAACCAGATTAAGCACCGGTTTTGAGCTCAAGGTATCGGCCCACGATGGTTGGGACAACAATGGCATCTCCGTAACCCTCGATGGGTGCTTGGAGAAGCTCATTCATCGGCTTATCTTCCGCCATTATGACGGGGTGGTGGTGCTAGACGCCCTCGATCCACGGTGAAGGAGCGAACGTCCTCACGCCGACGTGGAATATTTGCAAGTTCGAAAGTAGACTTGTAGAGTCGGAAGAACGAGCGCGCATGCACTAAGTATAAAATCGGTTTTCAAAAACAAATGCGAGGCAAAACGACAAGTGAACTTAAACCAATAATCACAAATGAAATGGCTTTTTGAAAAGGTACAACAAATCACAAGGACACAAAGGCAAGTTTTGATCTGTAAGATTGGGAACTTATTAATGTTCACACCCCTAGTTGGTAGGTGTTACGCCTTGGTTTGCGGTGGTTGATTTTTATGTATTTATTAAGTACCACCGAAAAGACGTAGGTATGGATTCGTGCTAAGGGTTTAAAAATTTTGGACAATATTTTTGGTATCGTCTTGTTTAACCAAATCGCACTCTCTTTAAGAATCACCTTAAAGAAAATATAAGATAGAAAACGTTAGATGGTTTTGTTGTTTTATATATTTTGGTGTTGTTAACACTTTAGGAAAAGTGTTAATGAACTTTTGATTTTTATAACTTTACAAAAAAGCATTTACAAACGGTGGTATATGTGCAAGTACGGGTCCGAAAATTGTTTAAAACACGCTTACACCTCCCGTGGCGCCAAAATTTGATTGGATCCCAACCGTCAAGTTTATCACACAAGTCAACCACTTGTGAATGGTTAACCGTAATAAAATTCAAACAGTCTAAAACCAATGCAATTTCCTTGGAATATAATGGATTCCGGTCGTTAAGTCCCACTTGAGGATTAATGGTGCTTAAAACGTTCGGATGTCGAATGATCACTAAGGATAATGATCGAGAAGGATTTTGATTGATAACTACACTCACCGATTGATTGGAATGGTATTTGGATACGAATTATAAAGCACAACAATCGATTAAACAAACGTAAACACGTCGTTTATTAAATTACGAACGCACAAAATAAAACGTGAGTTTTGAGAAATAAAGACCTACAAATATGAAAATGATATTTTTACAATCCTAATAATAAAATAAAATTTTGGAAAATTAAAATTATTTTTATAACTATTTATTTAATTATTATTAATTAAAAACTATTTTAAACTATTTAATAATACTCTAAAATATAATAAAATATGAAATTAAGCTAGAAAAATTAAATTATGACTTATACAAATCTAAAATATTATAAAACTTATTCTTAAATTGAAAATATATTTTTACACTTTTATCTATTTATTATTAATTAATTACTATTTATTAATTATTTAAAATACACTTAAATAAAAGAAAATATAAAATTAACTCGAAAAATGAAATTTTAACTCAGAAAAATCTAAAATATTATAAAACTAATTTTAAAACTGAAAAGATATTTTTATGTTTTTATTATTTATTATTAATTATTTAATACTTTTAACTATTTTAAATTCTAATAAATACTAAACAAGCTAAGAAAATTAAAACTTTTTATAAAATTATCCTATGATGATGAAAACTAAGAAAATTATAAAACTGAAAGTGCTTAATAATAAGCTGAAAAGAAAAATTAAAAAGCTAATTTCTATTAAATAAACGCTATCACTATTTTTAAAATGATGTTTTTATGTTTTTTCTTTTTGAAAACTATTATACTACTGATTATAAGCAACTTTAATGAAAACAAAAATTTTACAACTTAAAAATAAGCTATTTGAGAGCTTATGATATCAACAGTGGGCTTTTAAGCTTATTTTAATGATTTTTAGCTCAAATAAGCTTGAAATAAGCTTCACAGAAAGAAACAAAAGTAAAATAAGACACAAATAAGCTAAAGCTACTCAAATGAAGTTAAAGATACAAAGAACTATACCGATAAGCTAAAAATAAGCAAATAAGCACTTATCCTAAATCTACTAAACAAACAGTGCTGCACCATTTTTCCAAGCAAATTAAGCTTATCAAATAAGCTTAAAAGCTCAAAACAAGGACCGAGGTGTCAAGATGAGTGGTGGGCTTTCCAAAAGCTAAAGTTCACAAGTGAGCCTCACTAATAAGCTCGTGTAGCTTGTGAAAATGGTTGTAAACTCGTGCATGTGGCACTTTTTCGACAAGGTGTTCAAAATAAGCTATTAAATAAGCTAACTAGAAAATTTAAAAAATACTAGGATAAAGATGAGCTAATATTAAACTCTATATAAAATTATCTATTTTATTTAAAAACTGGCCAAATGAAAATTTTGACTTTTTATATTACACTAATATGTTGACTAATATGAACTTAAGATTGATTCTATTAACTGATTATTTTATAATAACCTAAAATAAGATGGAATTAAGCTAAGTTACCAAGTTCTAAGCTACTATGATGATTTTTACACTTTAAATCCCAACAGTTAACAAGTAAGATGAGATTAAAGGTACTTTTGACTTTTTCTCAAATAAGGACTAGTGTATATGGTTTCTTTGGGTTATTAGAACCAAGTTTGACAGATAACAACCAAGAACAATATCTTGAATACCCTCTAACACAGTTAACTAAACAAATCCAAATAACCCTTAACTAGATTGTTTTTGTGATTTTCAAAACAAATGAGTGATTTAAACCATGAAACTGATTCATACAAACATCTAATGAGATAAAAAGTCGATTTGAGCACCTAAACATTAACAATAACAACGACTATAAATTACTATTATGCGGTTTACTTAGTAAAAATGAAAACAAAGCAACTAAGAGATCTAATGAACAAGTATGCAATATTAACCACTAATATCACTAATCATACACCAAACAAGCATAAAAACACGAGATAGGCGAAATTAAGCGGTTCTACGTTGAAATGCCAAAATCAAGGATTAAACTTACAAGTTTATTCCAAGCTTATAATCGAGAACCAAGGATCAGAAACACTTCCTATAGCTTCCCAAGAAGCTCTAAACCAAAGGGCAATCCAATATTTACCCCGCTCCACTTTGATCTTCATCCCATTGATTTTTATTTTTAACTAATTTTTTGTATTTTGGTAATTTTGAGTTTTATATCTAGAACTCGATTTTATGGTTTCTAAAAGCTTAGATAAGCTTTCTAGGAGCTTATGTTGGCTTATGAGTCCAAGACAACATTCTGAAATAACTTTAAGACATATGAGATTTTACACTTGAAAATTAAACAAACCGAAATTGAGACTGAAAATGAAATTGATTATTGGAAATAGATTCAAATACACTGGAAATACATAAACAAGTCACTTGAAAGCTTAAAATTACACTGGAAATTAAAATTTTATTAAAACGACATACATTAAATTAAATTACTCTAGATTATTTTCTTTCTTGCTCCAAACTTGCTTTTTAAAGATCTTCTAGAGTCCTTGTCGACCTCTGAGACTTTCCCACCTCATCTCGACCATTGGATCCTTCCAATCATCAAATTCGCCATTTGTCAATTTTGGTAAAAGTCTTGAGGTGTTTATTGCATTTAATGCAATTTGGTGGGATGTGGAGGTGTTAGGGGAGTGGGTAGAGAGGTGTAAATGTGGTGGTGAGGTGGAAAGGTGGTGAAAACCACCACCGGTTTTGGTTTGCGAGAGATGGGTGAGGAGAAGTGATGAGTGTGTAAATACTCATCATTTTAATCAATCAATCGCTAAACGCCTAAAATGCTCGTAATGCATCAAAATACTGAAAATATTCAAATTGCATTTTATATGTTTCGGATGCAAAATGTTTAAAATCGGATGAAAAATGAGCAAAGTTTGCATAATTGGCGCTTCATCCCCCAAGTTTCTAAAATTGTCAAAATAGTCCCCGAGTCCTAATTTCAAAAGTAAAGTCACCAAAGGTTCTTTCAAAATCATAACTTGTCAAATTTAGTCCTTTGGTGAAAAATATACAAAGTTTGAGAAAATTACAAGTTTGGTCCTCCAAGTTTCAAAATTGGCAAAAATGGTCCCTGGAAAATGTGAAAATGTCAGATTTGGTCCTTGTACTATGGAAGCTTGTCAGTTTTGATCCCTTGAAACATCTTTGCAAATTGGCAGCAATGGTCCTTGCAATTTTCAGAATTACACATTAAGTCCTTGTTTAATTAATAACATTTAAACCATTTTGGACCTTGTCAAAACTATTGGACCCCCTGTCAAATACACTTTTGACCCCCCTTCATAATACTGCCCCAGTCAACCCAAGTCAAACACCCCCTTGGCGCGTTTTTTTCCTTCTCCCCCACTTGACTCCCTGCAACACCCATGCACACTCAACCTTCCCATCCCCCCTCCTCACCTTATCCCTTCCATGTCCCCTCACCTCTCCTAAACTACAAGAATCATTAATTGCTTCCCCTTTCATCTCACTCAACCTCAACTGCTAAAAAAATCATTTCCCGCCAAATATGCTCAATGGCCAAGATCAACCCAAAGTCATCCAATGGCCTTGAAATAAGGTGGGATTATCTCAGAGAGGAGAGAGAAATCATCTGGAACTATAAAAAGGAAGAAAGAAGCTATGGAAGGAGTAGTTAGTTTTCTTATTTTTTTTCTTAATGTCGTTTTTTTTAAATAAATGTTGTAGTTTAATTAAAATGTTGTAATTTCAGTTTCTTAGCATCACATTTATGTTAAAGTGTCATTGTAATGTGTTTGTGAACATCAAACCAAGTTTTTATATGAATTCCAAGTTTATTGTGTACTGTGGAGATTTTCAGTTTCAAATGTTGTGTCCAAGCTTCTAATAAGCTTATATTGCAATCAAATAAACTTATTTAAAGCTTACTATATCCTTTGGTAAGCTTGAGAGTCATTTGCAAGCTACTTTGGATTTTTGGTCAACAAAAGTCAACAGTGAAGAGACTATGGTTCAAGCAGTTTGGTTATGCTATGGGATGATGCAGAGGGTGATTTGGGTTATAATAGAATAGGTTAGTATAGGTTTGGGTTTGGTTTTAGCTCTGATATCACCGACGGTTGTGAGTAATTTCACTTTTCATTTTAGCTCTAATTTGCATATTATGCTTGAATGTTTATTTGTGGTCACCATGGTTAAAATGTGTTTAGATAGTTGTATTATGATCATGTAAACTCAGTTTGAGCATTGGTACTATCTGGTTCAGTGTTTATCTCAAGTTAAATTTGCTTAACAGTTTTTAAAGGGTGTTTGGATTTGGTACTTATATTGTCTTAGAGGTGTATGCAATGATAGAGTTTTGTTGATTTGCTTCTCTCTGGTCATTTGAGACTCATATCTGTTTTAAACTTGTGCCTTCTAACCTTTAAAGTCAAAATCTCAATTCCACTGTCTTAATTGAATATCTGTTGTAGTTTTGAAAAACCAAAAGTTTGTTTTGTGTTCCAATTCCATTAGGATAGCTTGTTCTAGTTTTATTTTATCATAATATATCATCATCAGTCCTTAAATCTAGATCAAATTTCATTTAAGTCAACTTTTCAGTTTTGTTAAAAAAGTCAAAAAGTGTAATAAGCCAGTTTTGGCCAACCTAGGAGGATTTTTCATTTACTCATTTCTGAGCCAAATCAAGAGAAACTTGTGGCTTCTAAAATTTCAACTGCTCTAGTTTCTTGTTGTTATTTTTTCATAATTTTGTGAATTTTCTATGAGCTTCATTTGAGCTTGTCAAAAGGGGAGTATATGCCTGTGTGGGCAATCGATCTCACTGATGTGGCTTGTGCGACTTTTGTAGCTCTTGCCTGTAGCTTATCATAGCTCCTCTAGGTCTGAAATTTAGTTTACAAGCTCTCACCCAGGTCTTCTTTAGGATCTAGCTTTTAGCTTTTAGTTTCCAGCTTATTCAAGTACTTATTATTCAGCTGCAAGTTGACACCCTCACACTGTTTTAGCTTATAAGCTCAAACACCAAATCTTTGTAGATTGCAATCCTGTGGTTATAGCTTGTTTATTCTTGTTGAATTTAGGTAGTTTTAGGTTATTGTAGCTGCTGTTTCAGTTTGGTGCTCTTTGATGCTTCTTAGCTTATTCAAGTGCTTATTTCAATAAGCACTTGTACATCAGTTTCATTTTCCTCCACATAGCACCTTGTTTTTCTATTTTTCCTAGCTTCCTAATATTATTTTAGAGTTTTCCTGAAATTTTCAGATTTTTCCAAGCTTGTTTGCTATTTTTCTTAATTTTAATTAGTTTTTAAGCATTTTTAAATAGTATTTAATACAATTAATTAAGAAAAGCTTCAAAAAAATAATTTTTCAATTTTCTTAAGTTTAGATAAATATAAAAGCCAAAAAGTATTTTTCTAGATTTTCTTAGTTAAATTTGCATTTTAAGTAATTTAGGTAGTTTTAAATAGTTTAAAATTCATAAAAATAGAAAATAATCGAAAAATACAAAAATAGTTTTGAAAATTCTTTTTGATATTTTAGATTTTTCTAAGTCTTAGTTTTATTTTTCTAGCTTTATTTCCTAATTTCTTGTATTTTAGGCTATTATTAAATAGTTAAAAATAGTTTTTAATTAATAATAATTAATTTAATAGTTATAAAAATAATTTTCTTTTTCCAAATATTTTATTTTATCATTAGGATTGTAAAAATGTATTTTTCATATTTTTAGGATTTATATTGTATAAGTTTTACATTTTCTGTTGTACGCTACGTAGTTTTTAATTCAGTTTTATAAAAACTTAAAAACAAAAACATCATTTTGCAAATAGTGATAGCGTTTATTTAATAGTTTTTATCTTTTTAATTTCCTTTAATTTGCATTTAAGCCGTTGTAATTTGTTGGCTTTTTCTGTAGTTATAATCATTATCAAATCCTTTTTCGCTCAAATTCCTCGATCACTTTACGTTTGATAATCTATTGCATAGCTCTCGGGACATAACGACCGGGAAACACTATACTCCCGATCTTCATTGCATTCGTGCGTGCGCTTTTAAGTCGATTACGATCCGCCATTCATGAAGTGGCGAGCTTGAGTGATTTAGCTTGACTGTTTGGCACGCATCAAATTTTTGAGCACAGTGAAAACGGTTTTGGCGGGCGTTGACCGTTTGACCCGTTTTAATTATTAACGTGGGGGGTTCAAAATGGATTTTGGACTGGGGTCAAGGGTCAAGTTCATGGTTCAAGGTTCAAGTGGTGTGGGCTTGGGTTGCAAGTTGGGCTCAGCTGGGTTTGTGATTTGGGTTGGATTTGGGGTTTAGTTAATAACAAGGGTCCGTTTGTTTTTGTAGCTAGTAAATAACTAGGACCAATTGTGCAATTCGACCAAACTTGAGGGACTGAACCTGAAGCTTTTCCAAACTTATCACAAGGACCTATCCTGCCATTTATGAATAGTACAAGGACCAATTTTGATTATTTTCCATTTTTAAATATCCAAGGACTATTTATGTCATTTTTCAAACTTTAAGGACCTTTTCTGCCATTTGACCAAAGATTCATTCAAGGACCATTTTTGACAATTTAGAATATTTCAGGGACCTTGAATGATAAAACTCCATATTTTTGGATTCTAGGGACTAGATTTGCCAATCTTTGAAAGTTGGGGGACTAAAACTGCCAATTATGCAAACTTGATATGTTTTTCATCTGATTTTGGTATTTTTGCATTTAAAACACATAAAACACTTATTTGTGATATTTTATCATTTTGATGCATTTACGAGTGTTTTCGATGTTTTGCAGCTTTAAATAAGACAAAAAATGATGAGATTTGCACACTCATCACATACTTTTCAAAGCATGAGAACTACTGACACACACACACACACACACACACACATGTTTTTAGAGTACATAACTTGTCCATAGGAAATAAACTAGATGAAACATCGCTCAGATAAGTAGCATAACAAAATTGACCTATGGTGAGGCCATCATTCTTTTCGGTCGACCGCCTAGTCATTCTTCGTAGCAGTGGGTTGAGCGTAAAATGCTTGAACATCACTTGATCGCATCCGAGAATCGATGGGATTGATCATGTTCTTTGGGATTCACACCGGGCTTGGTCATGCATCTTTGGGATCGGCAGCTGCTTCATCTTGATGTTGTTGGGATTGTGATGTGATGCATCATGTATGATGAGATCTTCGCTGTGGATCTTGATTTTCGATTGAACACCACTTCCTTTAACTGTGCTAACTTGACTTTCAACAACACTGCACCTTGACTTCTTTATCTGCCGCTACCTTTTTACCTTTAGGATGTGTCTTTTTGTTGCGCCTTTAGTAGGCACCTGTTTGACATTTCCCTTATTGGCGCTCCACTACTTCCACTCCAAAGATACCCTAGGCATGTTACCTTGTTGTGTCCAAAGAATGCCACTAATACTACACCGACACTCTTCCAAGCCCTTGACGACTTACCATCCTTCACAATCTCTTCGCCAAGGAGCTATCCTAACTCTTTTCTACCTCTTGCGGTAGGCGGGTTTGTTTCGATTTCGTGGAACAATTGTTGTTGGCATAGTTGATTTTTCCCAATGTACACCGCTAGTTATAGGTCGGACATGGTGTTTGTGGGTAGCCTCCCAGTGAGAAGATAGTAACAAGGATGAGCCCATGTTTCTCTGACTCCGACTTGTTGGCCATTTAAAGCCATATTCCAATTGGTAGCAACAAAGATGTTTACATGGTAAACTGTTATCTCCCACCATCTGCAAGTACAAGACTTGTGTACAACATTAACTACACATTGGTCACCCCATGATCCACTAACCTCAAACGTAGATCCCCATTCCATAAAACATTATACTTAATAAATTTCTTTCTTAATACCATCTAGCATGTGTTGTGCAGTTGGTGTTAGTGGCCCATCACACTTCTTAATCACCATAAGAACATGCATTATCCTCTTCATACAAGATTCTCGATGTATTCTAAGGTCGTAATAATTGGTTTGCTTAAACCTCAATTATTTTGTCATTAAACACTTGACACATGTTATTAAGTAACACATCATAAGTAGATCTCCTAAAGATTAAAAGTAATAAACATGTATTAATTATAATCGTTTATATCGCATTAACAAATACAAAGTAATCAAACAGATAGATCACTTACATGAAAATGTGACATTGATCAATGGATCGGTGGTATCTTACTTAACCAATCATGGGCTGGTTGATTAAGTTTCTTGAGATCGACCATAGCTTTAAACTGCAGCAGTTGAGGTCATTGCACATTTCCACGTATGGTCTTTGTAGGCCCTACCTTTCCATTGCGCTTTCATTTTCTCGTGAATGCTTCTAATACGAATTTGTGTTCGTGACTTGGAAAAACTTATGCTAAAGCTCTACTTATATCCCGCACAAAATCAAATATGTTTATCGTCTGCTTCAAAACAGAGACTTAAATTCATGAACGAGTAAGGAGTACCTTATTCATGCTCGGTAATAAAAGTGATGCTTGAAATTGGCCCAAGTGCTATATCATCGGATAAACAATAAAGAAACCAAGTCCATGATCCTATGTTTTCCGAATCAACAAAAGCATAAGTGAAAGGGTATATATCATTTTGCTATCAATTCCCACAATGCCATCGGTTGACCATTGAAAGGACCACGAATTGAAAAGCGACCACCCCAACGACGATCTCCCACACTCTTTAAATCCTTGCTTCATGCACCTAAACAAACATACGCTTCTTAAATTCTCTAGTTGGAAGAGCCTCATCCGAGGTCGCTCCACATTCATCACCACTTGTTGTATTAGGGTTTGTCTTCGCAACTCTTGAACATAATCTCTCAACATGTTAAATTGTAGCTTGAATTGACCCCGATGGTCGTTATTGCTAGGTTTTGGCCCTTAAAACCTTCTCGCAAGGACACTTGAAGGTCGTATTGGTTGATAAGTTGATTATGCATGACACTGACGGAAGTCGTGGATTTGTTTCAACTTGTGCCGTAATTTTCGTAGATATAGCGAATGTCAAAAGCTCGACTTCCTTGATTGCAAACAAGTGTGTTGCTCATTATATGATCCGACCGACCGCCTCGCCGACAAACAATAGCCATGGGCGTAGTATTTGTGAAGGGTCCTTTTGCCGAAAAGCAATGCATTTATACCCTTCCGCTTAATGGACTTGTAGATGGGCCTATATCCGGTCCCAGACCTTCACTTGGGCCCGAAAGTGGAACACAACCCTACATCCGGCCCTTATTCTTGTTTTGTCATTCTTCACAAAAACAACTCACCCTAGTTTCTATTGAATGCTCTCTTACTAGGTTTTTACTTCCCTACGCAGAGCAAACTCCGAATAGCATAGAAAAAGTGGTATAGACTCCATTAGCAAAGTCTCACTGTTGAAACTAACATAGTCACCGCAAAATACATCATCAACCATCACAGTAAATCATTTACCAACCGTCATCATCACTTATATTATCGGGTTGTTCTGTTTCACCTAAATCATTACTCGACCTACTTGTACCATACCAAGTTGTGCATCATTCTCCGACAAGTGTTCTCTTCATTTGGTTCAATTGAATCATCAATTGCATTGACTAAGTCACTAGTGTCACTCGCTTGTAACAGAGTAACATCAACAACAGGATCCTCTTCCATGTTATCCTGAGTCAATTGAAACAGAGTTACATCCACATCGCTCCTCAAACCTCGTATTGACATCAACTAGTGCTCTTCTTGCTTTGTCTAAATGCTTCTCCGAGTCAATTGAAACAGATTAACCTCAAAATTTTCGTGCTCCTCAAAGTCAGTATTGACATCAACTAGTGCTCTTCCAACTTTGTCTAAGTGCTTCCCGACTCACTCGGAATGATTAACCTCGACATATCGTGCCCTTTATAGCATTGTCCTCATCAATAACTACTAAAGCACGCCATTGTTATGAACAAAGTTAGCTAGCGAATGAGCGCCTAAGGTGGAAAATATCGCTCAATGTTTGGCAAATTGCTAGATTCACCAATATCATTGACGCCCACAGCAATTGTGTAAGTTGGATAAAAGGATCTAGAAGGTGTTCATTATCTAGATCATCTAACACCAACCGCTCTACAACAGATTGAATAGTCGCAGTAGCAACTTTTATCCTATCTTCATCCATCTCCCAAAACACGCCTTAATTGATTGTGGGGACATTTCGTAAAGTTCTAATCTAGTCTTCCTATTTCAACATAGACGCTATCGCCTTATGCTCTATGACAACATCTTTCAACAAGTCTACATTAGCAGCTTCACGCAAAGAAAACAAACCGTCGTCTAATGTACAACCAGGCTTAAGAAAGTAGAAATAATTGGTTTGTCTATTCTCATAACCGATTTGGGTCATGAGAGCATCCATTTCATCAACAGATACTTCTTTTATTTCCACAAGATCAACAAGGCATTTCTTGCCTCCTTCATATATCCTACCTGGAAAGTATTTGAATGTACCTTCATAATGGAACATCATGCTAAACGATCCAGTTCACCAGTATATAAAAATGTACAAAACAATGTTAAGCTAAAGTTACCTAAAAGGGAATAACTTAAACACTCATACTAACATATGATTGTAATAGGCTCTAAACCAAAAAGACTTACAATATCTCCCGGTTGCACTCTTTCCTCCGCTTCACGATCATCATATAAAGGATATTCTCTTACTCGCCACATAGTAAATCCAAGGTGGTTGTTTGTTATTTTCTTACTTAGATTATTTGATTTGATGATAGACATTGCATTATGGTTTTCTGGGTAGGCTTCCAAAACAAGTTTGGGAATGAGCAATGAGTACACAACTTTGTTATATTGTACATAATGGCGGGAAATTGGACAAGACATGTGCTACAGTAAATAAAGTAAAATGACTATTGTACCCTCAACAGTAACATGATTACGGGTTTTTGTGGCGTATAACGGAACGTTGACAACGCCGTTATTGGTCAAGGGACGATTCTGGCATTTAAAGGCCAAGGTTTGGACCTCTGGCGATGATAATGCCGAGTTTTGTCCCATCGCGAAGCGTTTCGCCAAGTTTAGGGACCAACGGTGTATTTTAGTCTAAAAAAACTTTGAAAAATGAGTTTATTTCGTGTTAAATTTTTTAAACTTAAGTATCAAATATTCAGTTACTGTATAATTTTCATTAGCCTATGCTTTTTTGTAAAGTACATTTTTCATTATTATTAATCAGCTTGATGAATCATAATATAAATAGCTTCATATGACCTGGGGTTATAAATCAAATTAAAACGTATTTTTGATTAAATTGGTTTTAACACCAAAACTTATGCACGTCAAAATTACAGACTAATGATAATATTTGATCGCGCGTTGTAGTGGGGGTTCTCAACATGTATTTCAAGACGCCGATATGCATTTGCACTCATTGCGTTTGATTTCATGTTTTTGCTTTGTCAACTTGGATTGTAATCATCTATATCCTGCAAAAAAATATCAAAATTCATGATTAAACCATTGTGAAAATATTGATGGTTGAACGGTAAAGACAACGAATGTTTGAGAGTTAAACAATACTTAGAATTTTGATTAATTTAATGACAGATGTTGATACCATTTATAGTTAAGCGTAGATGAGTGTTTTCTCATTTAACGTTTTAAGCAAAATATCTAAATACATTATAGATAGCATATGTGCAGATCAATTCGCTTTCCTTACTTTACATTTTGCATATATTTCTAGTCACACGTGTTAGATGACTGTTAGTTGACCCGAGCCTAATTATGAGCTTCGACTATTAGGTTTAGGGTTAGGATTGCTTATTAATCAAGCTATGACTTTATTATAAATATACATGCATTCCTCACTATGTAATCACAAAACACAATCAATAAAATATATCTTTGCTATTTTGCAACATGTCCGAGCATATGATAAAAGATCTAATTAATGTAACTAACCAAGCAAGTGTGAGCCACACATGTTTTGTGCTAGCAAGTATCAAGGTTTTAAGTGTTCTACTATTGTGGTCACAAATACATGTTCCATTCTAGTGTGACCACATGTTCCATTCTAGACAAAGATATTTGTTAAGAAGCAACTACGGAATTAAGCACCGAATAAGAAAATTTAAGTTCTCTTATGCCCCGGGCACACTAGTATTGTTGGTCGATCACTCCCCAACAATTATGTTTATTTTGGTCGCCTCCAACACTCCCACGTTGACAAAACACTTATATCCTATCGAAGGCACACATGTTTTCCTGTATCTCGAAAATATAAATTTTAGTTTTATAAATTATGACAGTTGTATTAGACAATAGATTAGTTGGCTAGGGCTCGAATAAATGATTTAGTCATTTGCGGTACATTGGTCATATACTAAAGTGTTTTATTAAAACATCATAATTTCATATTTCCTCAAACATGCATCAAAATCATTGCACATTATGCATTATTATTTTGTAAGTGGAGTAAATATAACATTTTGCGGTTTATATTGGGTAAATATAAAATTATCCATTTAATTAACGTTGGTGCCATATCTAATTTCAGTTTTTAAGAGTGCTCTAAATGAACTATTAAAACTAAAGAGATTGCATGTTTGTCATTTGGTGTTGGCCAAGTGCCCAAATAAGCACAACATGAATAGATTATACTAATTTATGTTTTATAATAATTACTTTTAAATAGGGTAATTGGCTAATTATAGCTGTGCAAATTTTTTTATTTTTTATTTTCTTCAGGGGAGAAGATCCTTCAAGACGTGAATTCGCTTGGTTTTTTATGGTATAGGAATAGATCGAAAGGATGCTCGATTAGTTGGAAAGAATGGTGTAATTTTGATTGGATGTAGTTTCGTTGTGTCTCTTGCCGGCCGCTATTTAGCGGTTTGTGCTTCGTAAATATATAATAGCCAAATTTCAAAAAAAAAAAGCTGTGCAAAGTTTATAAACTACAAATAAACTCAAAAAAGTTATGACGTATTTGCTTATGGATTTATAATGTTATCTCGAAGAGGAGGTGGCACCATGGAAAGTATTTAGAAGATGGCGGGAACTTAACTATATTAAAATTTTAATTTGTTAAAAAAATTGTTTCTTTAATTATGGATAGTCTTTTAAGAAATAAAATAATAAGACTGCAAGCTGGATAGCACACAGGTGAGTGTGGTGGACTTATTATTTTACTATATACTTTGGATTAAATTTGTTTTGTTCTTTATTATAAAATTTTAATATTAGTCGAAATGTATCAAAATCATAAAAATAAAATAATTTTTTTTTTAAAACTATTTACTTTGGTGTTCTATCATTGCAGGTAGGGGTGAGCAAACTTACCGGATGGACCGGACCGACCGACAAAACCGACCGGACCGAACCGAGACCGACCGGACCGATGGACCGGCGGTCCGGTCTCGGTCCGGTCCGGTCCAGTCCGGTCCGGACCACAAACCCGAAATTTAGCCTTGTTGGGCCGGACCGACCGAGACCGGACCGGACCGGACCAACCACATTCGGTCTCGGTCTCGGTCTAGAGTTTTAGCCGGATTCGGTCTTGGTCCGGTCCGGTTTTTCTCGGTCCGGTCCGGTTTTCGACCGATGAGCACCCCTAATTGCAGATACATCCTCCAACTATTTTGTTTGGCTACCATTGCTTCAAGTTCAGTAAAATTGATTCTAGCTTAAATTTTTTCTTAATTTTACTAAAAACATTATTAGCTTACTTCATATACTGAAAATATGTATAAATCATACTACCTTCGTCTTCAAATAAATGTCCACTTTGACATTTTGTCGTATTTTTTGCTCAACTTTGACTTTAAATACTTTTGTTTGTGTTATATAATACTTGATGAAAATTATACTAATGAAAATACATATAAAACCCAATCCATTCACATATTTTGCATCAAGTATTATATAACGTAAAAGTTAATATTTAACGTCAAAGTTGAACAAAAAAGACCATAAAAAGTCAAAGTGGACATTTATTTAGGGACGGAAGGAGTATTATGTTATTCTTACTTATTATAGGTAAGACAAAATTAGCTAATAAAAGATGATAATTATCAATAGCTTTAGATAGAATTACTTTTAAAATACAAATATGATTATGATCATACATAATTTAGTCATTGTTAATTATTACAGATTTTACGGGTAATTTATATATTCTCAAATTTAAAGCAGTTACCCATTTTTTTTTTTTTTTTGCTAGTTTAAAAACTATTATGCATCATAGAAACCAATATGTAAAATATATCAGTTTTACTACGTTGACTTCAACTAATACTAGTACTAAATAACCGGCAATAAAAGTAAAGTGTAGTTACAATGTTTTCTAAGAACCGTGTGTTTTTATCTAACGAAAAATTATATTAAAATGAAGTGAGTATTGGTATAAATTTTGTTAATAAGATTTATTATTGTAAGAGCACTCCCATCCATAACATCAATAACACCGTTCACGTCAGCGTCACATCAGCTTTAACATTTAACATTAACATCCCCAAAAAACACTCACATCCATAACATCCCAATAACACCATAACACCAATAATATTTCATATTTTCAATTTCAACCCATAAACTAAAACAAACACTTCATTTATTAAACTAAAACAAATATTTCATTAAAACTAAAAACATATTACAATACGAGATTAAAACTACTAAAACTTAAAAACGAATCATTCGAGTCCCAACCATCGAACCTGTTGGAGAATAAAACTTCCCATTCATGTATCGACTCTCCATTATGTCGAAGAAGTTGTCTTCTTGCAGATCGAGCTTCCTGCTTCTTCGCTCACGAAGAACCTCTTCACGCTTGCACTTCCATAATCTCCCTAACGCTTTCTTCATCTTGTTCCAGCCACGGAGGAAGCCTCACTTAACTCACGGGGGTGGTTTTGAAAATCCACCGTGGACTGCTCACAGTGAACTTGGAACAATTGGAGTGCGTGATGTTTTCAAACCCACCGAAAGACATTTTCGGTGGTGTAGAGTAAACATCGTGTTACGTAGAGTTGGAAAGTTCGGTTTCCAAGTGATTTGGATTTGGAAAGTGGTTTCCCAAGAACTTTTCCTACTTTAATTCTTGAGAAAAATCTTTCGAGACATTTTGTGTGTGTGAGTTGTGTGTGTAACTTGTGTGTGTTGTGTTTCTAAACAACTCAGGTAGAGTTGTATATATAAGCGAGAATGATTTTGAGCTTAAATAAATCCCTTCATATTTGATTTTTAAATTTCAAATTTGAATTTGAATTTATCCCACTTAATTAACCAAGATAATTTAAATTTGAATTTGAATAGATTGAGGGTGTAAGTGAAAATTTATTTGAAATGGTTTAGGGGAGTGAAATGATTTTTTTTTTTTTTTTTTTTAACGCGTTAGTCCCTTAACGCCCAAGGACTAACGGCGTGATTGATTTGCACTTCCAACGGGTTTAACGCAATAACGCCGGTGGTTTGGGCATATAACTGCTAGGGCGTTAAGGATGAGTCTTCTAAACATTTTAGATTGTTATTACTCGTTTTTCATAAAATAGTAAATATATGAGGTGGATAAAAATAAGGGTGAAAGACAACTATTTGGTACTAGATCGATCCCCACGTGGATGCGGCTAACGGCACCGACGACACATCACTTTCCGTACTACTTTTTCAATTTATGAAAGAAAAAAAAGTTATGTTATTGGTAGTTTACTGATGTAATGCATAAATAAATTGTATAGTTATATAATTGTGTAAATCATTTATGTGCTAGTTCATTTTTAAGGTTCATTTAGTTATGTCAATATATTAAGGCTCTTACTTATGAGGAGTGATTGACACATTTCAAAAAGTTTTTAGGACATTCAATATACAAGCAGTTAAAACATGTTATACGTAAAGTACAACTGTCCGCCGCATATAGTGAAGTGTCCCAATAATTTTTTGAAGTGTGACAATCACTTCCCATTACTTATGTAGCGGGTGTACTTTTTACATCTTTCACTTTTTGGCCACTTTTATTTACAGTAACACAAAGTTTTTTTTTATCAGTTTTTGTAGCATATTTATGTTATTTTAATACTTTTAACTTATAAAATTATATTTTCTGCTGACGTTGAGACACCTATAGCACGACTATAACATGCACCGCACCTAATGCTTTAATTTGCTTTACATATTTAAGTGTCCTATCACTCCTGATGTTATGAATTTCGTCAATCTTACATGACCCATGCATAAGAGTAATGCTACACTCACACAAAAACATCCACAAAAAAATCCACATAATGAGGTGTCACTTCTTGATTTGTGCATTTCCCTAAAGTTTCTCTTTATTCTCTTCTCTCTCATTAAACCAATAACTCCCTTACATGTCATTTGCCATGTCATTGTGTGGTTTATTTTTCGTAAATTACAAGTGGTTGTAGATTACCCACGCACAATGGGTATTGTGTCGCATATAGTAGTAAGGATCAAACGAGAAATAAAAGTTGAATGGTAAGAATGAAGAATTAACAATCAAGACATTTCGGATCTGACCTACAAAATAAGATGATCTTCCATGAAATTTCTTTCTTCATTTAAAATGTGTTCTACAAACATTTCCCATTATTCTTATTTAATTTTCTCTTCTTAGTGGATCCATTCACGTCGCATATATACATTTTTAATTGAAGATGTTTGAAAAGAAAACTCTTATCATAATTGTAAGGATACATAGTAATTTACACCCATTCTGAAATGCTAGTTGCAACCATACGAATATACGATAATAAATTTGGTGTCGGATCTGCTTGTTTTTTTTGTTGACTTTAGGGCTTTAATCATACACTATCAAAGTGTGGTATTGACTATTGTGTAAAAACGAGTTAAGTTGGTAGGATGAAACAGTCAAAATATGTAGTTTGATAGTATATAAATAACCTCTTTTGTTGTTAAATGTTACTACTACTTTGGTTACTTTTGGCATATGCTCTTTCGAGTTGACTTTGTATTTTGTGTCGAGTTAAAAAAAAATTATAATAAGTTGGGTCTAGGGTATAATATCGCAAGAATTTTTTTTTAATGTCCCGTCTGGCTATGTAAACTTAAAAAGAACGTGAGTAAATGTAAAGAATTGTCATAAAGTGTTCTAATATGCATATTTTTATGTGCTATGATAAAATCTTACACGTGTCATTATTTTTAACGTGAAAAATTTGTGATGTTTATAATATTTTTTGTTGTTTAAGGTCTAAAGCGAGACTTTAGACAAAGTTTGTTGCTATTTTATAGCTGAAACACTAACCAGTTCACCCAAGTGGTTGCATTTTTGGTATCTTAGATTGGTTAGAAAAAAAAATTAAGTTATGGGAATAACTCGCCAGATTGTGTATATTAAAGTTAAAGAAAAGCTCAACTTTTCTCGAATAACCTCAGAGGCGAAGCCAAAAGTTATAGTTGGAGGGACAAATTTTGTTAAGTTTTAGAAACTTCACTATAAATCGGTTTGTTAGGAGGGACCAATTACAAAAATAGCCAGATATTTTTAAAAATTTACATTACAATTTTTTCCGCTATAGAGCACGTACCTACCCTACCCCTCGTTTCTTCACCTCTTAATAGCCTGCAGAGTACTTTGGCAGTAAAATAACATATACCAACATTTGACTTATATCTCAATGAGCGTGTCAACGTCGAATTGTTGATACTTAACGAGGTGAGTTGAAAGAAAAACAAGTTATAAAGAAACAATATATGACTTCTTATAAACTATAGATTACAAGTAAATAAATCTATTTTAACTAGTTAGTTTGGTCTATTTTCACCAAACACCGACGCATTGCATACGGGTTGGGTAAGGTGTGACATTCATTAACTTCTTCAATATTGGTCCACTCGGTTTTATGAACTGGGTCCATTCGTATAAAATCTTATCAACAAGACAACAACTATGATATGATATGATATGATATGATGTTCATGTTGACTTGTGTAGCATTTGTTTTAACATCGTTACTAAGCAAGAGTCTTGGGTCCAATCGGTTCTCCCTGACCTATACGAGTGAACGAACCACATGAGTTCTTCGACGTATTTCTCTAATAACCATTAATCGGACAATTCACTAACTTGCCATCCCTCGTGTTAGCTCGGTCTAGCTATGTTTTAATTAGTAATACGTGCGGTCAGATTATCTAAGGGATCCATTAGAGGTGAAAAAAATAATAAAATAAAATAAAACTGATCTGATAAAAAAAAAACAAAAAAAATCGGTTTTTGAGAAACCGGTTTCTCAGAAAACCGGTTTTTGGAAAACCGGTTTAGGAAAAACCGAACAGACGATTTAGAAACTGGTTTGCATTGTTTGTTGTCAACCAGTTTAAACCGAACCGGCTATGGGTAAAACAGCTTTAAACCAGTTCTTGGTTTAAACCGGACATTTTCTCTCCCAAAACCGGTTTTACGCAAATCCGGTTTTTGACTATTTGACTAAACCGAAACCGGTTTTAAACCGGTTCAGTTTCAACAAAAACAATCAAAATGTACACCTCTAGGATCCATCCACAAGCGCAACCACAGATGTTTACATCTTGTTTTAAGAGTGTATGGCCTAGTTGTTTCCATCAATCTCAGCTGCCAGAAGAAGTAACCTAAACCTTTATGAAAATTTGTCGTCAAGGATGGATCAGTTGGTTGAGCCACCACTGAGCCACCGATAAATTAGCTTGATATGTCTAATGTGATTGACGTGAGACGAATCTGGCTTGGGCCGAGGAAGTTTAGAAATCAACAACTAGGAACAAGTATTAAGCTCTAGTGAGCCAAAATCTAGAATTCAAAAGTTGCAGTTTAATACAAAATCTAAACACCTCATAAATGTAGTCTAGTAGTAATTAGATGATAAGCCAACCGCTAGCAAAGTTGGTCGGAGGTACCACACGTGGTGGCGCCTTGCGTTCAGCCTTCCATGGCGGTTTTCTTCAGGTGGGATCCGTGGACGTTCGCCCCATGACGCCGATTCGGCGTCGACAACGACTACCTTTGAGTAAAGATCGCTAATCGAATCACTAACTACAGTATTGTACTAAGTCAATGTTTAAAAAAAGTAATTAGATGATAATGTATATAAAACAAGTGAATAAGACTTTTTTTCCTACCAAATGATCATTAAGCTTATTAACAAAGACCAAATTGCACTAAATGAGCCAAGAAACAAGTTTAAAGTTGGTTGAGCTAGAACTTGTGATTCATTTTCTGCATTTTGCTAAACTCCAACCGACACGTAAATGTTCAAAGTTTACCAGCAAAACACATGATAACATATAAAAAACAACTAGCAAAGAAGAATTAGGGTAGAGTCATATACTAATGATCATTAAGTTTGTAAACAAAGATCAAGTTGCACAAAATGAGACAAAGTGTAAAGTTAAACAGATATGACAAAAGTTTGAGTTATCCAATAGAAATTGGGTTAGGAGAGGCCCATTAGGTGCTAAATAACATTTCAAAAGTGCATTTACAAACAAAGGTCAAATCTTGGTACTATTAGAAAATTAAAAGTCAATAGGGCAACAAGCTGTTGACTTTTCACACATCCATTTAGCTTTAAGCCAACTTTTAAAACCGGATTTTTAATCGATTTGGTTTAGTCGTCGGTTCACCAAGTCACGCTTCAACGGGTTGAATTGTCGGATCGAAACGGTTTTATACATATGGATAATTTTTAGATATTCCATATTTACTCAATCTAAACACGAAAACGTCATATATACCCAAATACAACTTTGAATGCGATGACGATAACGATTTAAAGACGTTGAGTAAATATGGCATTATCACGTTAAAGTGTAAATACTAATCGCTTCTTCTTTTTTTAAAATAATATTGTATTTGACATGTGATGTTTCATGATCCCATGATTTATCCGACCGTATTTCTACATTCAATTGAACATATGAAGAAGATTGAGACTATACGATGAACTTTGTTTTTAAGTTCTATATCTATAATAATATTGCAAAGATTTGCAACAAGCCAACAACAATCAACTTATGATTCTAAGTTATAACAGTCTATATTAGAATTATATTAGTTGATGTTTCTAAGATAATTTAGTTTTCGCCACTTCAACTTGTCAATTAAACTTATAAAGGTCGATGGAGAAAAATGGTTTTGATAATTTTTTTGACAAAAAGTCATCACCCGTTAGGGTTTATCAAAGCGGGTCAATCTTGGTCAGCGAAGAATCGATGTTCAATCCGGTTCTCAAACAAGCAAAACCCCGGTCACATCCGACCCGGTCTCCGAGTCGGTTCCCCGTTCAACTTGGATTTTAAAACATTGGCTTTAAGCTTTGAGGATGTGTTGTAATTACATTATTTTCTCGGCTTATAAATTTATCGGCTTAAACTTATGGCTTATTCAAATTGACATGTAAGTTCGATCAACTTATAAGCCGAAAAAATAGGATTACAAATTTGTTTCAATTTCAAATAAGTTCATAAGTCAAGGAGAATAAGCTAATGCAAAGTTATGTGAAAAACTTCTCAACCAAATGGTTGTGAGTTCAAATCTTCTTAAAACATGTGAGATAGATGTGGTGTATATATATTGTAAGCCTAGTAGGCTAGTAGTAAGGTTTTTAGTTTCCTCACAATAGTTTAAGGGTTCAAACCTCGCTAAACGCAGACACTTAATGATGGCCAAAAAAGGGTCACAAAACTATCCCGGTGATTATTTTGAGATAGTAGTTAAAAAGCTAATGAAAGTTATATATCTTGCAATAAAAGCTATACTGATTGTATAAGGTGGGTGGAGCCAGAAAACACCTTTTACAGCCATGCAGTGTAGTCTTTGTATTGACTAATGTTTCTGGGTAGCAAAAAAGTCAAAACACACCGTGTATGCATGGTGGCATATACGCTTTCAGCATGTGATTCACAAATCACCCTTTTGATTCTTTTAGTGCAACAAGCATGCTTCTAGCAGATATAAAATACTCAAGACCATATACACCAAAAAACCATATTTAATGACTCGAATACAACGGCATGTGCTTTAAGTTTTTAAAGTGGTATGTGTAACAAAACGGGCAAAAGGAGTTGGCGTTTGATGTGGCCGACTGCCTGTGATGTTTGAAGTTGTGATAAATGCATATAATAAGTTTGAGTGTTTGGCGAGGTCTTAAATATTTTAGCATTTACCTGTATAATGGCCCTAAGCAATCGGATAACTAAAATTAATTAGTTTTGTTGCAGCTACTCCCAACTACTAATTATGTGATCCCAAAAATATTAAATAATTATAACCGGTTTCACTATACCAAACACGAAAACTTAACTTTTGCGACTACAAAATCACTTTTAAACGCAAAGTGAGACTCTTATGGGCTTATGGCTGTCACTTTAACACTACAACAAGAAACTACAAGATGGCATGCCCTATCAACCTGGCGGCAAGTCATTAACTCGTAGAGTTTTGCATCTGTAACATTGCATTCTAATACAAACGATTAAACAAACCAAACTTACATTTTTCACGGATATATGCCTCTTAGCTAAGCGTTCATTTATGATATCGAATCAGTGACCTGTGTATGTGTATCTGTATCTATGTACATGATGGCATAAGCAGTCAAGTACAGATCATCTTATAAAAACGTCTAGGTCTGTACTTGTGATTTGCACCACATGGGCCTAAAAGATAACGTTATAATACGATAGTACAGCTAATGTATTGGATGTTAGAACATAATTTGAGTTATATATGGTGACGGGCTTCACAAAATTAAGGTCAACACTATAGAGTATAGACCATACCTAATCTTGGCTGTCATCCTCATTAAACCAGAAGCTGTTCCTGACCCAATATAATGTAAATGTTTCCGAACAGAACATATTTTAAAAAGTGTATCTTTGATATAACCTCTTTCATTGAATATGGGAGAACAATGTTTGAATCCACATGGGATATCAAGGTATTGTGAAAAAAAATAGTCAAGAAATTGGCATAACACAATGATCATACCAGATTTGAGTTGTATAAATGTGAAAATCTGAAAATCTGAAAATCAAATTGAATAATCGGACTCATCAGAATCGCTTCTTTCAGGCTCTCTAACATTTGCAGCCTGTGAAGTATTGGGATCTGTTGGAGGTGCTGGTGCTGCTTTGTTCATAGTGTCACGAGCATTCCCGTCACCAGCTTCATCTTGCTCGGTCATATCCATATGTGAAAACCAATATTAAGGATGTGCATTTTGAAAATGATATTACGGGGTGTTTGGATGTGCATTTTGAAAATGATTGTGAATATTTAGAATCAGAAAATCAATTATAAACCATAAAACTTGAAACAGTTTATATAAATCCTAGCTTAAGTAGTCATTAGGTTCTCGGATGAATTATTCATATTTGAACAGTAAGCAGACACCTAAAGAATTTCACCACTAAGTATATTTTCAAAAAGTAATCATGGTTAAATATAAGTAAATCCGACATTATAAAAGGATATCAATGTATTCAGCAGTTCCACCATTCATGATGTTCATCAGATCTTTCTCAACTCGCTGCACAAGTTCAGGCTGCAACGGATATATACAAATATCAGTACATATTCACAACTCACATATATACAAGAATTTTCGAGAACATACATTTAAATCAGGCTCCCTGCGAAACCTTCGTCTTCGAACATCTTTCATTGGAGGGGTAATACCATGTCGATACTCCCCACTATTTGGAACAGGAACAGCCTCCTCACTGACTAGAATCATCTGTGTCATTATAGAGGTGTGAGTAGACTAATATATGAAGCAATGTGTGCATCTGAAAAAACCTGTAATGAAATGCAGATAAAACATACTTGGCCAACATCTGTTGTTTTGATCAGAACATTGTCGTCATAAGTTTTGTATGATTCTAATATTGTGGGAAGGTCGAAGAGGGAAGCGGAAAATTGCTCATCACCAATAACGAATTTACCACTCCTCCCATCCTCTACAACGTGCATATAGATTAATTAAAATAACAAGTGAGGCTAAGATATTGACCAATAAGTATATAATAAACACGTATGAGTAGAATCAGATGGTAAAAGAAACTCAAACTTGAGAGAACATAGGAGGTCTTTTTATGTGCACTTAAACTGATCAGTTCTGAGTGTTGGGTAGACTCCTAATGGTTATGGTTATGGTTAAGAATGTTACTTTTAGGGACCTGTTATCTGATTATGATTCTGTTATAGGTAGCTTTTATCAGCCTAGTTGAACTCGATATATTAGAATAAAATATGGAGGGATTATTACATATTTCAAAGCAGTTAGCACTTTCTACGTGTGCGTGTATTTTCTAGTTGCATGATTTATACACCATTTACCAGTTTCTGCATATGGAGTGAAGGCTCAACTGTCCTATGGTAGGCGTATTTGAGAGTTTTGCTAACCACACTGTCTGTGACTGTGTCTGGGTTGGAGCCGACGCAGCCTTATGCTGGGATCATGTGACCGCTAAGGTCCATAAAACACTAGGCATGTGATTTTGGCAGGTTGGTTCTATGTGTTTGGATCTACCAAAATCTTTTGTGCTTATAAACAAGTGTTATCGGGTTCATTTAGGGTGTCCCAACTTCAAAATATATTCCTCCATTCTTCCAAACAGCATTATCATGTTCACAAACTAACTACAGATCTAACAAGTTCTTCAAGACATATGAATGCACATATCTAAACACTCTTAGATATAGAACCCTGTTAACTTCTTTCTATGTTATCTATCTTACGTTGTACAGTCTAGTGATGCTTGGCATTGCCTTTCGAAAGCGATTGTCTGATTTATCGCATATTCCCATTCATAGAAAATAAGTTTCAAGCGTTTGGGTATACTGAAACTGGTTTTGATTAATTAATCTTTAGGGCCCAAATAATCAGTTATGGACAGTATGTTTTGGAGTCCCGTAAATATGCCGATTCTAGTTATCTGATTATCGAGTAGTCAATGTACATGTAAATTCGTAAATAACTACGAATTGTAAAATAGTACAACAGATGTTCAGATTATGACAACTTCAAATAGCATAACCACGTCCAAATATGACCTCTTGCAGCCGATTTATCTACTTGGCTACGGCTGATTATCTAAATATGATTATTAAATATCACATAATCACTTTCAAAACGCTAAACACACCTTCAAGTTTTCACATATGATATACAATTTGTCTCAAGCTAACACAATTATATCTCACCGGAAAATGAAAGATCCAATGACTCTTCATCGGCACTCTCATTTAAAAGGCGTTCTATACGCTCAGCGACTGATGGCGGTACTCTCAGTACAAACTGCTCCTCCATCCCTAAATCAAACTGAAGCAAATGGGGTTAATAATCTATGGGATCATTAACTTTGCCATCATTTTCAACTTTTTTGTTCATTTAGGTCTGTCATAAGACCTACTATTAAGCTTCTTTAAACTTATACATTCAAAGCACTAATCTCTCACCAACACATCATAGACTGACCAACTTAAATATCCGATTACTAATAAATCAAATACCCGGTTTTTGACAGTACAGTGACCTAAATGAAGATAAAATTTTACATATTTGCAGAGTAAGACGGGTGTTTGGGATTGCTTATTTTTCCTGCTTATCTATTTGTTTTTAAACAGAAGCAAGTTTCGTCATTCGTGTCACTCAAACTCTGTCAGCTTATCTACTTATTTCGATGTAAAATACGCACTGTGACAACTAAGTGCTTATTGAAGATTAAACTAGATCATTTTTTTACTTGCATATTTATCCTAAAACCTTTTATAAACGGATTAAATTAAGATTTCAACAAATTTAGCATTATTGCATTTTTTAGAAAATAAGCAAATCCAAAGACCGTTTTCTGTACTCCTTGATATTAAACAGCTTAAACGTGCTTATATATAAGCAGAATCATAAACAGAAAAAAACTAAGCAACTTAAACTCTCATAAGTAAGAAAATATGCAAAAAAGGGGCTTACGGAGAAAAAAGAAACTAAACAAAATAAGATAATAAGCTCAGAAATAAGCTAAAACAAACCCCCTAAACTAGTACTCCTACAACACAGTAACAAAAGCTAACATTTTTGCAGAGCACGAGCTTATGACTTATTTAAGCTTATAAGCTCAACTTGGGGGTGTTTGTTTCAGCTTATATAGCCGGCCTATGGCTTATTTGGTTTTGGGCTTATGTTTCATAAGCTCACTTTTTGTTGCTTATTTTGAAACTTTCAAGCCGAAAGGTTAAGCCACAAAAAGTGATCTTATGTAACATAAGCCCAGAAAATAAGCCATAAGCCGGCTATATAAGCCGACACAAACACCCCCCTGATATGCCCATAAAAGCCCAGAAAATAGCTAATCCAAACACCCCAATAGTGAAACAAAAAACCACATGGGCACTAATAAAGATTACAAAAAAATGCAAAAGACACAAACTTTAAAGCATCAAGACACATTTCAATGTTAAAGCTAAAAAGGGTATTCACAAAAATTAATTTTTATAAAGATAAATGAAGAAAATGATGAATCTTGTGAGGTTATTATACCTTGATGGGAAAGTGATGACGGTTTTGGGTCTGTTGGCCGGAAAGTTTGAATCTTTGGAGGAAGAAAGAAGATTTGGTTTTGTTTTTATAGGTTTTTGGTTTAAGGGGGGTGTTTGGATATGGGGTTAAAGTTGTAAATCTTGTTTTAGAGGTGGTGTTTGGATAGATTTATTTGGATTTGGTTTAAAGAAAAGTGATGTATCATGTTCGGGAGATTGACAAAACCGAAAAATCGAACATACACGATCGCTAGAACCATGAGCGGAGCTAGAACCACTAAGATCCCGGGCCAAATACTTATAACCTTCTTCATTTGAGGCGTTGGCCAAGTAGATTGCAACAATGGTGATAACATGCGACATGTTGAGTATTAATGAGAGGAATGTAGGTGAAAAATTTAGTGTTATAAGAAAAGGAAATATAAATTCAAAATGGGCATTTATAGCACAAGAAGTAGCCGTTAGGCTACTATTGAGGACCGTTAGGGTTACTGTTTAAGGGAAATCATAACGAGACAACCCGACAACTACCATAGATTAAAAGTCAAATGGTCTAAAAATGCATAAAACTTGCCACTTTTTCTTTTCATATGCTACAAACTTTTAATTTTCCTATTATATCATCCAACTTTCTTAATTTTCCTTAATTTTTATATTCGTAGGCATCCAACATCCTTAATTTTTCTATTGTCACATCATTTTTTTTGCGCTACAGGCCTATAATAGGAAAATTAAAAAGTTTGATCTTCTGATAGGAAAATTAAAGTTTATAAGATACAAAGGAAAAAATGACAAGTTTTATGCATTTTTAGACCATTTTCCCTAGATTAAACCACGAGGACGTAGTTCTCTTAAAGGGTAGGTACTGAAGCACCCGTAAAAGTAAACTTGTAATTATCTAACGATAATGCAAGTCAAGGATAATTTAGCACCATGATTTTTTTTGTTACAAATCGTTACGTAACACATTATCCCGAGTTATACTTGAACACTGACACATTTTCCCAACACGACCCTTCAATACAATTACATTTTTGCTCTCGGTTAAACTTATAAATTTTATTTAAACTTTAATTCCAAATTCATTTTCAAAATTTTCTTTCTTTCTTTATTGGTTCGGTACACAACCAAACGAACCCTATGATATTTTGGGCCTTACCCGGTTTCTACTTGGCCCAACCGACCCTCTTAAATGTTCTTGTAATACATCTCCAAGTCCAAACAACACTTTGTTGTTTCTCTTTTGCGATCGGGACATAAACCAAACAAGACCCTATGTATTGTTGAATCAAAGTGATGAGATACAAAATGCTAGTCACAAACTCAAACACCTTTACCCAAGCTTAAATAAAATGCAACCATTTACCAACTCCCACTACATAACTATACACTTAAATCATTTCTACTTACACATGAGCTAACTATCTCAGTGCCATTGTCTGATCTGATAAACTTGGGTGTTTCTTTAAAATGAGTAACAACATGAGTAAAAAAAGTAGCCAACAATTCTGATATCTGATCCTTATTATGAACCAAATAGGTCCATGTAGCCCTACTCTTGTCATCCACAATGGTAAAGAAATAAGTAGCCCCATTCAGAGCTGGATGCTTATATGGACCCCATAAATCCACATGTATCAAGGCAAAAGGAACATTTTCAATAGAATGACTAGTTGAGAAAGGAAGTCTATGATGCTTAGACAACATACAACTTTCACAATGAAATCCAGAAGAATCAAAAGGTTTACAATCGTGAATGTGTACTAACTTGGATACGTAGTGTGTCCTAGTCTAGCATGAAAAGTGTGAATATCTACGAGGATTTAGCACTAGCAAGATTGCTATAAGCAACTTTATTCAAAGTAATGGAAGGAACTAAGTGTTTATATGACTCATAAAACTCAGTGAGACTAGCAGAGAAAGAGGTTGGATCAGAAACTGGCTTGCAGATGTATAAACACCTTGATCCTTTTCCAACTGCAACAATTTCCTTAGTTGTAAGGTCCTGAAACATGAATGCAATTGGAAAGAATTGAGCAGTCAAGTTTTTGGTTTTAATTAAGTTACCAACTGACAACAAGTTTAATTGAAATTCATGCACATAGAAGACATCAGTGAGGATTAATGAGGGAGTTAAAGCCACTTCCCCAACAATAGTCACCTTAAGTGATCTACCATCAGGTAAATGAACCATAATAGGTGTGGTTAGATACTTGACTGTTATGAAAAGGCTAAAATTAGGAGTCATGTGGTCAGAAGCTCCAGTGTTAGTGATCCAATCAAGAGTAATATTCATTTGTGGATGACAATATAAGGCAAAAGAAACTGAGCAGAGGTACTAGCATAATTCCTCATAGTATCTTCCATAGGAGTTTTTCCCTTAAACATCTCATCATCTCACTGCACACAGCTGCAACAAGCTTGTGATCCACATTACCTTGACCAGACCCTATCTCATTCTCATGCCCCATATCAAATAGTGTATCTCCAACAGCCATCTCCTCCAATCCTGCACTAACATGAGCAACAATTCTAGCACCTTTCTTCACCTTCTTTCCTTTGTACCAATCAGGATACCTAATTCTTTCAAAACACTGATCAAACACATGCCCCTCTTGACCACAATGAGTACACATTTTCCTTTGATCACCTCTAGTATTTGTTCTAACTTGTCTTGAATCCCTTCTCACATTATTATTCTGCCTATTATTACCAGTGTTTGCAAAGAATGCAGTAGGATCAAAAACATGACTAGTAACTTGTTTCTGTTTCTCAATCTGTTGCACAATGTAATAGGGCTTGTTCACATTAGGAAGTGGATCCATAGCCAAGATTTGACTCCTGACATTTTCATAATCATCATTCAGTTTCATCAAAAACTGTATTAATTTCAAATGATTATCCTTTTCAAGAAACTTATCAAGAACTGCACAAGTACATTCAACCATTTTACCACAATCACAGATAGGCTAACCATTCAAATTTTGCAACTCGTCCCAACATCTTTTCAACTTATTAAAGAATGCAACAATACTCAGGTTACCTTGACTGATCTTACTCAATTCCCTTTCTAACTGATAAACCAATGGACCATTACTCTGGCAATACCTTTCAGCAATTTCTTTCCACAATTCACAAGCAGATTGAGCATAAAGAAAAGCCTTAGATAACTCAGTAACCATGGAATTCAAGATCCAACAAGTAACCATGTAATCACACCTAATCTATCTTTGCACATTCACATCAGTAATAGGTGGTTTTGGACAAGAACCATCAATGAATCCTAGTTTCAATTTTGCACCTAATGTCATCTTGACATTGCGACTCCAACAATGAAAGTTTTCTCCACTGAATGGTGTGGTGGTTAACATCATAGCAGGGTGATCTGAACTAGCAAGGTGTAAAGGATCATTGATTGAGTTGAATGTGTTTTGGATATTTGGATCAACAGCAGCAGTTTCCATCATTGTTAAAGATCAAGAATTGCTTTGTAACGGTTTTTGTAACAGAAATACACCCTAACTTTAATGAACAAGAAATGGTGATGAATCGATGAATTGTGATAAAGAAACATAACAATTGAAGCTAGATCAACACGATAACTAACTATATTCCACCATTGATGATCAAAGCTAGGGGTTTATTAGATCTGATACCATATAGAATAATAGGATTGAGAGAAAACTTTGTATTTCATTATTGTGAAATGAAGGATTACAAGATATTTAAAGGCCTAGTAACTCCTACTAACATAATTACAAAATGTTACAAATCTAACCCTCTAATATTTACAACTTGTCAAAAGAAGATAAAACTAGTGTATATACTTCTACACAAACCAACTCTCTTCACCCTTTTTGTACACAACCGAAAGACAACACAGTGAAACCACCTCATTTACTTGTTTTTAATCATAGACCATCTTGTATTCATGTTTTTTTAAGAGCAATGAGTGAAAGACCATGCCTCATTACCTTAAATTTTGCTTACACTTGTCCCTTTGATCAAACCTGTACACTTGACCTTTCAAATTGAGCATGTGACATAAAACCTAAAATATCTACCTTCTCTAAGCATATAAACGAGCCACCCATTTCATTCCATCTCCACATTTGCTAAAAAACTCACAAGTTGCAAAAGCACTCTCACTCATTTCCATTACTGTCGAACCAAAAAAGGAGAAAAGGAAAGCATTTGGGTTTTTAAAACTAAGGTTCAAAAGAGTATTTTTGTTTGCTAAGCAAACGGGTTCACGAAATCTTGGGTTAAGTTGTATACAAGCTTGGTTATGGGTCTTGGCTCTCTTACTCCTCATTCGGTTCGCACTAGAGGTGGCAAAATGTGCCCAAAAGCAAAAAGATGGGCTAAATGGGCAAATTTTAAAAAGATTTGGGCACATTTAGCCCCCTTCCTTTTTTAAAATGGGCACATATAGCCCATTGAAAACTTAAATGGGCACTAACGGGCACATTTTCCCCCCCTCAATTGTAGAACATTATGATCGTTTTAAAGACTTTTTTTTATATAATATATTTAAGTTTTTTAATATAAATAAGATATTGCGTTTAAGGAATTTATTTCGTCGTTTTAGATCTTTTATTAAGCGATTTGTATAACATGTGTTGGTTTGGCGTCTGCGTTAGCCCGTCTTAGTTTAAGCCCGTGCCCATTCTAGCCCGTGCCCGTTTTAACCCTTGCCCGTGCCCGCCCGGCCCGCCCGTTTTGCCACCTCTAGTTCGCACATTTTCCCACACTCACTGTAAAAAGTTGACCACTCCCTAAACTTGTACTATTTCACCACCTTGTCTAAATAAGCACACTGTCAATCTTATATGTATGCACGTTAATATAGAAAGTGTATATGTTAACTTATAAAAACTAGAGAATGTGTTTCATGTATTCATACACACTCGACATGTACACAAACATATACACGTATGTATAAGCATGCAAACATATTAAGATGGTTGTGTTGTGTTTAGAAAACTTATAAGGCATTTTGTTCAAGCTTTAATGCTAATAAGCTAAAGAAACCACACTCGTGCTCATTTATACTTCATTCGACCCACTCTAAAACTAAATAAGCTAACGTAAAACAAATTTTTTGGCTCTTGTGGACTTGTACATACTCGACTATAATATTGCTTGTTGTGACGTTGTATAACTTATTTTCGAAACTTAGTAGCTTATTATCTTATCGGGCTAAAACCATAAAACCATTTCGAACACATAATGGGCCATAAGGCCCAACACGAAACTCAAGTGCTTATTAATAAGCTAACTACGTGAAAAGTTTTTTTTTTTATAACTTATTTTGACTTAAAAACGAGCTCATAGGACTCGTCTATCAATCGGTTTAAAGCGTGGCTTTTGTTTGGATTTCAAGTTGAAAAACTCACATAAGTTGTACGACTTATGTGTGCTTATTTTTTGCCTTATTTTGCTTATTCATACGACTTGTAATGCTTATTTAAAAATCAGTTGCAAAATTGTTTGAGAAGGAAGAAACACAAAAACTTATGCATGCACACATGCTCAGTAGTCACTGAGAAGAATTATGTCACATTTGAATCGGAAAGGATATAAGTTAAATATAGGACTAATAACATATTAAAACATTATACTTGTCAAGAATTGCAGTTTTGCGTAGCGAACTAAAAAAATAACTCTTTTAGACATTAATGTTGACATTTTTGTCTTTCTTTAAATATTATAACCATTTTACCTTTCGAAAAATATTTCAAAATAAAAAAGAAATTCGAAAAAAATTGAAATTTTTTAATCTAAAAATAAAAATAAAAATCATATGTCACAAAAAAAATTATTTAGGAAAAAATTTCAAAAAAAATTCAGAAAAAAATTTGGAACAAAATTTAGAAAAAAGTATTTGAAAAAAATATTAGAAAAAATTCAGAGAGGGTAAAATGGTCATAATACTTAAAGAAAGACAAAAATGTCAACATTAATGTCTAAAAGAGTTATTTTTTTTGTTTGCTACGCAAAACTGCAATTGTTGAAGTATAGTGCTTTAAAAGATTATTAACCTTTAAATATATTTAGCGTGTAAACAATAACACAAAAAAAGATCATAGCTCTGTTGGTTGTGTTGCTTGGTTTGAAACGAAAGTTCAAGGGAACCAACCCTGCACCTGACCTTTTTGCTAATTTCTTTCTTTCTAACAAATTTCCACATTTGGCCATTTACTATTAGAGCTAATCAATATTTTCTCTTAACAAAATTCTACTAAGTACATATATCTAATAAATTAAACCATGATTGTAAATTATATAAGAGCACCAAGACAATGGTCTTTGTAGAGCTCGTCTTATAGGGAAAAAGTCTTTGCATCAACAAAGCCTCTGTCGCACAGAATTTACAAGACCACATTTTGGCGTTCTGGTTGGCGTCGAGAAAATGTGATGTCATAGGACAATTTTTTTTTTCATTTATATAAAAAAAATTATACACAACATTTCTAAAACTAAATTCATTCAATTAAAAAAAGCACATTCCATAAAAATAAAAACATAATACGTAAACAAGAATTAAACATTACAAACTAGTAATCAATGTTCCATGCATGCTCCACAAGGTCGTTTCGAAGATCGTCGTGCATGTTTCTATCTCGAAGTTCTTTATTTTTTCTAACATGTATATCACATCTTTCAGTCCACGACGTTGGAATGTTCGGCCTTGGATCAACGAACATATCTCTTAAATTCACTTCGTACTCTTCGTCTTCCAGTATCATGTTATGTAACATTATACAACAATACATGATCCTTTTCAACGCGTTGATTTCGTAAGCACGTGCGGGTTGTCGTATAATACCCCAACGACCTTGTAGGAATCCGAAAGCTTGTTCAATATCTTTTCTATAACTTTCTTGAACTCTTTTGAATTTCAATGTTTTTTCACCCCTTGCAACAGAAAACGTTTTGACAAACACATACCATGCCGGATAAATGCCGCCAACTAAATAGTAACATTTCTTGTATGTATGTCCATTTACATCAAAAGGACACTTCCAGTTCAACAACTTGTTTTCACATTCGCGTTGTTTCATCGCCATAGGCGAATCAAGGTCGAAATGTAGTGCCTGAAAAGTTAAGAAAATCAATATAGGTTTCACAATATATAAAAATTAAAGGGAATAAAGAGAATGAGTGTAACCCTGGTTTTGATTGTTTGCCATGTTTTTTTGAAGTGAAAGAATTATATTAAGTATGTAGTGTGAGTGTGAATAAAACAGTGGAGGTATCATTTCTTATATAGTGATTTTTGGAGCAAAATGACGCCACTTTGGTATTTGAAATGCACATTTTTTTTATGGGAGTTAGTTAAAGTGGATGTGTATATCATATTTGTACTTATCCTAAAATAGTTTTATAAAACGTGGGGAAAATAAGGAATCAATGTCACATGAAAAACATCCGAGAATCTGGGATGAATTTGTGTGGTCAAGATGAGTTAATAAAGTGATCATGTGATTTCAAAACTATGACAGGTCATATTTATTTCTCACTGTAACGTCGGCTATAGATAAATAAAATTACCCAAATACTCTTTTCTATATACAAAATCCTGAACCATGAATCCAAACACCCCCTCAAAGTCACACGTGCGAACAGCCTCTATAGTCTATATAAACCAAACAAACCCATCCAACCCAAACCCTAAAAACAAAAACCCCCAAATCTTATAAGCCCTAATTTCAGTCTTTCAATTTCACAGGTACCCATCAAATTAAGTTACTTTTTATCCCTCTTTTAACTGTTCATTTACCCCCATGTTAAATTAGGCTATAAAGTTATGTTCTTGAATTCTAAATTAGGGTTTTGATTAGATTAAACTGTTTTGAATCATAAAATTAGGTGCTTTATCTGTGTTTTAGGGTTTCAATTATAGAAAGTTGATTGATTGATGTCTTGAGTTATGTAGTTAGGTTCTTGAATTGTAAAGTTTAGGTTTCGCGTACCGGTATTCGGTTAGTCGAAGTCGATAAATTGATGTCTTGAGTTATAAAGTTGGTGTTTTAGTACAGGAGATTGGTTCTTTGATTGTAAAGATTTATGGGTTTCGTAGTTTGGTTAGCCGAAAATTTTTAGTTGTTAAGTTGTCCCGAGTGATAAAGATAAGTTCTTGAACTGTAAAGTTAGTGTTTTAGTACAGGAGATCGGTTAACTGAATAATTATTGTTGGTATATTGATGTCTTGAATCATAAAGGTAGGTTCTTGAATGATAAAGATGGGGTGTTCGTAGTTTGGTTTGGCTAACCGAACAATTATGGTTGTTAAGTTGTCCCGAGTGATAAAGATAGATTCTTGAATTGTAAAGCTGGGGCTTTATTTTAGCGGAAATTGGTAATTTTGGTGTTTTATTACAGGAGATTGGTTAACCGAAAAATTATCGTAGGTATATTGATTTCTTGAATCATAGAGTTAGGTTCTTGGATTGTAAATTTAGAGGTTTCGTAGTTTGGTTAGGCGAACAATTTTAGTTTTTAAGTTGCCCGAGTGATAAAGATAGGTTCTTGAATTGTAAAGTTCGGTTTTTTTCTAGCGGAAATCGGTAATTTTGATTTATGTTTTGAGTTGTAAGTTTAGGTGCTTGAATTATAAATTAGGGTCTTTGTACTGGAGTTAGCTTAATCGGACGGTTTTAGTTGGTAAATTGATGTCTTGAGTAATGAAGTTAGGTTCTTGAATTCGGTTAATCGAACAATTTAAGTTGATAAATTGATGCCTTGAGTTCTAAAGTTGGTGTTTGAGTACAGAAGATCGGTTAACCGGATAATTATTGTTGCTTTGATTCATGGCTTTAGGTTCTTGAATTATAAAGATAGGGGTTTGGTAGTTTGGTTAGCCGAACAATTATAGCTGTTAATCTGTCCCAAGTGATAAAGATAGGTTCTTGAATTGTAAAGTTGGGGCTATTTTTTGGCGCATATCAGTTGACGTAACAATTATAGTTGATTTTTTGAGTTATAGAGGTAGGTTTTAACTGGGCAGTTTTATATGGTATATTGATGTTTTTGAGCTAGTTTAGGTGCTTAAACTATAAGTTAGTTTTTTTGTACTGGAGTAAGCTTGATCGGATGGTTTTAGTTGGTAAATTGATGTCTTGATTTAGGTTCTTGAATTTTAAAGTTGGGGTTTTTTGTACGGATATCGTTAAACATAATAATTGTAGTTGGTGAATTTGTGTAGTGGGTCGTTAGGTTCTTGAATTGTAAAGTTAGGGTTTTCTGTACAGATATCGGTTAACTGAAGAATATTGGTGTAGTGATGAAAGACTTTTTTAATCCCCCTTTTTCGTGTTATTTTAGTTCACTGGTTGGTGTAATTTGCTAAATATGTGTGTTTCTTAATTGTGTTATTAGGACACTGTTTAAACATATCGCAAGTTGTAACTAGTGAAGAAATTTAGCTAGGGTGTGTTAGCTGGAATGATGCCTTGTTGCTAGGGTGTGGAATATGGTAAATGGGTAACTTTTCTAGTCACGTATAAACGAGATAGCCATGGATATTTTTACAGTTACGTTTAGCTTATAGACATGAGTTTTGTGTTCTGAGCGCTTCGTGTATATGCTGTGAACTTCTTGGTAGAGATTTGTTTTTCCTATTGATCTATAAGCGTGTTTGGTAGAGGTTTACTTTTGCTGTCCTATTTTGTCCGTGTTTTTACAGTCTTACTATAGCTTGGGGAATGCTTTTTTTTTTGTTATAAGTTTTCTTATACTCTTGTATTTACGTGTGCAGAGTTTGAGAATGGGTAGAAGGAGCTATACACCTTCACCACCGCCTAGGGGTGGTTATGGGAGAAGGAGGAGTCCTAGTCCCAGGGGTGGTCGCTATGGTGGTGGCGGCTATGGTGGTGGTAGTCGTGGAAGAGATCTTCCAACAAGTCTCCTTGTTCGTAATCTTCGCCACGACTGTCGGTATGTATTTACCAACTTATATTTTAGCTTTCTTGGTTGAGACTCTATTGTGCAGCCATGTAGGATAGTAAGTGTACGTGGTAGTTGTGGCTATACTTACCTCTGCTGTCTGTGCCCCATGCTTTTAGTTTGTTAATTTTCTACATTCGTAGGAGGATCTGCTTTTCTTACAAGGTTTCAAAATTAGATAACTAATATAAAATGTTTTTTTCGTGCAGGCCAGAAGATCTTCGGAAGCCATTTGGACAATTTGGTCCTCTAAAGGACGTCTATTTGCCAAGGGATTACTATAGCGGGTGAGCTGGTGTTTTATTGTAACTTCCATTGCCGATTGGCCTGGAGGTTACTAAAGTACCATCTAAATTCTTTTGAAATGGGTCGTCTCATTCATTATATGTCAACTCTTTTCTTGTTTTAAACTCTATATTCCTTTGTCATTAGCGTTCTTAGAGTATCGTGTTTTTTATGTGTAGTCTTGTCAGTCTTAATCCAGTGATGATATATAGTAGACTTTGTTTTTGCTTGAAGATTCATTTCTTTTTTCTCACTGTGATACCTGGTATCCTAGCGACTAGTTATTCTTCTAATTATACAAATTGGGATTTTTGAATAAAAGTTGTTTGAGATTCAACAGTGAAAAAAGTAAAATTCAAAGATATCAACCGGTATTAAGGGTTCTTTTGATATATTTCAGTAGTAAGAGACAAGTATTAGAGTTATATTGAAGGTGGTGTGTATTGATAGTGAAGATGGGAAGAAAAATGAGTTATGGTTACATTTAGAAGATTTCAAGATTTGAAGTCTTGAAGATTTTCAAGTCGTATTTATACTGACAATTGCAAGGTCAGCAGCCATGCGCTTGCTTTATGCCTTTATCTGTGCTTATGATGGTGGCATACATATTACTGGAAATTGATAGTCTGTAAGTTGAACTAATAAAGGGGCTGTTTGGAAACTCATGTTTCTCTCTCTCTCTAAAACTCCTGATTTTAAAAGAACAGAGATTAATAAGCTCTCCAAACAGCCCCACGTTAATGCAAGTTGTTTCTGAACTCATGTATTTACTTTGTTTTATGCAGGGAACCGCGTGGATTTGGTTTTGTGCAGTTTGTGGAGCCTGCTGATGCTGAAGAAGCGAAGTACCAGATGGATGGTCAGATTCTTCTAGGCCGACAAATGACAGTTGTTTTTGCTGAGGAAAATCGGAAGAAACCTTCCGATATGAGAGTTAGAGAGCGGAGGTACATTTACTGATTGCTAATTATCTGTCAAGAATAAATTTAATTTGCTGCTGGTTTTCAAGAAATTGGTTGTACATACGATATGTGTATCGAGTTTTCATCTGTATATGTGTAATGTGTGTTGTTGCAGGAGTGGCAGCAGATTTAGCAGTGACCGTAGGCGGTCGTCTCCCCCTCGTTACTCTCGCTCACCTCGTTATGCCCGGTCCCCACCTCCTCGCTATGACAGATCACGATCGCCCCGCCGTGATTACTCTCCCGCACCCAGAAGAAGGCATTACTCAAGGTAAAAGCATCTTGATCCTGCAAAAGTTTTTATTCTCTCGTTCTAGAATTGCAATCTATATCCTGCCAATTATTAGACTTTTTTGCAAACGCCAATGCTGCATTGACTTACTGTACTTATTTTTGTGCAGGTCTGTTTCACCTGTAGAGAAAAGGTACAGTCGTGAAAGATCATACTCAGGCTCACCAGTGAGAGACCGTTCTCCATCTCATGATGGTGCACCTAGGAGCCCAAGTCGCAGTCCTTTTAATGGATCAAGGAGTCGAAGCCGTAGCCCTGTAAGGGACGTGAGCAGGAGTCCTAGTCGTAGCCGAAGCAGAAGTGCTGAACCACGTGATTACGACAGAGATGTGCCTCCGCACAGGGATGCTTCTGCTAGTCCGTGAAGTGGTGTTCTTTAAACATGTTTCTGAGATGGTTGTAGCGTATTTGATCAAATGGCTGTTGTGTTAACGTTAATTGGTACTGTACTTTGTTTTTACAATCACTATGGATTGATTAGAAATGTTTATGCTCTATTGTTAAGTATGAAACTTGGTCTTGTCAACCTTGTTATTAAATTTGAGTTTAAGTGATTGGATCATAGAAAGCCAGTTGAACTATCTTTTGTTTTGAAGCATATATGACTTACATTTCTTTTGCATGATTAGATAAAACATATGTTAATAGGTTGGGGCTTGAGACATCTTTGAAATTGAAATTTGAAACTTTTATTATAATAGAAGTTAAAATTTGTATTTTGTAGATTTGTTTGGGTTGAAATGAGAATTATTATTGCAAAATTACTAAAAAAGATATAATTAAATGAGTTTAATGGTATATGTTAGATATTTTTGTGAGTAAATATGTAATTTATGATTCATAAGCTCCGGGCTAAAGTTTTTAGCCCTTTTTATAAGGCTAAAGTTTTAAGTCTTTCTATAGGAGCTTATGATTTCATAAGCCCGCATGACAAACCTCATAAGCCCCTCATAAGCCCCCGTAAGCCCTTCCCCACACACACCCAAAATTTTCTATTTTAGGAATTTACTAGTAGCTTATGTCGACATAGTCAATGATTTGATGGTCTTTTGATTTGATGATCTTTTAATTACAATCGTATAAAAAAATAAAATAAAATAAATAATAATAAAAAAAAAAATACTCTTTTAAACTTTAATTTTCAAATAAAAATTCAAATAGTGTTGCCTTAATGAAATAGTTGTCTCAACAAAGTATCTACCCAAAATTTACCCAAATATTTTTAAAAATTACATGACAACTTTTGACAACTTTTTTGGAATGAGTTTTAAAAAGAAAAAGATGTGACCTTTTTGTATTTAATCTCAGTATTAATAGTTTTTAAATATTCATTCACAAACTTTATATAAGACATCTTATTATTATTATTATTATTATTATTATTATTATTATTATTATTATTAGAGTAAATTACATGGATGGTCAGTATGGTTTGTCAAATGTATTTCGTCGCGAAAGTTTAAAGTTGCCAGTAGTCCTTAAGTTGGTAAACAAATAACACCGATCCTTTAGTTTAGCAGGCGTTAAGTAAGTTAGTTATAATTCTGCGTTAGCCGTTTGGTTAAAGATCGTTGCATCGTATATCCTTAAATTTATTTACATAATTCGTTCTTGTGGTTAGGCCGGTCAACGGAAGTCAACGCCACGTGTCACCGGGTCGGGTCGGGTTGCCACGTGGACCAATGAGGTGGTGCCACGTGGCATTTGTAAAATATACCACAAATTTTGCTACCCCCAGGATTTGAACCTGGGATATTTGTGTTGGAAGCAAGGCTTTGCCCAACTGGGCTAAGCATAGCTTCAAAAATATTACTCAAAATCTAATACATAACCTTACTAGTTATTTAGCGATTCGATAATAAGAAAAGTTCGATTTAGTTTTGGCATATCAATTTAAGGGGTTATATGGACCGTAAAAAATAAATAAATATCCGTCGGACTCGTTTTTAGTGCTCTTTCAATGGTATGCTAAAATTTTTCGACTTCGTTAAAACCTCAAAAATGCGGCGTCGTCGAAAATGCGAAACGTCCTTTTCCGAGGTTCAAAGGAAGTCGAAAAATTCCCGAGCATACCATTGGAAAGAGCACAAAAGCGAGTCCGACGGTATGCTCGGGAATTTTTCGACTTCGTTAGAACCTCAAAAAACACGAAAACGTCCTTTTTCGAGGTTCAAAGGAAGTCGAAAAAATTCCCCGAGCATACCATTGGAAAGAGCACAAAAAACCGAGTCCGACGGTATGTTCGGGGAATTTTTTCGACTTCGTTAGAACCTCAAAAAATACGAAAACGTCCTTTTCCGAGGTTCAAAGGAAGTCGAAAAAATTCACCGAGCATACCATTGGAAAGATCACGAAAAAACGAGTCCGACGGTATATTTATTTATTTTTTTGCAGTCCATATAACCCTTTAAATTGATAGGCCAAAAACTAAATTGAACTTTTTCTTATTATTGAATTGGGCTAAATAACTAGTAAGGGTTATGTATTAGATTTTGAGTAATATTCTTGAAGCTATGCTTAGCCCAGTTGGGCAAAGCCTTGCTTCCAACACAAATATCCCAGGTTCGAATCCTGGGGGTAGCAAAATTTGTGGTATATTTTACAAATGCCACGTGGCACCACCTCATTGGTCCACGTGGCAACCCGACTCGACCCGATGACACGTGGCACCACTCATGTGGTGACACGTGGCGTTGACCGGCCTAACCACAAGGACGAATTATGTAAATAAATTTAAGGATATACGATGCAACGATCTTTAACCAAAGGGGCTAACGTGTAAATTATAACTAACTTACTTAACGCCTGTTAAACTAAAGGATCGGTGTTATTTGTTTACCAACTTAGGGACTACGGTCTGACTTTAAACTTTCGAGACGAAATTACATTGGACAAACCACGAGACCATCCATGTAATTTACTCTTGTTATTATTGTTATTATTATGGTTTTCTAACTTGTCTCATAGGCACAAGAGTTAAGTATCTGTAATCTTAAAAAAGATGGGGCCACATAAAAGCACACTTATCCGTATTTTTATGTGAATTCGCATATCTTTTTAAGTGGGCCTTATGTCTTATAGTGTCTTAACTTGTGTCTACAAGCACAAATTAGAAAACCCTTATTATTATTAATATTATTATTATTATTATTATTATTATTATTATTATTATTATTATTAGAGTAAATTACACCGTTTGTCCTTGTGGTTTGCGTTGACCGCAGGGTTTCGTCCTTTGACCAAAAAAGTTGCACCGTTCGTCCTTAAGTGTGAAACGTTATGCACCATTCGTCCCTCCATCCAACTGGGCCCACCAACTCCCACTATCGACCGTTAACTGAGGTTTTTAAAGGGGTATATTCGTCATTTTCCTAGCATAAGGACGAACGGTGTAGATATAAGCATCACTTTTCCCCTTTCCCCTCATTTTTCACCTATTCACTCTATCTCTTAAAAATTTACTTCTCTCTCTCTCTTAATATCCGGTCACCGGAATCTTTCTCCGGTCACCATCTCTGGCCCTCTCTCGTTTTGGTCGTGTGGTATGTCCATAACCCCGTCACATCTAATCTTGTATTTTTTTTTATGTTTCGAATAATAATCATGTGGCAAGTGAAACACAATCACAAAAATCCAAATGAAACACAATCAAGATTGAATCTTTATCCCTCAAATGAGCGCTTAAACGAACCCCAAACACAACCTTTTTCTTTTATTTGACCCTGTTGAAGACCACGAGTACATAACTAAACTAACGAACCTTGTGGTTTTGGCTTCAAGACCTTTTCAAAGGTCTAAGGTAGGTTTATTTTGTTTTGTGTTTGTTTTGTTAACTGAACAAAAGATTGAATTAAACACGAGTTCTGTTCTTTCTTCGAAAAGTTCGGATATAAAAAGAAGTTTTATGCTTCTATAGAGATCTATGATGAGTTATGTTCAAACACTTAAGATCTTTAAAGATATGTAAATATGTGGAACAAAAAAACTGAGATCTTTGATAGTTTGCGTTGTTGTTGTTGGTGATGAGGAATTGTGTTGTTGATGTGAGACAGTGTAATGAGATGTGGACAGATAGGTTGTTGGCTAATGTTTGTTTCTGTGAGATTTACTTATCTTCTTTTACCGATTGATATAGAAAGCTCAATATATATATTTTTATTATTATTATTTTTTTATTATTATTTTTTTTAATTGATAAACCTGTGGTGGGTGGAATGGATGGTAGATTCTGATGATGGTAGATTCATGAATGGATGATAGCAAGATTGGTGTTGGGTGGAAGAGATAGTGTTGGTGTTGGGTGGAAGAGATGGTGTTGGGTGGAATGGGGTTTTGATGATAAAGATAGTGTTGGTGTTGGGTGGAAGAGATGGCGCGTGTACCTCAAAACCCGTTTACGATGGTGATATAAGGGTGGGTGTGGTGGTGTTTACCGATAAAGGTGGCGGTGTCACGGTGGTGATGGTGGTCGTGTGAGGTGGCAGTGCAGCAGTAGAGAGAGAGAGGTGGGAGATGTTTTATTTTAGGTTTAGGGTAAAATGAGGGTGGTGTAGGGTTTTAATAACCCCAGGGTAGTTTGTGTCAATTTTGCAAAGAAGATGGGCGCGGTGTAACTTAACGCAGGGACCATACGTGGGTTTAGGGTAAAATGACTAAATACTCTTTAAAAATCTCGATTAACCGGCGTTAGTGGGAATTGGTGGGCCCAGTTGGATGAAGGACGAGCAGTGCATAACGTTTCACACTTAAAGGCGAACAGTCTGTTTTTGGTCGAAGGACGAAACCTGCGGTCAACGTAAAACCACAAAACAAACGTGTAATTTGTAATTTATTATTATTATTATTATTATTATTATTATTATTATTATTATTATTATTATTATTATTATTATTATTATTATTATTATTATTATTTATTTATTTTTTATTTTTTATTTTTTTTTTTATTTTTATAAACATTACTTTATTAAACTCAAAGGATTCTGAAAAATAGTGGGAAGCCGAGATCTTAACCCGGCCCCACTCCTCTAGCTATAAAAAGCTAATCATGCTAAAAATATGAGAAAGCAACACGTCTTCCGATGTCTTGGGTTATCGAGAACTTTCGGATTCGACTTGAAAGTAGCACAACCAGCCATGGATCCGGATTTTTGACCGTGTGTGGCACGATTCTTTGCTCGATTCACTTCGTGAATAATTCTTAATTTTAGTTCAATCTGTTGGGGTAAAACTAGTTTTTTTTTTTTTTTTTTTTTGAATTCGGCTAATATAAGTCTCTTAAATCATACAGTAGACAACATTATAAGTTTACAACATTATTATAAGTAAATATGTTTTACGAAATATTAGGTAAACAAAAGATTTTGATATGTAATGGGAAAACTAAGTAAAAATAATACCAAAGTCACCAGCCTTGGCCCCCATATGGCTACGTATCTAATATCAACAAAAAGTAAAGTACTACTGTATAAGAAAGTTAACTAAAAGAGCAAATAGGACAAAACATTTACTGTTCATAATCTTCAACCTCCCTATCTTTTATTCTTTCTTCTTTTTATTCAAAAACACAACTCAAAACACCTCTAAATCAAGTGTTGCACTTTCAGGAAATTAGTAAAATTCACAAGAAATATACATTGCGTCCCCAAAAAGCATGTGTGGCACGTGCCACAGGTGGATCGTATGTAGATCCGCCCCTGGCCACAACATCCATCTCAAGTTCCCTAAAAAAAGAGAATGAGAAGGGGAGAGACTCATATCCAATATCTGCGCACTTGGTTTATAGTTGATGAAAAGGATTAACCACAATATCACAACTATAATTGTTTGTTACTATAAAATTTCGTTGTTATATATCGGTACGCGGCTATTTAATTAATAAGTAGACGTTGTTTTATCACTTATCCAGGAAGAATGTGTGTATTCTTCGGATATATGGTGTTTAATCGGAGTATTTCATGACTATTTCTGATTTGTATTTTTGTACATTATGATTTGTATTTGTACCTAAAAGATATGTTTTTGGTAAGTTTTGAACTAGTAATTTCTTGTAATGTCTCGAGACTACTTTATAGTTAATACTAAGGGCCTGTTTGTTTAGTTTTTATATTAAGTTCTGTTAAACTAAAATGTCAATACGGATATATATTATACGTATGTAAATGAATAAATGATTGTTTGTTTTGTATCTTTGAATAAAGTGGTGAATTAATAAAATTATTGTTATACCTTTTATTTGAAATAAGTGATGATTAGTGGTTAAGAAGTGGAAGGGTAAATATGTAAAAGTAGTATAAAAGTGATGACTTAATATAGACTACATTCTCGCCTTTTTCAGAAGTCATCCATTTAAATTAAGCACCAAACAAACACTCAATTAGTGACTTAATTAAATTACCTATTTTACAATTAAGACTCTTTAAGTCATTATCAAACACCACCTAAGCCACCTTAATGTTATTACATATAACCGAATAAGGTTTTTCCTGTATCATATATTTCAAGCAAGTTTTTAAATCAAATTTATGCAATTATTTTTAAATATCACGTAAATCAAAATAAGATGGATTGTGTTCTCTCAACTCTCAAGTATCACTTAAGAAGAAAAGTAAAAAAAAAATGAAGTGAAACAAAAAAAGTTGTGTTCTCAAATGTCACTTAGAAAGAAAAGAAAAAAAAAAAACACTAAAAAAGTGATTTGATTGATTTTAAAGAAAAATATTTTTTTTAAAAATTAGGCCGAAAATATTTATTTCTAATTTCTTTAATTTACTTGCTCAGAAAACTTGAGAATGAGATTTTGAGCAAAAAAAATTTCACTCCTTTCACACTTCAAGAGTTCAAGATTCTCAAGTTCCACTTTTCTCAACACCCTTTATTTCTACAGCTTTTTCCCATGTTACAAACAAATGAAATAAAGTTCCTAATTCGAAGGGAAATTCGCTTAAAAGAGAATTAAAGATTCCATTTGCAATAGCTTTCTAGTTTCCACCCTTTTATTATTATCTTGAAAAATGCAAAATAAGACCCATGTAATTAAAGAATGTATATTTCACAGAGTACAATACAGCAAACTTCATGCATTTTCAAAGAAAATCTCAAATTTCAAGATAAAGAGATTAAAAAAGCAAAATTTGAAAACATAGGTCAAAAGTGAGATCTGTGAAGCTTCTGCCCCCACATCCGCATTAATGATGGGATTAGTTTCTAGAGTACTTGATAAAAAACTATTCCTCTAGGTTTTTTTTTTTTAAAAGGCGTTTGATTCGCTGTAATTCGTTGTAATTCTTTGTAATTATAATCTGAACTACATTCCAATCATGTTTGATTGGCAAGGTGAAAGGAATTGTAATTCAGATTACATTCTGATGTTGTTTGGTTTGCGTTATAATTGTAATTCATCATTACAATTACATCAGTGGGGAATTTAAATTACATGGGAAGTTGGATGGAAAGTTTTGAATTACGTCGTAATTGATTTTGTTTACTTTAATAATAATAATAATAATAATAATAATAATAAAAAAATAATAATAATAAAATAATTATAATAATAATTAATAATATTATAATAATTAGAATAAAAATAATAATAATAAAATAAAATAATAATAATAAAATAAAAATAATAATAAAAAAATAAAATAATAATAATAAATAATAATAAAAATATAATATTAATAATAATAATATAATAATAAAATATTAATAATAATAATGAATAAAATAATAATAATATTAATAATAATAATATAATAAATAGTAATAATAATAATAATAAATGATAATTAATAAATAATAATACAAATATTAAAAATAAATAATAAAATAATAATTAATAATAATAATAATACATTATTATTATTATTATCATTATCATTATTATTATTTATTATTTAATAATAATAAAATAATAATAATAATAAATAATAAATAATAATAATGATGATAATAATAATAATAATAATATTAATGATAATAGTATTAATGATAATAATAATAATATTATTATTATTATCATTATTACTAGTTGTTATTTAATAATAATAATAATAATAATAATTAATATAATAATGATAATAATAATAATAATAATAATAATAATATATTATTATTATTTTATTATTATTTTTAATATTATTATTATTAATTATTTTTTTTTAATTATTACTATTTATTATATTATTATTAATTATTATTATTATTATTTTATTTATTATTATTTTATTATTATAATAATAATTATTATTATTATTATTATATTATTTTATTATTAATATTATATTTTATTATTTTATTATTATTATTATTATTATTATTATTTATTTTAATATTATTATTATTATTTAATAATAATAATAATAATAATAATATATTATTATTATTTTATTATTTATTTTAATATTATTATTATTAATTATTAATTATTATTTTTTATTATTACTATTTAATATATTATTATTAATTATTATTATTATTATTTTCTTATTATAATAATAATAATTATTATATTATTATTATTTTATTTTTATTATTAATATTTTATTTTATTATTTTATTATTATTATTATTATTATTATTTATTTTTAATATTATTATTATTTTATTATTATTATTATTACTATTTATTATTATTATTATTATTATTATTATTATATTAACTTTTAAATTTTATAAAAAAAATTGAATTATATTATGTTGCTAGTCAACCAAACACATTGATAGATTTTATCAATTACAATTACAACACATTACAATTACAACACAATCCAATTCTTTAAATTACAATTACATCAAATTCCAATTCTTTCAAAGATTACAATTCCTTCAAAAACATTCTGTGAACCAAACGCCCCCTAAAAGTTATTCGGAAAAAGGACAACAGATAATCAAAGTGGATTTATTTGTATTGAATTTGTATTAATATTTGTGTTAGATTAATATTTGTATTTGTATTACCAACGGACCTTTGGTTCAGCGGTATAAAAGTTGTACCCTTCTAGATAAGGTCTCAAGTTCGAGTCTTGTCTAGGGTGATAAGGGTTTTCTCTCGCGTGCGTAAAGAGAAGGGTGTCATTGCCTTCTGGGTTGGACCCAACCTGGTTGTGTGGGCTCGCTACACCTTCTGGACTAGGGGTCATGTAGCCACAATTGCGGTTAAAAAAAAAAAAATTGTGTATTTGTATTGGTGTAGGCTCAAGCTCAAATATTAGGTTAGTCATTAGTATAAATATTGAATCTCGTGTAAACATTATTATCAATTAATAAGTTATCATATCCGGTCATCTGCTACTTGCTGATGATTCGAAAAGATCCTGATTTATTTATTTTCTTTCGCTTTATATGTTCATTTTATTGGTCTTTCTATCTAATCCAAAACAATTTTTTCATCGATATAATGAAAGTCAATTGCAACAAGTTATTGTTATTATATTTTTTTCAGTTTATTTTAATTGTCAACTTTCATAAAAGTCGGTTCACTTTTTAGTCGTCTGCCATAAATTGGTTAGTTTTTGTTTAACATTTAAGAACAAGAAAAGAAGAAAAATATTTGTTTAGAGTTTATTTTTGTTAAAGTTTGATTGTTTTTGAATTTTGGTACAAAGAATTTCTTTTGTCTTTGATGTCGACATCAAGACCTTTTGTTAGATTGTTTCATTATAAATATTATTAATTCTCGTCCAAAACGACGCCGTTTTGGCGTTTGAAAAAAGTTGACGAAACGACAATTTTGGCCAGAAAATAAAGGGCAAAACGACATTTTCGAAACGACGTCGTTTCGGTCGTTTGGAAAAATGGCAAAAAGTACCCCTCCAGTCAACAATGCTTTGCAAAAGGAGCCCTTCGTTTAAACGCGTTTGGAAAAGTGGCAAAACTACCCTCCAAATAAACATGCTTTGCAAAAGTGGTCCTTAATTAGAAAATGACTAAAAGTACCCCGAAGTTTGATGATTTTGCAAAACCAATCCTAAAGTCAACAATGCTTTGCAAAAGAGTCCTTAATTCGAAAAATGGCTAAAAGTACCCACGGTGTGTCACATTTTGCAAAACCAATCCTATTTCGTTTGGCATTTGAAAAAAGGTTTTCAAATTCAATCGTGAACTTTATTCGTTAATATGTAATTAAGGATCTTGCGAATTCATTAAATATGTATACATATATATTAAAAAAAAAATGCATAAAAAATTTCACACACAATTTAAACACCACACATATAACATAAAAATAAAAGCAAAGAACCCGCTGCAACGCGCGGGTGCATCATTCTCGTTTGATAAACAAGCTGGTGGCTTCTTGATTTAAATATTGAGATGGATCTTGTATTATGAGAATTGATACTCACACCATACTTTTTGATTAATGCACCATAATCTGTGCATTACAGTTTGTACTGTATAATACTGTAATGCACAATTTGTGGTGAATTAATCAGAAAATATGATGTGAGTATCACTTCTCTTGTATTATAGACTCAGCGTGGACTCGAATTGAATTTTTTTTTTTTTTTTTTTTTTTTGAATTACATATAACTTTTAATTTAATTATTTGAATGCATAATATACATTGTTTTTAAAATATGTTTGAGTAATATGAAATTTTCAAATTTAAAAAGGGGATATGAAATTGCCCCATTTATTTGGGTTCTTCTTTCGTCAACTTCCACAAAATCTACTGATATTCTTTTACTCGACTGAATCAAAGTCGATTGTTTTTTTTTTGTTTATTCTTTAGTCAAGTATAATACAAGTCGATTTTTCTTTTCTCCTTTAGTCAACTCAACCCTCGTTCATAATGACGAACGATGCTCCCTCACTCCTATTTTATCCCATACCGATAAACTCTATGCAACTAACTCAATCACTAATCAAATTACTAATAAACTTGATGTTGATAAAGCAAACTATGTTGCGTGGTGTTAATTATTTAAAAATCATTGTGTAAATTTTGATGTGTTAAAACACATCACGGGTACATTTTTAAATGCAACAAGTGCGGCTCCTTCAACTGCTGAATGGCTTAAGGAGGATTCAATAGTTAACTCTTTGAGCTTTTTAACCCTTTTCGAAACCCTACAAGGTAGGCTCCTTACGGCTTATCCTAAGCTTGCTAAAGATGACTGGGATCTTATTAAAGCCATTTTTCTTGACAATAAACGCACTCGTACTATTGCTTTAAAGGTTGAACTACGGGTTCGTACTATTTCTTGACAAAAGATGCTTGCTGAGTTTCAAGACAGTTTAAGCGTTCGTTCCCCTCCCGCTCCAACTGTGGAGGCTGTAAAGTGAACTTATTTGTATTTAATTTGTATTAGCATTTGTGTTAGACTAGTATATGTATTTGTATTGGTTTAGGCTCAAGCCCAAGTATTAGGTTAGTCATTTGTATAAATGTTAGGTCTCATTTAAACACTATTATCAATCAATATTATTAATTAATCAAATAACGTCTTACATATATCACTAAAAAATTGTTCTTTAATGAAAAAAAAGTGTCACTAAAAGTTAAAAAATATCGCAAAACGTAAAGAAATATCAACAAAAGTTATAAAAATATGTCACTTGACTTTTTGAGTGCTTTTTACATTTAAAAAGCGTAAGTAACAGCGTAATAGGTAAAAATATATTTACAATTACAAATAAAAGTGTAAGCGTAATTTTTCTGCCTTTTATGACACATATTCTTCACAAAAAATGGCATTAAATCTTAAAATTTTGGCTTTTGCCAACACTTTTAAAAATGCCACTACAAATGTTTAAGAAATAACCACAAATGCACTTTATAAACCGCTTTATTTTAGTGACACTTTACAAGGCCTTGGTTTAAAAAGGTGGTATAACCCGAACCACAAACCGAAAAAACCAAAATAACAGCAAAAACTAAACCGAAAAAATTGTCCAAAGCAAAAATTAACGGTTCGGTTTTAGAAAATAGAAATACCAAATTTTGTAGTGCGGTTTCGGTTTCCACTAAGAAACCAAACCGCAATAAGCGCACCAGACCACTCTGCCATATTCATATTTTTTTTGCTTTTGCATATATATATCATCTCGAAAATGCAAAATTGCATATATATCCAAAGCATGCATAAAAAACTTGTACAAAGGATATATATGCAATTATTTATTTTGGGAGGGATATATATGCATTTTTGCCTTTTTAAAAAAAAAAAAAAAAATCTGATTAAAGTTCATAGTTTTGGTATGATAAGATGCTTTTGTTTATATTTTCCTAATTAGTTATTTCAAACACATATTATTGGTTAATTATTGTGTGAATTTTAGGTCATATATATATATATATATATATATATATATATATATATATATATATATATATATATATATATATATATATATATATATATATATATATATATATATATATATAGGGTAGGCTCTTTCGAACCAAGAAAGGTCGAGAATCATGGAACACACGTGACCAATCATTTAATTTCAGTATTTAAAATAGTTTTAATTAATTAAAAGGGTATTATGGTACTTTACATGTTTGACAATTATACATCAATTTTGACCTTCCTAAAATTCCGCATGAATTCATTTAATCGACACTATTATATTTATTTTTTTAAAATCACCAGATTGTATGTATGAAGCTTAGCGTATCATTACATCCTTAAAATTATCATGATTTTTTATTGTTATTTTATTTTATTTTCCTTATTATGTTGTATTTTTGTTTTTCTCATATGAAATATATGTATTAATTTTATATACATGTGCTTCGATCTTTTTATAATTCCAAATAAGCCAAAGGTATAAACGATAATATTATTCTTGTTAAATTGAACTGCCAATCTAGGAAACAAAATTGTATCATTATATATAGCATTAATTTCATGCAAGTTACAAGAGCTTAATTAGTGAAATATATTGAAAGATTACATGTGCATTTATCGTGCACATGTGCATTACATGTGTATACAAAAAAGATTACGTATGTACATGGGCGGGCAATCGTACTCGTCGTCTTTATATCACACAAGTGAAACACATAATGCTCACGTGCATTCGTATTTAACGGTATCTACATGTGAGTCATTGTCAAATGAAAAATACATGTGCATGCATAATCGTCTAATGAACCTATACTCGTGTGCATATGTGTTCATGAGTAAACATGTATGCACATATAATTTCATCACGTTCATAATCTTCCTCCCTCACAAGTGGTGTTGTAGTATGCCCGTTTGGTTTCATCGTGCTCATAATCTTACAATACAAGAATTCATGATAAACCTGAAAATAAACATTACTCGTAATCGTAATCTTAAGCATTAACTTTAAGTTTAATGAAATGTTGCAACTTACTAATCTAAAACATCATTACAACATGAACTTTAATTCAATTACAAAGAACTAAAAAAACAAGTGAGAGTTGATGAGTGTATACATGTGCATTCAAACTTATTTTGTCATTAACCATGTTTCCAAAAGTGCATACGTGTACAATTGTATAAATGTCACTTGAACCGCATTTGTACATGTTTCAATATTCTTAAAAACTGTGCATTTGTACATGCTCCACTCTGCATAATATCTCTGTAATAAAATGAATTCGGAACAAAGATGTGCACCTGCACATGTTTTCGAAGACTTGCATGTGTACATGTTTCGAAGATGTACATTCGGACATGCTCAGCTCCAAACAAATATGTACACATGCACATGTTTTCAAGTATGTGTACATATACATATTTCGACACTCTTCAAAGATGTGCACTTGTATATGTTTCGAATGTGTACGTGTAACTAAGTATTGTTACATCATCGAATATCGATTCAATCATGTTAAAAGAAAAATTCAATAAAAATAAGAACACTAAAAAAATTGAAACATAAGTACAAAAACAAAAACAATGGACAGAAATAAAAATACAAAAACATCCTTATATCTAAATTAAAAACATATATGCACTTTCAATACATTTAAACTCCAAAAATGTAAAAAAAACGTATATACAAAAGGCATCAAATTAACCAAAAACGGTAAAAACACATATGCACTATCAATAACGCATATACAAATTAAACCATGAAAACTCTAAATTGTAATGTACATTTACTCACACATGAATATGCCTTGACATTTAACAAATTTCAAGACAAAACTAAAACAAAGTAGGAAATTCACTTTATTGTTTCAAGACTCCAACAACCAATTTATCTCTACAGATGGATGAGAACAAAAAAAAATCATGTACACTATACATGGTATACATGATTTAAAACACATATGCAATACCTTTTCTATAAATTTTATAGACCTAAAACTCAGCCTACTTTTATACAACATTGATAAATATCATATTTTATCATCAAATACATCCCAACGATTAGTCCTATATCAAGTTTTAAAAAGACAAGTCTCCACCTAAAAAAAACAAGATCTGTGACAAAAGAATGACACAAGGAACCAATCTATATGCAAACTTTTTGTAGATGTTGATGTAAATAGAACAAAAAAGACAAAGAAAAAATTATCCTAAAACTTCTACAACCATCTAATTCTTCAACCAACCACTAATTAATATACGTAATCCGATTTTAAAACGATTAGATCTATAACCCGATTTCAAAACATGAATTAATAAACAAACCTTATCATAATCATCATTCTAAATCGTCATCTGTATTGATTCGTTAGGCATATGTCGATTGATGAAGATGACGTCCGGGAAAATTTTAAATTGAGGCGGCTAGGAGACCCAAAGGTTTGATGGTAATTTTGGATAGTTAAATGTGAAATTCCTATGCAGATCTTGTTTTGTTGCTATGGTATACGCAGATCTTGTTTTTGTTGCTATGGTGGAATTTGGGAGAGAATATATATAGATCTGGTTTTTTTTTCTTCATATCATTTGATCTAAAAGTGTGGTTATCAGTTATTGAATAGTTAAATGTGAAATTCCATTAGTACCCCTATGCCATTTATGAAAATTTACAGGATCTTTTATTTAATTACAGTTATACCACTAACATTTATAACCATTGATCAAAAATGGAAGGCTTAGACGGGTTCGCAGATTCTCGACCTTTTCTTGGTTAAAATAACCTTACATATATATATATATATATATATATATATATATATATATATATATATATATATATATATTCAATTTATCATCAAATTTTTAAAATTCTCCATTTCATTTTACTTTTACTATCATTTAGATTTATAATTTCATACTAATAAACAACATTTTGCATATATATTTCAACCCATCATGTAACTTTGTGATATATTTTTCATATAACAAAAACATATACTAAAAAAATAATTTGAAATAAAAACTTAAAAAAAACTGCAAAAAACCAAACAAAAAAAACCAAAACCGAAAAAACAAAAAAAACCAAAACCAAAATTGAAAGTAAAAAACCATGCGGTTGCGAATTCTCATTTTCTAAAAACCGTAAAAAGTTACGGTTTCAGTTTGGTTTTCACCAAAAACAACACCATGCTCACCCTAATACAACATTACTTTTCCTTTTTTAAATATGTATTTGTAAACAAAGAACACTTTAATTAAGATAATCAAACTTAATGTAGTTTTTCATGTTTAACATAGACATTTTTATCACTATCCAATATTTAAAAATGGCAATCCATCTTTTTTGAACAACATAACAAAAAAGGGGGCACATATTTAAAGACCAACCACATAGGTATTTTGTTTGCACACAAATATACTAGAACATGCAATGAAATGCAATGAATACATATATATTTTTTTTTAGTGGTGGGCCATAATTAAAATTGGACAATTATTATGTAATAAACCAAAGGGTATGACAACAACAAGCTGTTTGTTTTGTTTTCCTCTTTCACTTGTGTGTTCCTACATGTTAAAAATGTGTCTTTGGATACTCTACTAGATTTCTTCTTCTTCATTTAGTACAAGCTGCTGCTTAAAGAACTTGTACTGTACATCTCTCCTCTGCAGTACTATCTTGTATTTTGCTGTCTTTGATTGGCTGAATATAATGTGAATTAAGAGCTGAGCTCAATTGGGTATCTTTTGTTTTGTGTTTTGTATATGGGTTTTGGAAATCTTGGATTTTGGTGACTTCAATCTTGCTAAATCAATGTGCCTTATTTTGTGTTTTATAGGCTTCTAAAGCTTAAAGATTTAATTTTGTAGACTTGAATCTTGCTGAAACATTGTGGTGTTGTGTGAATAAAGATTTTAGTTTAATTAGGTGTTTTGTATGTACTAAAAAGTTGTCTATAATCTTGCTGAATTAATGTGGTTCTGTGTGAATTAAGGCTTTAGCTCAATTGGGTATCTTTTGTTTTATGTTTTGTATGTGGGTTTGTTCAATCTTGGATTTTGGTGACTTGTTGAATCAATGTTGTGTTTTAGCTCATTTGGGTGTCTTGTTATCTGTTAACTAGGTTTATTATATAGTTAAAATCTTGAATTTTGTTGACTTTAATCTTGCTGAATCAATGTGGTTTTGTGATTTGTAGATTGTATGTTGTTATCTTTAAAAAAGGTAAAATTATTAATCTTGTTAGACTTAAATACAAGTGTGGATAGATTTGAGCTTAATTGAGGGTTTTGTGGTTTGGTGCGGGTTGACTTATAATCTTGCTGAAAGCAATGTAGTTTTGTGTGAATCAAGATTTGAGCTCAATTGCGTGTTCTGAGTTTCGTTGTTTGTGGTTTGTAGTTGGTTTCTTGAAAAGTTAAGAACTGAATTTTGCTGGCTTCATTAGTGCAGAAATAGCGAGCTGTTTGTGTGTTCATCTTGCTTTAATCAATGCGGTTCTGTGTCAATGTGGATTTAGCGCAATTGGGTGTTTTTAAGTTTTGTGGTAAAGATGAACCCGATCCTGCAAAATTGACATAAAATTTCGAAACTTGTTCTCCCTTTGGATGTTTGAAGTGTAAATTTAACCAGCATATGTTCAGGTTATGCTGTTTTCTGGTCATATCACGCCTCGATTTCACTGCATTGTTGCGTAGGGTATATGACATTGGCCCTTCATCTGAAATAATCTCTCGATTTGACAATTTCTGCCAATGTACATGCATGTAAATCAGCTGTAAAAGATTTCAAAATATATCTTTTTTACATCCCCTTGCAAGTGTTTAGTCATGTATGTATGGCTTCACACTAGTCTTCTATTATATTTTTGTGTTTGTTTGGTTTACGTGAATTGGACCCAATGCTGACCAGAGCGCACCATGGCTCACACCCATGAACCTCTGGTCGCAAAGGAGTAACCTTGACTATTTCTCTAGTAGTCTCCGCATAGGGTGGACCACATTGAGTTCTTGTATTTTGTCTACGAACCAATACCATTTAAATCTATTCGCGATGCTAATTTGGTTGAATTTACAATTTTTTCTCTATTTGTTTTTGTGTTCAATATTTGCTAAAGAAAGTCAAATGCCAGTTTTTGACCATTGATCTTGAACTGCAGGATCGAAGGTTGCGGTCAAAGTGTATCAGAACAATGAGGTTTGAAATGTTGCTTGGATATATCCTGCTTATGTATGGAAGTTTTTCGGTTGCATTAGGTAAGTATCAACTATCTTCAACATCTCATGATTCTCTTTTTTGGCGAAACTTGTTACTTTTCTAATTCGAATTTCTTAAACTGCCTTAAAATAAGCAGGTAGACAGTTTTACCCAAACAACCTTTTAAGTCACATTCTTAAATTTTACAGGTGGATACGTGGGAATAAACATAGGCATTGATCTTTCCGACCTACCATCACCAGAACAAGTGGTCGCAATCCTGAGATCCCACCAAATAACACACATACGCCTCTTTGACGCCGATAATCACTTACTCAGTGCACTTTCCGACACTGGAATTGAAGTTATGGTCAGTGTTACAAATGAGGAAGTGTTACGTATAGGACAGTCTCCAGCTGCAGCTGCTTCTTGGATCAATAGAAACATTGTAGCATTTGTACCCTCAACGAACATAACCTCGATAGCAGTTGGCAGTGAAGTCTTATCCGTGATCCCAAACGTCGCCCCTGTGTTAGTATCCGCTATGCACAATCTTCACAAAGCCTTAGTTTCTTCAAACCTTAATAATGGAGTCAAAATTTCAACTCCGGTATCAATGGACATAATCCCTAAACCATTCCCGCCATCAACAGCCACATTCAACGCCACGTGGAACTCAACTATAACTGAACTTCTTGATTTTTTAAGACGCACAGATTCATTTTTTATGTTAAATGCTTATCCGTACTATGGTTATGTACAAAGCAACGGTATTTTCCCCATCGAGTATGCACTTTTTCAACCGTTGAGTCCGGTCAAACAAATTGTTGACCCAAACACACTCTTTCATTATGATAGTATGTTTGATGCTATGGTGGATGCTGCTTATAACTCAATAGCAGCCTATAATGGTTCGGTGATTCCGATTGTTGTGACGGAGACTGGGTGGCCATGGGCTGGTGGGGCCAACGAACGTGACGCTACCGTTGACAATGCAGAGAAGTTTAATAATAATTTGATTCAGCGTGTTATGAACGATTCAGGCCCACCTAGTCAGCGGACGATTCCTATGAATGCTTACATCTATGAGCTGTTTAATGAAGATAAAAAGCCGGGACCCCTTTCAGAGAGAAGTTACGGTGTGTATTTTAGTAACGGGACTTCCGTTTATACCTTTAATTTGGGTGCATCAGGGGACGCCACCGTGAATGCTTCAGGTGGTTTTTGTGTTGCAAGAAAAGGAGCTGATACTGATAGTTTACAAGATGGGTTGAATTGGGCATGTGGGCCGGGCCAAGCTAACTGTAGTGCTATTCAGTCAGGTCAACCGTGTTTTATGCCGGATACAGTTGAAAACCATGCTTCGTTTGCTTATAATGATTACTATCAAAGAATGCGAAGTGTTGGTGCAACATGTGACTTTAGCGGTACAGCCATAACAACCATGGTTGATCCCAGTACGTAACATACCAATCCTTCTTTTTCTTTTTAGGTTTCATTGTTTTTTATTTTACACCAGAATCACGAAGCAATGCCTTCGTGTACTGTTTTAGTCATTTTGTAGAAAAATGAAAATCCCTTAAAAACAAGCTCTAAAGATTGTTCAGCATTACCTTAGAGATGTTAATATACGGCTACAAAATGACCAAATAGGATATGCAACCTTTTTTTGTTTTTTCTAACGACTTTGATGTCTAAAAATAGAATTATGACTAAAACAGGACAAATAAAAAGTAATTAGGTATTCTACTCGATAAAGCCATTTCTTTTATTGTATTACCTATGGTGGCAAAATGGTTAATCGCTAGTGTATCTTCCTTTTGCAGGTTACGGGTCGTGCATATTTACAGGAAGGTAAGAACACAGATCTATACAGCATTTTTTCTATCATAACCAAAGTCCTGTATTTTTTGTTCTTTCAAATGTTAACATGTAAACCTGTTTGTGAACAGTACTAATTCAAGCAGCGGTGGTCTAGTTCCGCCTGCATTTGGACCAGTGGGGCCTCCTGGAAACATATCACCACGTCAACTTCCTGAAGTCTGGTCTTTACTTTTGGTCACAGTGGTATTGTTGGTTTTGTAGATTTTTTTTGGGGAGTCTTGTATAGCTGATATTCGGTGCGCTTAGCGTTTTTATGATGGTAAGTGTTTGGAATATCACGATATTCGACAGAAATTTTAGATTAAATTGGTTAAGGGTATGGATGTAATTGCAGAATCTTGGGCTATTTAGGTTACTGGTTTGCAAAGTTTTGTAGCTTTAAGCAAATTTATCTATTGGAGTATGTTTGTTGAAATTTTGAGTGGCTGATTAAGGTCCAAAAATGGCTCCAAATTTACATTTTTACATGTGGTAAACATATCTAGCAAATAGATAAGGGAATACGAGTAAAAAAGGCTCACCCTCCCCGGTAACCTAAACACCGAAAACCTAATACCGTTTTATACATAACATGTAGCAAATGGATCACCATAGTTGTATACTTTTGTTACTTACAGTTGGATGATAGTCATGAGCTGTAATTTTTCTAAGGATTAAGGACTTTTGTCAACATATTCTTCTTGTTATGTTGAGTTTCAAATGAGTAAGCTAGTGACAGTATATGACTATATTTCTTGATAGATAAAATACTTGTACAATCCAATTGCTCCATATACCACAATTTTTGTGTTTGATATTTTTTTTTTGATTAATTTTTTTATGCAAATCGAGTAGGTGTTTAGGTTAGCTTATCTTGAATAGCTTATGCTTGTCATATTATCAACTTCCAAAGTTAATAAGCTCTTCTATATAACACCTCCACCATACTTTTAGGGTGCGTTTGGTTTGTTATAAGGAATCATTATCGGTAATGGTATCATTATAGGGTGGAATGAAAATAAAGATATTATTGTTGATATTGTTGTTTGTTTTGTTAATATGATATGAGTGTGATTTCAAAAAGTGCCCATTTATTATTTTATGTGATGATAAATAAATAAAGTAGAGAGACTCACGGGAATCTATAAAAAACCCACCTCTACTTACTTCAATGAATCTATGACTATGAAATGATAGTTTGACTGTGATAGTAGTAAACCAACCATTTGATATGACTTTCATAGTCATTCCATCATTCCCATATACCTAAACCAATACCCTTCAAAGAAACTAGACGATTGTTCGCGGTAAGCTCAAATCTCATAAATAAGTCGGTCAAAAAGTCGGAAACAATCAAAAGATAATTTAGTGAGTGACGATTATATGTATCCCGCCGTTTCACACATAACATATGTCATGTAAGATACTTTTTAATACTTCACCCGTCTCAAAATATAAGTACTGTTTGACTTTTTAAAGTCTTATTTTTCCAAATTTGATCTTACATAATTTTTGTTTGTATTATATAATACTTTATGAAAATTATGCCAATAAAATACATTTAAAACTCAATCCATTTATATATTTTACTATTATATAACATGAAAAGAAAATAGTTAAAATGAAAGTTGAAAAAGAAATATTTTAAAAGTCAAAATGAATTTATATTTTAAGAGAGGAGTATAAAACATTTAAAAAACTCTTATCTATGATATGTGAGTTGATCATCAACCTAAAAATTATGCGTTCAAATCTTGTTAGAAATATTTATGAAATATATCTTTACTACATAATAATGTATTTAGAACTTCCTATAAAAGGAAGTTTTAAAAATATAAGCCTACGCATGTTATTATAATTAGTAATTCATATAATTAAAAAAAGAAGCACAATGTACAACACTTTAATGCATATAATTTTCAGACGTTCAAGACAAGAAGCCTAGCGTACACCACTTTAATGCACATATTGAAAAAAAATCACATTATTGCTATTTAATATAGTCAATTAATTAATTGATCAATAAATACAGTTAATATAGTTATTAAAACACCCCTAACATAATAAATACAAATTATCAAGCATATTGTACAACCAAATTAAACACAATTCATACATTAAATGATTGATAAATTCAAGCCCAAACGGGCAACAACACAAATGGGCTTGAGCGAATAAAGCAGCAAACGGCTTCGGCCGAATGGAAGCAATTAAACGAAATTTTGAAATCAGAATTTATCATCGAAAAGAATATAATAAACTAAAATCATGATTCACTGAAAATTTTATTTGCAGTCCGCCACGCAACGCTCGAAGACTTACATTAAACGTCACTAATACAAATAATAAAACACATTATACAATATTAAAGTTCGAAGGCGACAGAACGAAAATGGTACGGTAGTCGGTAAAGACGCAAACGGCCGAACAACGGTGCGGCCAACGGACCCAGACGGCTAAATGAAATTTCGATATCAAATACACGATTCTGAAAATTTATTTTAAAGACTGCACGAACGCTATGTAAGATCTCATGAGTCGTAAACAGACGACGTAATACTTGTATGTGGGCGTACTTTTTTTTATGCTATCCAATTCTTCCCACCTTCTCCTCCTATTTCTTCTCCACTTTTCTTCCCATCGGACCACCACATCCCCGCCTTTCAAGTCAGGTAATATATGCATTTCTTTCATTATTTTTAATGGGTTTTGCTTATTTTCACTTGTGCTCAAAAGGGTTTCATTATTTTTGCTTCTGTGTTAGAATTGCTTTTTATTTTTACTTAACTTATGGGCTGTCTGGATTAGCTTATTTTATGAGCTTATTAGCTTATGAAGTTTTGGAAAAGCTGATAAGCTCACTTTTTTCACCTTATTATATTGAGTTTATGGACTTGAGAGTTGAGCCACAGGCTCAAGGTGATAAGGACCTTATAAGGTGAAAACTGTGAGCTTTATTCGCTTTTCCAAATCTTAATAAGCTGATAAGCCCATGAAATAACCTAATCCAAACACCCCTTTAGATAATGATGGTGAGTTTTACTGTTTTAGTATGAAAAATCTTTTAGTTGTAGCTTAGGATATACTTTTTCATTTTTCAACATGGACCTAACCTTGATATACTATTTTCACTGGACTTGTGAAATTATAAAAAAAATACCTGTGAAGTTAATGGTAACTGCGGGTTACATGTAGATTCGGCACACATTTAGGCTCGTGTAGGGACTTTTTGCTTACATGGTTGCCTCATAGAGGGTTTGTTTGCTACTTTTACATTATTTCTTGTAACCATATTGTGTTATTATTAATGCTACATCAACAACAGACTTCTACGCGCTTTCCGTGTATGCTTTAAGTCTCCTCATGCCACCCAAATATGTATTGAGTATACAAATAACCGGCGTTTAGTTAATTTAACAGGCGTGTGTAGTTTAAACAAGTTCAAGGATTTGATATTCCAAAATTCGTTGTGCCGAGAAGGGTTTCACTATTTTTGCGTGTGGATTAGAAATACTGTTCTTCCCATTGGACCACCCGCATCTCCGCCCATCATCTCAAGTGAGGTATTAATTGTGGGTTGGTTTGGATATTCTTGTATTATTATTAGCGGGTTTTGTTTATTATTACTTTGAAAAGGGTTTCAATTTCATTATGCTAATATGTGGGTTAATCATATACTTAATATTGGTTAAACTTATTGTACTTCAGTTCTAAAGGTTAATTGTCTTCTGTATTTTGGATATGAATGTTTTATATTATATTAACTCATTTGCATAACTTATTATCCTCAAATGGTTTTTTTTTTGGTAACCATGGTTTCCGACCTTTTGGCCGACAAATCCACGGGGTTTGAATCCACTACCACACAGACTCAAACCGGGTAAAGCCCTCCCTTTCCAGGAGGTTGGTGTGGCCACTTTAGGGTTGTTTGCACCTAGCAGGAATTGATTGAGACCTCACACATCTTAGAGTCAGTGATAGTCACAAGCCCTTTTGCCACCAGGGGCCACCCCCGAGTGGTTTCCTCAAATGGTTTTTGATAGATTTAAGTTACTAAACTTGTTTAAAGTATACGAAGTTGTGAAATTAATGGTTAATATTGATTAGTAGCGCATATTTAGGGCGCAGGTGTTTTTTTGGTTACATGGATACCGCATAGAGAGCATCTTTGTTGATTTATTATTAATGCAATATCAACAAAGAATGTTCCTGTGTGTTATCTAGGTAAGAGAAAGATGTCTACGTGACACTCGGATATGTGTTGCATTTGGAAGTAAACCAAAGTTTACTGTTAACTCACCAGGTTTGTGTATTTTAAAAAAGTTAAAAGACTTTACTATACTAAGATTTGTGTGAGGGACTATAGCGTGCAAATACCTTTTTATAAACTTTTTGTTCCCGAAGAGAAGACTACATTTGTCACTGTGTCTATTGATTGACGGACAGCATAATAACCAGTCCTGCATTTTAAAAAAATAATATTGTCTGATCATAAATTCCATATTTGAAAATAGGTTAGCATGGTACCTTAGAAATTGTTTTGCAGTGTACCTTAGTAGATATTTCTCCCTAGTAGATCTACTAACACACGCATAATTGATAGTAAAGACTTGCTAGTGTGCCAATGGATGTAGGTCATTCTTTACATCCAACCACCTATGCGTATTTGTGTGATCCATTATCATTACAGATTTGTGTAATTCTTAACACTTAGCCACTTGAGTTTTGTATAGGCACAAAAGGCAAACAGAACGCTAGTGGGTAATGAACAGTGGTAGCTTGAGTAGTGGCCGGTCATGGCCGTCGAGAACATCTTTAACATCTTCAGGGAAGCGGATACAGAAGGAGATGGCAGAACTCAACACAGACCCACCTGCTGATTGCTCTGCGGGTCCTAAAGGTGATAACCTTTATCACTGGGTCGCTACTCTCTTCGGTCCTCAAGGTCAGCTCGACTATTTATATTCACTTGTAATATATTATTGTATATAATCTGTTATAACTCATACTACAACTATGTTTTTGATTATATAAAATAATATATTACAACTATGTTTTTGATTCTGATTGTTTATCGTTAATTTTGGTTCTGTAGGAACACCTTATGATGGAGGCATATACTTTCTTGACATTACATTTCCTGCTAATTATCCCTTTAAGCCTCCTAAGGTATTTTCATTACTCATAACTCATACTAAATCAAGTATTTACTTTACTGTACTTTTTTATTATTATTAATGTACCAAGAAACTTCTATACAAAAAGTTTTAGTTTTGCTTGAATAGTATTGTGATGGTAAACGTAGTGTACCGGTGTCATTCTTTTAAGGCACATGATTGATTTGAGGGCTTAGGGTGCAGGTTGTTTTTAAAACACGTATATATCATTGCAATGTTGATTCGATGGGCAATGTTAGCTTGGATATTCTTGATGAAAACAATTGGAGTCCTGCATTAACAATCTCAAAGGTTCTACTTGCTTTGAGATCAATCTTCACCAACCCTAACCCGTGTATGTATATTTTTATTTCATTCGTATAGAACCTTGTCAGTCATTTCTTATAACTAAGAAACGATTGATATTGTTGAACTGTTGCAGATAAACCTCAAGTTCCAGGAATCGCACACTTGTTCTTGGTAGATAGAAATAAATATGATGCCCTCGCTGTTGAATGGACTCAACGATTTGCAAAGTAGAAGTTGTGCATCCAGAAACCGAACGGTGGCTATATGCTGTTTTAGCTCATGTAAATTAGCAGGACAACTAGTAGGATTCAGTGTTTTTATGTATACATATAAACTTTTCGTAATGACTTTTTTGTATATTTTTTCGACTTTTCGTGTATATCTGTATTGATATAGAGGATCATAATTCTTGAATACAGTTTGGTCTAGAAGTGACCAATCTTAAACCGAACTAAACGTGTCAATTTCATTTGGTTAGTTATGATTTGTCGAGTTAAGGGTTAGGCGCCTCATCGCCTTGCCTACTCAAAAACCTAACTTTCATATAAGTAAACAATTTCCAGCTTACTAAAGATGTTTAAATGCATGCATGGTTAGGGCCAATAGGTCGGAAACCACGGTTAAAAAAATAAAAAATAAATAAAAGAAAAAAAAAAGGCTGAGTAGTATATGCTTGCAGGGGCGGATCTAGCATGAACACAGGGTATGCACAGGCTGAGTAGTATATGCTTCAATGCTTGAGACTGGACTGACCCTGATCGAGACCGAGTTAGTCCAAAAGCCGAGACCGAGGACCGGACCTATGTGGTCGGTTTGGTCCGGTCTGATCTCGGTCGGTCCCGTCTAACAAGGCAAAAATAGTCGGTTTGTGGTTCGGGTCGGTCGTTTGTGGTTCGGACCGGACCGACCAAGAACGAGACCGAGACCGAGACCGAATTAGCCTAAAAGCCGAGACCGAGGACCGGACCAAATATGATCGGTCCGGTCCAGCCTGGTCTCGATCGATCCGTCGGTTGGTCCGATCGATTCGAGTGGTTTTTCACCCTACGCTTGATATATGATGTAACAATGGCAAATAATACTTATTTAACTCACTCCGCCCTTACCATATAGTTTATATCCTCGTGGGTCATATTATATTACACCAACAACCTCGATCATGTTTTATCTCCAATTTTAATATGGTAAATAGTTTATATCCTCATGGGTCATATTATATTACACCAACAACCTCGATCATGTTTTATCTCCAATTTTAATATGGTATAGGGTAATAGGGAACACCACCACCTACCTCTTACAGATTCTATTATCCGCTTTATCGATGTAATGCAAGCGCTTTTAATGTTTTTTTCCGTATGTTTTGTTTTGGATTATTTTGATTTTATTGTTTTTGTTCGCATTTTCCGATCGATTTTATAGTATTCTGCTCGTATTTTTGTATTTTAATACTTTTGACTTATCAAACTTTATAATTTTGTTTCTTTTTTTATTTAGCAGTTTTATAATATATATATATATATATATATATATATATATATATATATATATATATATATATATATATATATATATATATATATATATATATATTGTGTAGATCCGATTTTAGTGGTGTATAAACTACGAAACCTATATTATAACATCCATACAGAACACATTTCAAATTTTATAAACACCACGTTGTATGCTTACTAAAAAACAAAGATCATCTCTTCATAAAAATATTTTCGTAAACTTCAATTACTCCGTATTTCTTAAATAATTATGTGGGGACAATGTTCTCCACTTGAGAACCAACCACAACTATGTAGGCACTTTACACTTTTCTTTTTCTAAAATAATTGTTCCTCCAATAAAAAAGACACAACTTAAAAAAAAAAAGAATGTGTTGATACTCGTACTATTTTTTTTGATACATACATTATATTTGTGCATTGCAGTGTTGTACAGTGTGCATTAATGTGCATCACAATGTTGTACAATATGGTGTATGTATAAAAAGAAATAGTGTAAGTATCAACACCCTTACAAAAATCATAATTATAACCGATTTATGAATTTATCTACCTTACTTTTCATAGAATGATATTTTACTCTTAACTAATTAATTAATTTTTTTTTCAAATTTATAATAATAATTTTGAGTAAAAGTAATATGATAATTTCTTATCTGTTTTTAGTAGTGGACATAATTTGAGACAACGCAAAAGAAATGAGCAAATAGTTTGAAATAAGCGCGATGTTTTCTCTGATAAAGTTATCCGTGAAAGGCAACTTAAATGTACGCGGCCTAACCGAAGAATTCCCGGTTGTTTTCGACCCTACCCGGACACAATAAGGACATAACATATCTGACCCACTACTTATAACTAGAGAAGTGCTACACTCACATAATTTTTACAAAAATAAATTCACACATACATGTGTCACTTAATCATTGGGAATAAAAACACGAAAGAGAAAACTTAATTTAATTCTATCGATACAAGTCATTTGCTACATGTATGTGTGAATTTCTTTATATAAACATTATGTGGGTGTAGCATTAGCATTTCTCTTATAACTAACACACGTAACCAACTCTCAGCTGCATGATCTACACCTACTCACACTCCCTTCATATCTTTAGTCCCTAAACTCATTCTGTAAAAATAAACTTTCCTTTTTAATCTAATGTCTAAAAGTATCCAACAAGTGTCCTTACAAGATTTAGTGAACACAGGTTTAACAGCACATGATGCAAAGGTGTTACATGCTGAGCTAAATGATGTCATTAAATGCATTAATGGGTCAAGCCCAGTTGAGATATGGTGTGAGATTACTAAAAGAAAGCTGCTTAAGCCATTTTATCCTGATGCTTTGCATTTGCTTGTGTATAGTAAGGTGTATGGTGGTTATGATGTGGCTGTTAATGGGCCTGCTCCTTATTGGTTCCCAAATATGTAAGTTTTTGTGAGCTGTTTTATGTTTGACTTTTTTTTTTGGTCAAGTATAATGGATTATGATTGTGTTAGGGAGTGGTTATGAGATTTTGAATGATTTGGATTTAGAATGTAGTGTTTGAATGTGCTTTTTGAAATGACTAATTGTCCGAAAATGTATGTTACTTGTTACTTTTTCTGAGTTGTATGTACCTTTGTGAGGATCGGACTATTTTAATAACTAGCTTTTTGAATTTTGATTATACGGTAAAAAAAAAAAATGACAAGTAAGATACATTTTGAGACAATAAGCCTTTTTGAAATTAGGGAGCGTTTGGAAAATATTGGAAAATGACCCTTAATAAGCACATAATCAGAATCAAGATTTTAGTAGTTACTTGTGATTTGATTATGTGGAGGCCGGCCAACCCAGATATTTGGTTTTGGATTAGCTTATTTCATGGAATATTCGCTGATTGAAATTCGGAAAAAGACAATAAGCTCACTTTCTGGGCTTTATGAGCTTATTAGCTTGAAAACTATGGGGAAGTTATAGCTTATTTAAGTCTTTTAGCTCAAGCTGATAAGTTTATAGGCTGAAAAAGTGAGCTTTTCTGGCTTTTCTTAAACGCCAGTAAGTAAATAAGACAGAAAATAAGCTAATCCAAACACTACTTAAGGCAGCTCATATATTCTAACTACTTTAAATGGGACATCCAAGTATGTATCTTGTTTCACTTAAACACGTTAGATGATGACCGAAATGCGTTTGAAAACTTTTGAAAAGCCCAAAATTTAAGGTATAACATATTCGACATACACTATCACATTATTCAGTTCCTAAATGACCAGACAATAACTACTAGTTTCGCTTTGCCCAAACACTAAAACTATTCTTTTTGCCTCGAAAATGCAATAATCAGATATAATGCAATCCCAAAACGCCCCTTAAAATTCCAAAACCAGTTCTTCAGTGTAATAATGTATGGGTTCTCTTTGTAAACTAGCATTGATTCCAAACAAACAAACTTGGGACGCGTTATGGAAACTCATGGTCCAAAGCTTCTGGGAGCAGCTTACAAGGATCCTATAACAAATTTTAAACAATTTCAGAAGTTTTCTGTGGACCATCCAGAGGCAAGCTCTTGCTTTTACATTTCTATATCCAAGAGATTCATCTATGTCGTAACATTTGCAATGTTCGTGTTCAGGAATACTGGCCGCTTGTATTGGAAAAGCTTTCACTACAGTTTCAAACCAAACCAAAATGTATATTGGATACCTCTGATAAGTCCAAACCAGGTGGCACATGGCTTCCCGGTTCTGTTTTGAACATTGCCGAGTGTTGTTTATTGTCAAAGACTGAACCAGAAAAAGATAATGAAAAAGTTGCAATAGTATGGCGGGACGAAAGATTTGATGATTCTGATGTGAACAAGATGACATTAAGCGAATTGCGCCGCCAAGTAATGTATGTACTTAGTTAACAACTCTTTTATGAATCGTGAATTTTCGTGTTTGTAGTGTTAACTTATCAGTTAAATATGCAGGTTGGTCTCAAATGCGTTGAAGGTATCGTTTTCAAAGGGAGATCCGATTGCAATTGATATGCCAATGACAGTCACTGCTGTGATTCTATATTTGGCAATTGTATATTCGGGACTTGTGGTTGTATCGATAGCTGATAGCTTTGCAGCAAAAGAGATTGCAACACGATTGCGGGTGTCTAAATCAAAGGCTATCTTTACTCAAGATTATATTGTTCGAGGTGGTCGTAGATTTCCTTTGTACAGGTAATAAGTCCATCTCGTTGAATAATTACAGATATATTGGATACTTATAGGACTCTGCTATATTTCTTGCAGCCGTGTTGTCGAAGCCACTGAATGTACAGCAATCGTAATTCCTTCAACAGGAGAAAAAGTAGACATCCAATTAAGAAAACAGGATATCTCGTGGGATGATTTTCTTTCTGGTGCAAAACACCTTCCTAGGTACCATAACTGCCATTTTGTTTTTCAAATATGGAATTTACAGACTCAATGTTGTAATCTTTTATATAAAATGCAGGCATGATTATTGCTCTCCAGTCTATCAATCAATAGACACGGTGACAAACATACTCTTTTCTTCAGGAACAACAGGTTGAGGACGAACCTTATTTTCATTTTCTTAGTCTTTAAAGTTTGTAGCATTTTTAAGTTATTTGTATCTGTGTTTTATTCTTTCGTTTAGGGGACCCAAAAGCTATACCATGGACTCAAATTTCTCCCATCCGATGTACTGCTGATGCGTGGGCACATGCTGATATTCAAGCTGGAGACGTCTATTGCTGGCCCACAAATTTAGGGTGGGTAATGGGACCCATTTTAATCTATTCATGTTTTCTGACGGGTGCAACACTCGCTCTTTATCATGGCTCTCCGCTTGGTCGTGGCTTTGGAAAATTTGTTCAGGTTAATTCTCAAAACCTTTTCACAAGCAACATAGAATCGATGAAACCAGAAAATTTATACATCTGCTGTTTTTCAGGATGCAAAAGTGACTCTTTTGGGTACAGTTCCAAGCATAGTCAAGACTTGGAGAAGTACAAGATGTATGGAAGGACTAGATTGGACAAACGTCAAGTAAAACCCTCAAACTTTTACTAAAATTTGGAGAAAACACGCATACGAACCCGAGGTTATGTAACTTTATTTCATTATATGCAAATATCTTTCAGGTCATTCGCGACTACTGGCGAAGCATCTAATGTTGATGATGACCTTTGGCTTTCTTCTCGGGCTTACTACAAACCTGTTCTTGAATGTTGTGGAGGTACCGAGCTCGCATCATCGTACGTTCAAGGGAGTGTTTTTCAACCACAAGCTTTTGGAGCATTTAGCTCTGCTTCAGTGGGAACAGGATTTGTCATTCTTGATGATTATGGAGTTCCTTATGTATGATTTTACCGATATTTACCATCTTTGAGATGATTTATTATATTTGTAAAGTTTGATTCGTTTTGGTTTCTTAATGTATATGACAGCCGGATGATCAACCGTGTGTTGGTGAAGTGGGCTTGTTTGCTTTATACTTTGGAGCATCTGACAAATTACTTAATGCGGATCATGATGAGATTTACTTTAAGGGAATGCCAATTTACAAAGGAAGGGTACGTCGTTGACATGCTGTAAATTAAACTTATAGAAATCACACTTATCTTAAGATGATGAATTTTTGTTATGTTGTGTTTGTCCAGCAATTAAGGAGACATGGAGACATCGTCAGGAGAACTATTGGAGGCTATCTTTATGTTCAAGGCAGGGCGGATGATACCATGAATCTCGGTGGCATAAAGGTACCTACTTTTAAGAGGGTGTTTGAATTGCTTATTATAAGCTTATTCTTTTTGCAAATATATAAGCATTTTTTAATGTTAGGTAAAACTGTTATTTTATTTCATTTGAGCACAGAGATTAAGCAATCCCAAACAACCCCTAAGTTTCTATAATGCTCGATATATATAAGTGATAAGGTCACTCATATCACAAGAAACTGAATAGCTTTTGTGCATGCAGACAAGTTCAATTGAAATCGAGCGTGTTTGTGAACAAGCTGATGCAAGCATAATGGAAACTTGTGCAGTCAGTGCTGCGCCTGCAAACGGTGGTCCAGAACTATTAGCCATATTCGTGGTACTAAAAAACGGGTTCAATGGTGATCCAGATAAGCTAAAGATTATATTCTCAAAGGCCATCCGTAGATACCTTAACCCCTTGTTTAAGGTTTTCCTCTATTCCATTATCCGGTTTTCAGATTTAATGAAAAGATTTTATTGTTTGCGTCTAATTTCATTAATCAATATACAGGTGACCCTTGTTAAGATTGTTCCAGAGTTTCCCCGAACAGCATCTAACAAGTTAATGAGAAGAGTATTAAGGGATCAACTAAAGGATGAGCTTCGCACTAGGAGTAGAATATAATCACATTGTAAACTCCGGGATTCCGGGTGTACCTTCTTTGCCATGTTAAATAAAAGAGACCTGTCTAGAGCAAGCACATCAAATGAAAATTGCTGTTTCTTTATGACAATTTACCCTTCTGTCTGTTCCGCATAAATGACAAGAGTTGTTAACAGTTGAGTAGTTTGAGTAAAAGATATATTGTATAACTACTGGAGCAGTGGAGCTCTCGTGCTTGAGTCAATAGGCCGGGTTCGAGTCCCATCATTGGCATTTGCTTCAAATAGGTACCCGCCTCCGCAAAACCTATGGGCACACTTGAGAGACTTTGTGGAATAAGAGATCGGGAGTCGAGTCTCGGCTCGTCTCACTCCAGGTGGTGCTCCTCTGGGCAGGAGAGTTGACGGAGCTTATCCGACAATGGCTGGTGCCAAAAGCACATGAGATCAGGGTGTTCCCGCCAATCTATACCTTTTGTGGAAAAGATATATTGATAACAAACTGATATAAATTCAGTGATGTTTAATCGCGGCATCACTAAAAATAGAGTAAATTACACGGATGGTCCTTGTGGTTTGCATTGACTTTCATCTTTGGTCCTTTGACTTTTTTTTGCATATATAGTCCATAACTTTTAAACCCTTAACATCATAGTCCCTTTACCAAATGACGTTTAATTTGATTGTTAAACACCCTCATGTGACTTGCACATGAGGGTATTCTTTTACCCTTTATCACTTTTATCCACATACACCAAACCCCACTCACTAATTTACTCCCTCACAATCTCTTTTTGATAATGGTCGGTGTGTTTGTGTTGGGAATTCGGATTTGCTGAACAAAACAAAACAAAGAAGGTACAGAGAACGAAATGGGGAAAGTAAGTTACTAAAGAGACAATAATACTCTCATGTGCAAGTTACATGAGAGGTGTTTAACAGTCAAACTTAACGTTGTTTGGTCAAAGGACTATGAGTGTTAAGGGTTCAGAGTTAGAGACTATATATGCAAAAAATAGTCAAGGGATCAAAAGTAAAAGTTAACGCAAACCACATGGACCATCCATGTAATTTAGTGTGAGCAGAAAAAACGAAATAAAAAATAACCGAACCGAAATAACCAACCAAAACGAAAAACCAATGGTTCGGTTTTTACTTTTTCAAAAACCGAAAATACGGTTTGGTTTCGTTTTTCATCCAAAAACCGAACCGTAAAAATCGAATCGAACCGGTTATATTATATAATAATAACAATTAATATAATATAAATAAATAACTAAATAAATCAAATTTATAAAATCATATTCATTTTGGGTGGATTTATAATATAGTTATCTTAACATTTATATGCATGTATGTCGTGTCGTGTGATTCCTTGACAATATATCAATATATATGTGACAATGATCATACTATGTATATGTTCATTTGTGCGTGCGTGTGTCTCATCTATATGTGTGTAATTGTAAAATATGAGATAAACATTATTACGTTTAGATTGACAAAAAATAAAGAAGAATAACCAATTTTCTATGTAAAACAAGGTTGTTGGTATAAATTGGCCATGCCCAAATATAAACGGTTAAAAACCGCAAAAACCGATAATAAACTGAAAAAATCGAACCGTCAATAACCGAACGGTTTCTGTTTTGGGTTTATAAAAACCTAACATTTCGGTTCGGTTTTAGCAAAAAACCGACCCAAATCAAACCACGCACACCCCTAATGTAATTTACTCTTAAAAATACATAGTACGGGTTCTTAAATGTCCACTTGCAAATCTATTGAAATGCAAGTACAATAAATCAGATAAACATCTTATCCACAAGTACACAATCACCGTCCTTACTACTTATAAATAATGTATATCTTTTTTTGAAACTTGAATAATAATCATCATAGTTTGCTTAAATTACCCTAAATACCCTTTAAACTTGGTAACTTTTTTAAAACTTGACAACTTAAATTATGTCTTTTGTTGATCAGCTATAAACTTCACAACTTTTTAAAAAATACACACTAAATTAATTTTAAAAAACACACGCTTTGCATAAAGGGTCGAACCAGATCACGATTTCGCTAGTATAATCATTTGCCACTATACATAGTCGCTTTGCACGAGTATACGTCTAGTTTAAATAAATTGAAAATGGTAAAACTTGTTGTTGAAAGTTCAGGGACTAAGTATGACAAGTTGAAGACTTCTTTTACACTGAAGTTCAAGTTTAGAAGCTGTTTGAGTAAAGCTGATAAATTGGAGGGCTGATATGTAACTTCAGCCTATATATACCCAAAGTCAGTTCTAGGGTTTCATAACTTGTCTTCTACATCTGTTTTCATTCTCTCTCGTTTACATACACAGTCTTGGTATTCTCTTGTTATTGATATCACTTTGATATCAGGTTGTTTAGTATTGTTCTAAAGATCAATCACATTATTTGATCTTTGTAGTTTGAGTGATATTGTAGTGAGGTTGATTGGTGTCTACCTAGTAGAGATCAATATTGTCTTTGTATTGTTTGGTAAGCATCAGTTTGGAGACTTATCTTCTTGAATCGTTATAATAAAAAGATACACCAAGGGGTGGTTGGCTGGGTGTAAAAAAGTTTGTTGTGTGTTTGTTACCATTTTTACATGGTATCAGAGCCAGGTTCTGATCTGGTGGTTTTTGAGATTCTAGGGTTTCTAGGGTTTCGAAGGATATTTGGGTTTTTTTGCAATTGATGGTGGTATTGGTTAATTGAGGTTGTTTTCTTAACTGCCATTGTTGGTTTAGTCTAATCAGGCTAGATCCGGTGATTCTTGTGGGATTCTTGATTGGGGTTTCTTGAAACCTTAATTTCTGGTTTTGGGGATTTTTGTTCCCTGGTGTTCTTGGGCCCATTCTTGGTTACAATTACACTAGACTAAGTGAATCTAGTGTAGTTGTGTTTGGTTCTTGCATTCAATACAGCACTGTAAGTATCATCTCTTCTTTAAGACAACACTAACTTAGTTAAGAAGGTGCAAACGAGACAATTAACATCTTGATCTGCCAACTTGATTGGTACGAATACCTGCTCTGGCTCGATAAAAGTAAAGACCTAATCAAGTGGAGCATCTTTTGAATGACCACCCCTTAGGGGGAGATTGTTAGCCTTAATAGTTTTTATTAGAAGTGATGGTCATTCACATTTAGGAACTTTGTAATGTGTGTTAGATATCGTGATAGAATAGTCAACGGGCTCGTGGATTGGGCTAAGCTAAATGGCTAGAAGTTATGTCAAGCTAGCCTTGTAGAAGTTCATTTACCCAATCCAATCCAAGCCCATCAACGAGGCCCATGGAAAGCCTTTAGGGCATCTAGTTCTTGTACTATATAAACCCCTCAAAGTCTCATTTGAGGGGTGTGCTTGAAAGTGTGTGTGTGTGTGTTTTCTCTCTCAAGAAATACAACTTCTTGTGTTCATCTTTTCTCTCTACGCATAACATACACGGTTTTATAACATCAAGTCACCAACATCTTTCCTTTCTTCTTAATCTTATTTACGCATAGTTTGTGTTTGTGTTTAACGAGTTCTACGCGTAACGTGGGTATTTCGTGATAAGGTTGAGATATTTAAGGTCCTACACAGTTGATGAAGGATAGGTAGTTAGATAGTCTGCGCGTACAATTTTCGGACATACAGTTGATGAAGGATATGTGTTTTGTATTTACTGAGTTTATAAGTGAGTTGTTGATACAAGTGTGAGCAACACATACTGTGTTTTGTAGGCATTATTGTTTTACAGTTGTCGTTGTGTGTAGTTAAGCTTGATAATAGTGAGTTCTATGGATTGTTAGTCGAGTTTATGATCTTGTATATGATTACCGGTCGCGTTTTAGATTACCTGAATTGTGCTAAGGGATAATAGTTATTGCTGTATTTTCAGTTTGTTTATGATGTAACTAAAGGATTGTTGTGGATGATTTGCTAATTTGTCTTGCAATTTGTCATGGTTGTTGGCTTGTTACTAGTAAATAAGCTAGTTTGCGGAAACTGAGTTTATGTATGAACGCTAGTTGTGTTTAGTTTTCAGTGGTTAGTTGTGGTAGGCTGATAGCGCGTGCGATAGTTTAGATAGTTATTAGCTTTGAGCAGAGAGTAATCCAAACTGTTGTATTCAAAAGCATTACTTGTATCTGTTATCTAGATAGTATTATGTTGGAGCGTTTGCAATCTATCTCTGTTTATGGTGTTGCTAGATTTGCTTCTCATTTTCAATGTTAGTCACGCATAACTGGATTTAGGATTATTTAGGATATAATATAACTACTGTTCCATAGTATGCAACTAATCATTGCACCTATTTAGCTTTTCTTGAAGTACTCAGATGGCCGCTGTTGAAGACATAGATGATACTATTATGCAGGAGGGTGATGAGCAATCGAGCAATGAAGATAGACGTATCACCATAAGAGTTCAGGGAAATGTGTAAGTGTAAAATACTTAAGTTCTTTAAATGTATTTCCGTGCATATGACTTACGATGAATCCTTCATTTTTTGTAGTTTTATTCCTTCTCATATCGTGACGCGTAGCATCACAAGCATTTGGAAAGCACGATTCACAGGAGCATGGGATACGTGGACTAGTGTTCCACAAGATGATAGAAACGTTTGGTTTGATGCTTTTAAGGTGTTAAAATTTTGCACATGTCTCATGAATGATGGCTAACTTAACTGATCATTGAAGCTTATAAGTACACTATGACTGTTTATATACCAGATTTGCCTTTGGTGTGGGGCTAAAGGTAACAAAATGGGTAGGATTGTGGTTGTGACTGGTTTACGATATAACTTGAATAAAGTTAGGTTAAATGGATGCAACTAGTTTTGTTAGTTATTAGTTAGTTTATGCAGATGATTGATTAGAATAATGGACTTGTGGCGACCACTACTGGTAGTTTATCATGTGAGGATATTAAAGTACTATTAAAACCGAGCTCTTGAGTCGGTTGATGCAACATACTACATACTACATAAGGAAATAGTTACAACATACTGATTAACAGAAATACATTATAAGCAAGTACTTGCTAGAAAGATGGACCCGACAATGAGTAATTCTCTTAGTATTAATATCTGCTTGATTTAATGTTTGTTGTGTTTTAGATTTTCACCAAGTTACTCGGTTCTTGTTCTTGAAACTATTTCCTTATGTAGTATGTTCACTTCAATAATGAAATTACATTATACTAATCAATCACACTATTTCCTTATGTAGTATGTTGTAACTATTAGTATGTTGAAATTACATTATACTACATTATACCGATTAACAGAACTAATTAGATGTGGCGACCACTCTTGGTAGTTTATCATGTGGCGACCACTTCGTAGTTTTCTTACTTACAAGTAGTATCCGCTCTAGCTTTAGTCCACCTTCGTTATTGTTTTTGGTTAATTAAACAGCTTATTGCGATATTTAAGGCATGCTCATTTGTTTATCTAGTGGTGAAATAAGCTGGCTTATAAGAAGCGGCTTAAGTAGGTGTTTATTTTAGCTTGTAGACTCGGCTTACAAGCTTGTGTACAAATTGAAAAATCACTAAGCTTATATAGCTAACATACAAGCTAAGACAAACACCCCGTTAGATTGCTTACAGTGCGAGTAATATGCTTTGATTTGAGTTAATTTGCCACGATTAACCTGTTTGGATAACATAACCTAATACAAGGAATGAAGTGTATGATAGCTGATAGATACATTGCACATGGGTTCTTATGTGTCGTGATTACAGTTTTGTTTTCTTTTTTGACAGGCTAAACACAAGTGGGACCCAAGGCATGAAGATGCTGTTCAGCGTGTGTTCAAAATAGTTGGAGCAAAGAGCTTGCGGAACTTTATGTCTAAGGCAAGGATGAAAGAAACCGAGAAACCGGGTTTATGCATATGGTCATTGGCAAACACTTTGTAAAAGTGGAAATTGCCAGAATTTATTGCAAAATCTAAGAGAGGTGCAGTTGCTCGCCAAGCTAATAAAAGATTGCATACTGGTGGTTCGGTCTCGAACGTTGAGCACACAATGCGACTGGTATAAAACTCAATTGCTTAATCTGCTACTTAGTTATATTGGTGATGGACTTATATATAAAACTTGTTTAATCTTGTATAGAAAAAGGAACTAAAACGTGACCCGAGTGCTGCTCAACTCTTTGAAAGAACCCATAAGAGGAAGAACAAAACTTTTGTTAATGATGAAGCTAGGGAAACATGGGTAAGTTTTTATCACCAAATGTTTTACTTTTTCTCAATTGCTCGTGAAGTGTCAATTGCTTAATCTACACATTTTTGTTTTTTTCGGTTAAATGAATCGCATTTTTCTCAGAACTTATTGGGTAGCTATTCACGGTTTTGTGCGGTTGCATTTAGACTAAGTTAGGTTTGGTTATGTGTTCATGTAGGAGCGATATAATGAGAAATATGGTGTAGATGATGCGCTGATGCTCGGGCCCTGTAACATGTCCAACACATATCGAAGATGGGCGATCATGTTGGCTCAAGAATGGGAGTTATTACGGTTTTGGATCCGGGGTTGATGGATTCATGCTCCAAGGTGAGAATGATGAAGAGGACTTCAATACTAGATATAATGAGGACTTTGTTCGTGTTCAAGAAATGGTAGAGCAAAGACGATATTGATCAAGGTACCATGAAAGATCGGTTGAAAGCTTAAAGCGTGCACAGAAGCACAATCAAGAAAAATAGATGAGCTTCGAATCTCGGACATCAAACGAGCAAAACCTCGAAAAATTTATTGCTCGTGAAGTGTCAAAGGCGGTTGCTCAAGATGTGGAAAAATTGTTGCTCAAGAAATTGCAAAGTCTAATCGCCAACTTCTAGCGACCCTTCAAAATGTCCGTGATAAATGTTTGGTAGACATTTAAAACTCTCTACTTAATATGATAACTAGTTTATATGCTTGATGTTTAAGCGTTTGGTATACTTGAGATAACATTTCATAATTCTAGATGATAACTAGTTCACATGTTGTTGATGTTTTATGTGATATGGTAAATCATATTCTGTATCTTCGAATGCTCTTGTTATATTTAATAGTAGCATATTGTTTGGTTTTGAGAGACAACTAAATAACAAATGTGAAAACAATAGCAGATGAGCATAAGCTTATAGCAGGTGAGCAGAAGCTTATAGCAGGTAAGCATAAGCTTATTGTAGCAGGTGAGCATAAGCTAAAACTAGTGACCCAAATTGCGATATGATGTTGCTAATTATTGCTAAAACTAGCGACCCAAATAGCGATGTGATGTTGCTAATTATAGCAACACGGGTAGCGATATTGACAGCGACCCAGACAACGAATCAACAGGGACCCGGGTAACGACCCAAATTGCGACGTGACACAAATAGCGACCTAACTAAGGACATTCAAATAGACGTCGCTAGTAAATCTAGCGTCACGTGAAGAGAAGTCGCTACAAGTGTCCCTAAAAATAACGACACAATTAAGGACACATAAAGAGATGTCGCTAGTTATTATAGTGACAAGTGGAAAAAAGTGGCTACATGTGTCTCTACGTATAGCGACATATCTTTGATGTCACAAAATTCTGCGACTCATTTACAACGACTCCTTTTACTATGTCACTTAACGTGTCGATGTGGTCAAATGCGACGCTAACAGCGTCACTAAACATGTCACTAAAAGGCTGTTTTCTTGTAGTGGTATATGACTATATTTCTTGATAGATAAAATACTTGTACAATCCAATTGCTCCATATACCATAATTTTTGTGTATGATATTTTTTTTGATTAATTTTTTTATGCAAATCGAGTAGGTGTTTAGGTTAGCTTATCTTGAATAGCTTATGCTTGTCATGTTATCAACTTCCAAAGTTAATAAGCTCTTCTATATAATACCTCCACCATACTTTTAGGGTGCATTTGGTTTGCTATAAGGAATCATTATCGGTAATGGTATCATTATAGGGTGGAATGAAAATAAAGATATTATTGTTGATATTGTTGTTTGGTTTGTTAATATGATATGGGTGTGATTTCAAAAAGTGCCCATTTATTATTTTATGTGATGATAAATAAATAAAGTAGAGGGACTCACGGGAATCTATAAAAAAGCCACCTCTACTTACTTCAATGAATCTATGACTATGAAATGATAGTTTGACTGTGATAGTAGTAAACCAACCATTTGATATGACTTTCATAGTCATTCCATCATTCCCATATACCTAAACCAAACGCACCCTTCAAAGAAACTAGACGATTGTTCGCGGTGAGCTCAAATCTCATAAATAAGTCGGTCAAAAAGTCGGAAACTATGGTTACCCAAAAAAAGCAATCAAAAGATAATTTAGTGAGTGACGATTATATGTATCCCGCCGTTTCACACATAACATATATGTCATGTAAGATACTTTTTAATACTTCACCCGTCTCAAAATATAAGTACGGTTTGACTTTTTAAAGTCTTATTTTTCCAAATTTGATCTTACATAATTTTTGTTTGTATTATATAATACTTTATGAAAATTATGCCAATAAAGTACATTTAAAACTCGATCCATTTATATATTTTGCTATTATATAACATGAAAAGAAAATAGTTAAAGTGAAAGTTGAAAAAGAAATATTTTAAAAGTCAAAATGAATTTATATTTTAAGAGAGAAGGAGTATAAAACATTTAAAAAACTCTTATCTATGATATGTGAGTTGATCATCAACCTAAAAATTATGCGTTCAAATCTCGTTAGAAATATTTATGAAATATATCTATACTACATAATAATGTATTTAGGACTTCCTATAAAAGGAAGTCTTAAAAATATAAGCTAGAGAGACACGTGCCCGTTGACCCCTCCTTGTCTCCGCCCATGTCTTATATACTTGTTATGATCTTCTGAAAATACCTGACCTAGACCAACCAAACCCAAAACAAAACCCGACCCGAATAAACAAAACTTGAAAATCCGAATTTTCTATTTTCTACTAAAAATTGTGCATACCCTGCTCTTAATTCCTGGATCCGCCACTGTATGCTTGAGACTGGACTGACCCTGATCGAGACCGAGTTAGTCCAAAATCCGAGACCGAGGACCGGACCTATGTGGTCGGTTTGGTCCGGTCTGATCTCGGTCGGTCCCGTCTAACAAGGCAAAAATAGTCGGTTTGTGGTTCGGGTCGGTCGTTTGTGGTTCGGACCGGACCGACCAAGAACGAGACCGAGACCGAGACCGAATTAGCCTAAAAGCCGAGACCGAGGACCGGACCAAATATGATCGGTCCGGTCCAGTCTGGTCTCGATCGATCCGTCGGTTGGTCCGATCAGTTCGAGTGGTTTGCTCAGCCCTATGCTTGATATATGACAGAACAGCTGGCAAATAATACTTATTTAACTCACTCCGCCCTTACCATATAGTTTATATCCTCGTGGGTCATATTATATTAAACCAACAACCTCGATCATGTTTTATCTCCAATTTTAATATGGTAAATAGTTTATATCCTCGTGGGTCATATTATATTACACCAACAACCTCGATCATGTTTTATCTCCAATTTTAATATGGTATAGGGTAATAGGGAACACCACCACCTACCTCTTACATATTCTATTATCCGTTTTATTGACAGAACAAGACAGTTTTTAATGATTTTTTTTCCGTATGTTTTGTTTTGGATTATTTTGATTTTATTGTTTTTGTTCCGCATTTTTCCGACTGATTTTATAGTATTCTGTTCGTATGTATTTTTTGTATTTTAATACTTTTGACTTATCAAACTTTATAATTTTTGTTTCTTTTTTTATTTAGCAGTTTTATAATTAAAAAATTATATATATATATATATATATATATATATATATATATATATATATATATATATATATATATATATATATATATATTATTGTGTAGATCCGATTTTAGTGGTGTATAAACTACGAAACCTATATTATAACATCCATACAGAACACATTTCAAATTTTATAAACACCACGTTGTATGTTTACTAAAAAACAAAGATCATCTCTTCATAAAAATATTTTCGTAAACTTCAATTGTTTCTTAAATAATTATGTGGGGACAATGTTCTCCACTTGAGAACCAACCACAACTATGTAGGCACTTTACACTTTTCTTTTTCTAAAATAATTGTTCCTCCAATAAAAAAGACACAACTTAAAAAAAAAAAGAACATCGATCCACGCTATCATTTCATCAAGGACCACGTGGAACAGGTACCGTTGAATTATACTTTTGGGTATCGAATACCAACGCGCATCTCTCACCAAAGCCTCTGCCCCGCTAGGTTTAATGAGTCGATCCACCGATTGGTATGAGGTGTTTGACTCAAGAGGAATTGGATGACCTCTTAAAATGCCTTAAAACCCGTCAAACACCAAAACATCCTTTGTAAATAATTTTCAAAACAAAATACAAAAATATAAAACTGATAAAACAACAAAAATATTCTCCTCATCTATCTTTCTTTCAACATGGCAAGTACATTTTTCCGTCAACACTTTAATCTTTCAAAATTCAGATTTTTACGATCAAGTGTTGAGGGGAGAAAATTTTCACTTAACTGCTTCAAAACATCCCGTACTTGCATGTTATCATATCCGGTTGGTTATTTTATCAATGATGGTAAATTTTCGGTTCAATGACACTCTGACTAAAATTAATAACCTTTCATTATTTTCTGAGTCGAGGGGAGTGTCGTCAAGTTTCTTTCCTAAAAATCTTTGCTTGGTAACCAAAATGGAAGTTAAAGGCTTTGTTTGAAAAAGGAAAAGTGGAGAGACCAAACTGTCAAAACCTTAAAGTTATTTTTAATAAACACCCCACCTAACTTTCACTTCTCATTTATTACTCAAACCTAAAACCATCCCACGATAGAATTCACTCAAGAACCGTGTTTCGGATCATCATTTTGTAAGTGATTTCACAACATGTTTTAAGCAATGGTTTTGAATTTTTCAAAATCCAACGGTTAAAACTTTGTATAATCTTGTTTTGTGGTCTACGATATGTGTATGAACACATAATCAAGATGGGTGTTTATGGTTAAAAGAATAGTGTCAAAACGTTACTAACATCAATGATACGCTTTTAATCATCAAAACTCGCGTAATCACGAATTAAATGATTTACGAAATTAGGGTTTATGTGTCGATTTGGGTTTTTCCAAATGTGAAGTGTTTTGGTATCAAAGATTGTTGGGTTATAGTCTTAAGTGGTTGAATTAATGATTTCCATGGTTATTAACCACCCAGAAACACGAATTGGTTAACATTTTGGATTTAGGGTTTAAAGTTCATAATATTTGGTAACTGTTGATTCACAACGAGTTAAGTGTTATAACTTGGTATAAAGACTCCCTCAACACTCTTAAACTACCAGAAAAAGCTTTGTGCATATTCCATGGCTAGATTTCATACGCCGAGATTTAGGGTTTAGACTACTGAAGTCTTTTCTACGCATAACTATTAAACTCGCAATTGTGTTTTGCTCATATAAATGAATTTTGTGTTAATATTGATGATTTGATGAATTTATTTCGTGCTTGCTACACTTAAAATCTGTAATCAAGGTTGTTGCACCCACGATAGGATCACCTTACCAGATAATGTTGCGCGAAGATTAAGGTCAACTCACAGTAGCCCACGCGGTTAATATATGCCCACGCCGAACCTCTACGCATAAGGTCCATTTTTTCATCGTAATATTTTACGGTTAGGATCCCACGCGTAAGTTTACGCCACGCATATCATTTCCGCTCACGCATAACTTTACCAATCCTACGGATAAGCCTGGATCATACCTTCATTATGAATTGTTACGTACAAACTTGTAAATAAACTAATCATATCGTCACGAATCCAATAATGTCACTAATAAATTTAAAACGCTTGAGATGTTGTGAACCATGTGATAACATAAACTTTAAAACTTAAAGTTAACTAACTCACAAAACATTTCACGACGCCATTGGACTATTGGACAATAAGTGACTTAGGACTCAGAATAATCTTTGACACTGTACATTCAATAACTAGACAATAAGACCTTCGCTGAACATTATGTCTTTCGATATGTTGGTTCTTTTGGCTAATGTTATTTCGCATCACGATGGTCGAACAAATGAATGTGGATGCATCGTAAGTTCTCTCCATTGCTTATATCATCCTTATGGCTATCCAATGAAGATAGGAAAGAATAATCTCGTTGACTTTGACACCCTCACTTGCTCGAGTCTTCGTGTTTAATTGCTATTGATATTTTGAGGACTCATCCGACGTAATATGCTCACTCACTCGCATCGCTCCCTCGAGATCTATATCCAATAGTTCGGAACACTATGGAGTGGTCAACATGATCGGCCGTGACGGTGACTCAATCACAAACAAGTCACCATTACACCGCAGCACTTAAGCTATTCTCCTAATTCTAAGTCGAACCAACCAAACTATATGCCACACCGTCAAGAGCTCACTCCAATTCTTAATCGACATCGTTATGACGAGGCTACGGAGTAATCACCAAGCATTCTCACGAGAGCTTAAGAGTATTCCTCAACCATGGAGAACTCTCTATGATCATCACCAATTGCTCGGGTCGTGATAAAGGCATGAACATCCTAAGCTCATGGAACCGCAAATATTTTGGGCATTGGTCAACATGAAACACATCGCTATCGAAGCTCGATTTGGGATGACATGATGTCATTTCAACAAGCTTGGCTCAAAGATTCCCACATCGATATACTAAACTGTTGATCCGAGCACTGGACTTCATCCCGATATTCCCAAGAGGCTCAATGACCCCGACAATCACGATATGTTGACGGAGCTATTCTATCTTTCGTAATCAAGGAATCGCCTACAAAGAAACAAGGTGTGGTTGCCGATTTCCTTCTAAATCAAGATGTCGAAAGCTCAAACGCATAAAAGGTATCCGAAGCGCTAGACAAGGCAAAGTTGGTCATCTCGACGAAAAATCTTCCGAACACCGTAAGGAGAACCAAGAGAAGTATGTGAAGCGCAACAAGTATCAGAGTCAAAGGAAGCTTTAAAAGGAATCCTTCTAAAAGGATTGTTCTCCGAAGAAAGCCGAACCTATTCCCACACTTGAACCAAGAAAGAGTGTGGACGAGAGCTCAAGATACCGATATGTATGAAGAGGTTCATTATCACACCTAAATCAAGCACCCTCAAGAGCAAAACCTCCAAGTCCTCCATTGTCCAAGAAAAAGGAAGACTCAAAGAATTGTACCCATGATGAGAGCTCAAGAAGAAGAAGAGCAACTGGATAAATCATACAGAAGAAGTTTAAAATCACGACATCTTCAAAAGGCTAAAGACTTTGCTAAAGACCAAATGGGTGGCCCCGTGGGTCAAGTGGTGCACTAATCTTCACCAACTCGATGCGGTTAATCAACCCGATAGTGGAGTCGGTGCCGCCACCTTGTGCAACAACAAAAGCCCGCAGAGGATACTATTGTATATGATTTGAGGAACCGGAACCAGAAAGATAAAGATGCTACTTACGACGATGTGCTCGATAGTCCTACACGCCTCCGTAGGAAACTTCAACCACCAAAGGACCCGAATCTCCTCACATCTCATCATCACGGATTCTTCGCCTCATTCATCACAACCACTATCCAAGAAGTCAACCAAATCATCATCCAATCGTGAAGAAACCACCTAAATTGGGTTTCTCATGCTCATGAACGGATTACCAAAGTCAGAAACAAGTCGGAAAAAAACATACTTAACATCAAGTTGAATTTTGTCGATCACATACATCATCTCAGATAACGAGCATGACAAGATGCAAGAAGAAAGGAAGTTTATCTAGGAATTCATGAAAGATCATCGAAAGAGGAACCGAATGAAATGATTGAAGGTTACACTCAAAAGTACCTCGTGGATATCATTCCTAAAGTCCAAAAGGAACCGAGAACAAGAAGAGATCATACCCACAAGTTTTTCTCGACACCGTCTTGTGTGACTTAAGAAGTATTTTCCGCATAACTCACCCCTAACATCGCCGCATTGGTTAAACATACAATGGCCAAAGAATATCTCCTCGAATTAGAATCGCTAAACTAGTGATGCAAATGTCAAAGCGATCTCGAATGTTTACCGGATGAAGCTAAATTTTCAAGGTCTACTTGCTTTTCAACTCGATCATCATGCAAAGAGTCACCGATCAACCCAAACGGCAAGAGATGACGATGATAAGGACAAGGACTCTCGATCTAAACGCCGAGCAACTGGTGAATCTTCATCTATGCAACCCCACCCCAACGGACTCTTCTCAACGAAGATCTCCTCCTCGCTTTCAACCGATAAACCTCAGATCGATTCCGAGTTACCACCCTGCACTAAAAACCGTGATCACTTTGAATATAATGGTGGTGACGATGAAGAGGTCCTTGAGCCCCAACAACAACCCACCTCTCCCAAACAAGGAAACCATCATCATCATCTAAGTCAAAAAGAAGAAGAAGACGCTCATACATCACGCCATATCATGGCTAGATGACGATAAAACAAGAATTTGATTGGTTTGCTACACTTGTTAACAACACTCCTACCCCAAGAAGGTCAAGAATTGGCACGGTAGTACCTTGAGCATGCAAAGATTTTGCAAGAAAGGTTCCGTGTTAAGATGATGAAATCAATTGAAGCGCATCAAGAATGAAGCATTCCTACTTTTAAAAGACAAATGAAAGTGCAATCGAGGTTGAATATCACCTTGAAAACATTGCTCGAGCCATGTCTAATAACATGGATTGGCTCAACCAAGCAAACATCGACTTCACCAAACGGGACAATCCTCCATATTACACCGACCGGTCTCGACCTCTACCTAGCATTGGCCAACCTGATCACCTAGGATTCCTTTCACATTTCTTCAACAAAGACTTAGATTTTCTTCAACACGGTGGCGATGGTTCAAGGAAATACGCACATCTCGACACTTCCATTCCCGCCGCCATATACTCGATTGTATATCGAGGAACGTATACCCACATGTTCTCCGACAAAGTGGTAGCGATGACCAAGATGCAATGTATGGATTCACCATTGGCCGAACGCTAAAGAATCTACTACGTGTCGCTTGGTCCGTAAGTCTCAACATGCGTTGTTCAAGACTAAAAGTATCGCGGCCATCCAACATGTTGCTCTATCGCCTAAATGGGACCAGCTTTTCAAGAAGATTGTGGTCAAAGACAAGACGAAGGGACTATGCATTCTCTCAAGTCGACTTTGAGAATTTGAACATCAACGATATTGAAGACATGTACCTTGCCAAAGTTCAAGGTCCTCAGGTCACTAGTTTTACAACACAAGCTTATAAGAGAAGAGATGAAGGCGATTGAACAAGTAAATACACACACACACGATAGTAAGACCGATTATGCAAAGAGTATGAATGAGAGAAAACTTGAACAACCAACCCTTAAATGAGGGTTTACAAGAGTTTATATAAAGGAGCTAGGCAACACCCTCCTTCCCTATTCCTTATGGCTTGATCAAGCTTATGGCCTCTACATAAGCTTGACCTTAAACAAACATAAAGGCCATAATAAAGCTACCTATTACATATGAAATATAAATACTTGAAATATTGTTTAGGAGTGATTCCAACAATCTCCCTCAAGTATATATGAATGTAAACGTGAAGGCGTTGATGTAATAGTAGTGGACGCTTTCAAATTATTCTTTCTTGTGAGGAATTGTCTTGATTCGAACAATCTCCCAGAGAGAGATAGTTATCTTTGAGCGTTATGTCACGTCATCTTTAACTTTGTTCTTTGATCATTGTTCTTGTGTGAAAGTGATAGTATGTTGTTGTCTCGATCACCGTCAGTTCCGCTTCTTCGCTTCGATTCCACGCCATTCTTCAACATGCTCACACGCCTATGACGTTGGAATTCAACATCGATGAAGTTCTTTAAATCTTTATCATTGTAGATTCTTTTGTTTGACGAAGAATCATTCGACGTGTGTTGCTTTTGAATAGAACTTCCATTAGTGTTGATGTTGCGTTGCATGAAGAATCAGACGATCATCCCGCCCGAGCTTCCATAAGAAGAAAACATTTCAAATGGTTAGTAATAAGTGGTTTCAAGACTTACAAGTTTGAACTCGAGAGTGTTAACAAGATAGTGTGAAAACACAACTCTAATTCTTACAAAGGCTGCCTCGAACCGAGTCCCACAATTGAGATAACGCGATGTACCAAGTACATCTATTAGTCAGATGAGCCGAGGCACCAAGCATCACCTCACACGATGAGACCGTTGAGAGACACCCGCGAATCCACGGGAGTTACCGGTGACCCGCCGTCGCTTGATGTTGACTGGCAGAGTTTCCATTCAATCACCGAGGATCGTATGAACCTCTCATGAATGTTCTCATGATTGCTAAGATCCGTGAAGGACTCAATATGAACCACGATGATCTTATTTGTTGATCTTCGCGATTAAATGTCAAGTGTTCCTAAGAGATCTTTTGATGAATCTCATGGCTCTAGACCAATTGTGCATTTTGGTTTTCCGAGCGGACTGGGAGAGGGTCCTCTTCAATACCAGCGATCTCTCAAGAGAAAGCCAATAGATTATGTAGGGTTCCTGTGAGAATGAAACAAGTTTCGCTGAGAGAAACTTAATATAGGTTTAGTTTACGCCACCGGGTCCATGATGACTTTAATCTTCAATACCGTGTCACTAAGTGACAACCAAGAGTATATAAATTGAACCCTGTGTCCCTAAGTTGAATAACTGAGGGCTATTTTTCACTCTTTACTTTACATTTCTTTTGATTCTTCAACTCCTTCTTTCTCCGATTCTCATTTTCTCCTTTTATAATCATTCCTAGGACTTCTAACACTAACTAATGGTAGTGTCCTTGGGTAGATCCTCCGGCCTCGCGGATCATAGGACGCTTATTCCTAACCTTAGTCACCTTATAACTCCATGACTTACCTATGTTTGCCATTATAACCATCGTATGTTAAAACTCTCAAAGGGTTTGTTAACGAAAAATATGTTTGAACCACAAGAGAGATGAAGTTTTGCATAAATACCCCTCCACATGTGCTTAATAGTTTTATTGGTTAAATGAACAAAGGAAAGAAGACTTTTGAATTGATCCACTAAAGATAGACAATCTCATGAGACACGTTACGTTGAATAGTTAAAGAGATACATTGTCGCTTTAGGTGACAACTAGCTCTAATAACTACCATGAAGGTGTGACAAACCTTGAAGGTTGTCAAACCCGTCGTAGTTCATGTCTATCAAAAGTTTCGAATGGTACTTTCCACCCGACAAGTCCTTTCGAGACACGCTACATCACTAGCGAACTAGCTTGAAATTATTACCCGTCCAGACAAGTCTTTTCGAGTTACTAACGCTTATAACCATCAATTCGTTGTTTAAGTCTCAAGTTCACAGATTTATTTGCATTCACCACATATTTCTTATCACAATTTTCTCCCCAAAAATGGCATATGAAAATGTTATTTTTGAAACGTTGAGAATAAATATGACCATTTCGAGTGTTGGGAAGACGCACTATATGAACAATTTGTGAACAAAGTTTTAAATCAAATACCCCTCAACTAGTGATATAAACGGTTGAGGTTTTGAAAATCATATGGGAAGTACTTGTCTTTTGAGCAAAACCTTGAAAAGTGAAAGGTTTGATAGGTTTTACTCAAAAATTAAGAAGCTTTCTCCCTTTATAAGGATTGTGGCAATCGAGGCACTACGTGGTCATTTCTTGACAATTACGGTTGTACATCTGTTATGTGTGCACAAGCCATTCACATAGATTATCATACATCCAAAATTATATGAAGGAAACAATTCAAGGGGTACCTGAAGTGCAAGGATGTTCCCTGAGTGCGATGTATGCTGAAAGCCGATTATGTTTCTCCGAGTCGACCACCAACATAGCTTTCCAATCGTTCGAATCGATCCTTCAACAACCGCTCATCAATCATGGTGATGATACGCCTCACATCCTCCTTTCCCGAGAATTCCAAGACTTAGATTCCTAACTTTCAGCGATATCCTTCAATCTGCACGCCAATCCATCCCTAACCATCTTCAAGGTATGATCCCGACCTTGTGGAGCTCACTACACGCCATTAAGCGCTTCTTCGGTTCATCATGTAAACAACGCCGAAAGGTTTGTCGATGAGCGGAGTTGTTTGTCGGTTGATGTCGTGAAGATCGTCGGTGGAGTGAAGTTTACACGTTTCGATATGATTCAACAACCATCCGATATCTTCGACACGCTCTTTGATCACGCTAGCCTAATGAAGATGAGAACCGACTTGATAAATTCACGTTGAACTTCACGAGAATTGTCTCATACGACTGTACTTTGGCAAGATACATGTCTTCGATGTCGTTGAGGACAAGTTCTCAAAGTCACCGAGAATCCATAGTCCTGCTCATCTTGTCGCTTGACTATGATATTCTTTAAGAATGTGTAGTCCCACTTAGACTTGAGATCAATGTGTTCGATGGCCACGATGTCCTTCGAGCTATACATCGCATGTTGAGACTTTGAACCGCATACTCGGTAGTAGATTCTTTCTGCTGTGCCAATGATGAATCCCATACAATGCATCTTGGTCGATGCTTGCACGCTGTCGAAAAAGTGAGTTGACGTTCTCGATTGCTATGCGCTAGAGTAAATGGTCGGAATGGAAGAGTCAATGATGTAGTGTATTTTCTCAACCATCGCCATCATGGAGAAGAAATTCCGTGTCTTTGTTGAAGAAATATCGGAAGGGAATCCTTGGTTCGTCTGGCCGGCCAATGGTCTGCAGAGGGTTGGTCCATCGGTGTAGTAGAGGGTTGTCCCTGTGTGAAGTCAATGTTTGCTCGGATTGAGCCAATCCATGTTGCTAGACATAGCTCGAGCGATGTTCTCAAGATGATATTCGACCTCAAGGGCGCTTTCGTAGTTGTTCTTCCATAGTTGAAAAGCTTCATTTTGATTCGCCAACTCGTGATTTCATTTTCTTCACATGGAACTTTTCTTGCAATAGTTTTGCGTGCTCCAATGTAGAACCGCTCACCATTTCTTGGCCTTCATCGTGGTATGGAGTTTGATTGACAAGTGTGGAGAACCATTCAAACTCTTCGGTTTTATCGTCATCTAGCCATGATACTACTCACGGGTCGAGTCGCCTTCTTTTCGAAGGCTTTGATGATGAAACCGTTTCGCACTTGTTTGGGTGAGGCGGTTGTTGTCGGGCTCAGGACCTCTTCATCGCCACCACCCGTATACTCAAAGTAGTCACCATTGTATGAGGTGGGTGGTAACTGAATCCCGAGGTTTATCAAGAAGACCGAAAGGAGGAGACTGTTGAGAAGAAGTCCGCTGGAGGAGGTGGCATCAAGTAGATTTACCGCATCGCTTCGACGCTTAGGTGCATAGTCATTATCCTTATCATCGCCATCTCTTGGCCGTTGGGTTGATCGACTCCTTGCATGATGAACCAGTTGAAAAGCAGACCTTCAAAAATTTAGCTTCATCCAAAGTAAACGCCCATCGCTTTGACATTTGCATCACTAGTTTAGCGATTAACCGATTCAGAGATCCTTTTGGCCATTGTATGTTTAACCAACGATGTTGAGGTGAGTTGTCAGAAATACTCTCTAGTCACACCGGGACAAGGTTTAGAAGAAACTTGTGGGTTTGATCTCTTGTCGACTTGTCCGGGCCTTTTGGACTTTAGGAACGATATCCCAAGGTACTTTTGAGTGTAACCTTCAATCATTTCATTCAGCTCCTTCCGACGATGACTTCTCATGAATTCTCAATAGCTTTCCTATCTTTCCGATCTTGTCATTTTCATCATGGGTACTGCATTTGTTCAAGATACCAATTAAGTTTTCGTGGAGCATGTCCTTCTTTCTAACTTGTTTGAAATTTTCACAATTCTTGCATGTGTTTGAGAAATCCAAGATTTAGGTGGTTTCTTCAATGGATTTGATGATGATCCGTTGACTTCGTTGATGGTGGTGGTGATGAATGAGAAGAGTCTGATGATGATGAGACAGGAGACCTGGGGTCCTTAGGCGGTTCAAGTTTCTCTTCGTGAATGTGTGGACTATCCAAGAAACTTGTCATAATCATCATCTTTATCTTTCTCGACTGCTTCGGGTTTTCAAACTCATAATCGATAGTATCCTCCACAAGCTTTTGTTGTTGCGTAAGAGTGGCACCAGCCCTTATCGGGTTGATTAACCGCATCAGAGATGGTTTAGAGGGCAGCACCACTTGAACCTCCAGCCACCCATTTGATCTTTAGCAAATTCTTCACTTTTGAAGGTGGCTTACGATTTTAAACTTCATTCTGACTTATCTAGTTCTTCTTCATCTTCGTAGCTTATCCCGAGGCACAAGTGTGAGTCTTCCTTTCCTTTAATAGTTGAGGACTTGAGGTTTTGGTATGGAAGGATTTTCATCCTTTTCGCCAGTAGAATGTGATCTCTATCTCGGTCGTAGCCTCGCAGTCCTCGCCCTGAGCCGCTTTGGGTTCAAGTGAAAGGATCGGAGCGGCTTCGGAAGGAACTTTCTTCTTAGTGGGTTTCTCTTTGAAAAGGTTTTTCTTTGAACATTCCTTTGACTATCTCAGATTTGTGACACTTCCAAAGACTTCCTTTTCGGGTTCTCCTTGTGTTCCAAGATTTTTGTCGAGATGACCAACTTTACCTTGTCTGACCGCTTCCTGATACCTTTGTACGATTCGAGCTTTACATCTTCGCCAGAAGGAAATCAGCAAAGACAAGACCTTATTTCTTTGTAGACGCTTCCTTGATTCCGACAGATAGAATAGGTTCCGCAACATGTCGTGATTGTCGGGTCATCGAGCCTCTGGAATGTCGTGATGAAGTCCAAGTGCTCGGATCAACAATTTAGTATATCCGATGTAAGGAATCTTTGAGCCAAGTTTGTTGAGAAATGACATCATGTCATCCCAAATCGAGCTTCGATAGATATATGTTTGTTGACCAATGCCTGTATATTTGTAGTTCCATGAGCTTAGTGCTCATAGTCACCACGACTGTAAACAGACTTGGTGATGATCATGTAGAGTTCTCCGTGGTGAAGAATACTTTAAGCTCTACGTGAGAATGCTTGTTGATTATCTCGTAGCCTCGCCATAACCGATATCGATTAAGAATTGAGAGAGCTCTTCAAAGGTGAGGCATATAGTTTGGTTGGTTCACTGTGAATTAGTAGAACAACCAAGTCTGCATGATGACTTGTTTGTGATTCGTAGTCACCGTCATGCAGCTTGTCCTTTGACCCTTCCATAGTGTTCCGTAAAGATGTAGATCTCTGTGTGACAACAGAGCGAGTAAGCATGTTCGATACGGATGAGTCCTCGTAATGTCAATAGCAATTAAACATGAAGATTCGAGAGTGCTGAGGGTGTCAAAGTCAACACGGAGATTATTCTTTCCTATCTTCATTGGATAGCCACAGATAGATATCAAGAATGAGAGAACTCGTGTGCATCCACATTCATTTGTTCACCATGTCGTGATCTCAAATAACATTAGCCAAAAGAACCAACATATCGAAAGATAATGTTAGTCAATGTAAGGTCTTATTGTCTAGTTATTGAATGTACAAGGTCAATGATTGTTACGAGTCCTAAGTCACTTGTATATTCAATAGTCCAATGACGCCGTGAAATGTTTCAGTTAGTTAACTTTAAGTTTTAAAGTTTATTTTATCACTTATTGTTCACAACATATCAAACGATTTCGCTTTATTAGTGACATTTTAGGATTCGTGATGATATGATTAGTTTATTTACAAGTTTGTACAAGTAACAATTCATCATGAAGGTAAATCCGTGGATGTTTAGTTTTGGCAAAGTTATGCGCTGACAGAATGATATATGCTTAGGCGAAACCACGCCAGAATCCCATCTTACGCTGCAGAATAAATGTTACGCGAGGAAAAGGAGACCTATGCGAGAGCTTATGCGAGGCATATTTACCTTACGCTGTAAGGCTACCGTAAGAGTTGACCCTTGCGCAGAGGTCACACGCATATCCTTCATGTGATACGCCAGTCCATTGTAGAACCTTATGCGTAGCTACGCCAGAAGACAAGTCTTCACGATAACAAGCTACGCCAGGTGATCCTTATGCGTAGATTAATAACCACCTTGATTCTGAATATTACGTGTAACAAAGCCCAAATAAATCCATCAAATCATCAACATTAACACAAACCTTCATTTTATCAATAAAAATGGCATGAATCATTCAGAAACTGCCACGTAGAGAACATGCCAGAGGTCAAACCCTAAGGGTTATGACTTACGCGTAAGTTTTCTAACCATGGATTTGCATCAAATGATTCGGTAGTTCAAACATGTTGTATGAGCATATAGACCAAGTTATAACATCTAACTCATGGTGAATCAAAATACCCAAACTTATGAACCTTAAACCCTAATTTCAAATTAATAAATCAAGCCGGTAGTTATATAAGGATATAATCAATTCAACATCATATAAGCATAATCCAACAATCTTTTAGACCAAAACACATTACATTTAGAAACACCCAAATCGACACATAAACCCTAATTTTCAAAAATCAGATTCGTGATTCTGTAAGGCGTAGCATAGAAATGATATCATAGATGGTGTTACAACATTTTGATACAATCCTTTTAACCATAAACACACAATATGATTGTGTGTTCATATACTTACCGTAGAACACACAAATCAATATATCACATGTTTTAACCGCTGGATTTATGAAAGATTTAAAACCATTGTTTAAAAACATGATCCAAACACGTAAACACTTATGCATTGATAATCAAAGCACGGATTTGTAAAACGATTATGGATCGTGGATGATATTAGGTGAAATATTTAATGTGATGGAAATAAATGTGGTGGGGGAGTATGTATAAAATAACTTTAAGGTTTTGATGCTTTAGTCCGTCCACCTTTTCCTTTTTCACACAAAGCCTTTTTAACTTCCAATTGCCAAATGAAGATTTTAGGAAAGAAACTTGACAACACTCCCTTGACTTGAGAAAATAATGAAAGGTTGTTAATTAAAGTCCAATGAGTGTCTTTGAATCGTAGTGTACCACCATTTGTAAAAGAATCAACCGAGATGTGATAACATGCAAGTACACGATGTTTTGAAACAAGCTAATGGATTATTTTCTCCTCAACACTTGATCGTAAAAATAATGAATTTTGAAAGATTAGAGTGTTGACGGAAGAAATGTACTTGCCATGTTGAAAGAAAGGTAGATTGGGAGAATATTTTTGTTGTTTTATCGGATTTTATATTTTTGTATTTTGTTTTTGAAAATTTATTTACAAAAGATGTTTTGGTGTTTGACAGTGTTTTAAGACTGTTTTAGGAGGTCATCCAATTTCTTGAGTCAACACCTCATACCAATTCGTGGACCAACTCATTAAACCTAGCGGGAGGCAAGGCTTGGTGAGCGATCCGCCAATTGGTATTCAAGACCACAAAGTATAATTCAACTACTGCTCCACATGGTCCTTGATGAAATGATAGCGAGATCGATGTGCTTTGATTTCGAAAATAATCGAGTTGCACGAGATTGCAATGGCACTGATTGTCGCAAAGACATCGATTCTCACAACACGTAACCATAGTCTTTGAGTTGTGTTCTCATCCAAATGACTTGAGCACAACACGACATGGCTACATATTCTCGCTTCTCGTTGACGATGCGATGTACAATCCTATTTCTTTGATTGCCAAGACACCCGCTATCACCAAGAAATTGTAGAGCCCCAAGTATTTTTCTCGAGTCTAAGCATCCCGCGTGGTCGCCCTCAAAAGCGATTAGTTCAAACCAGAATCCTTCTGATACCTGATCCCCAAGTTAATGGTTCCCGATGTATCTGGAGGATTCTTTAGCCCGTAGAGGCGGGTTTCTGGTCGCGATCGATAACGGGAGCATAGATAAACCAAAGACAAATCAGTCCGCTAGTCATAGATACATGAGGGACCCAATAATACTTCAGATTTGTGGGTCAACTAATTCCCATGTAAATCAAAGATCTAGCTTCTGGTATGAGCCATTGGTGTGGCATAAGTATCAAGGTATTCATTCCAAATTTGTTTAACAATTCAAGGGCATATTGGATCGACTCAAGAAAATACACGGTGATTGATGAACTTGCAATCCTAGAAAGAATGTAAGTTCACCCATCATGGACATTTCAAAATTTTTCTTCATTAGTTTTGCAAAAGCGATTGAAAACTTTTATGTGTTGACCCAAAATGATGTCATCCACGTAAATTTGAACAATTAAGATGTGTGCCCTGTGATATTGTATAAAAAGTGGGTCAACCGAGCCTTTGGTGAAATTATTGAAATGAGGAAAGATGATAGCTTATCGTATCATGCCCCAGGGGCTTGTTTGAGACCATAAAGAGCTTTGTTCGCTTGTAGACATGGTTCGGGAACTCAGATCAACGAATCCATCCGGTTGGTCGACATAGACCGCTTTTGTTGCCCATTGAGAAACGCCGCTTTGACATCCATCCGATAGACCGTCATGTTCATATGAGCGAACGCGAAATATCCGAACAATTTCAAGACGAGCAACCGAGCAAAAGATTCTTCAAAGTCTATTCTTCTTCCCGACGATAACCCTTAGCAACTAGCCGACTTGTTTCGATAACATTCCTTCAAAGATCCAATTTGTTTTTCCAATCCATTTTAGACCAATGACGTAGACTCGTCTTTCAACCGCCCCATACTTCAAGACGCTTGAATTGGTTGAGTTCTTCTTGCATGGATTCAACTTGTCTTTTTCATTGCGCCTTTAATGTTTTTAGGTTCGGACAGGCAGTGAGTGCATAAATGCGTGTTCACCATCCGAGGAAGACGGTCTCATAACGACCGTCGATTTCTTCGCCAATAATATAGCCGAGGATGGTCTTTAGTCCATCAATGTGTGTAGGTTGATGTTGGATACATTGTGATTCCGAGGATTCAAATGGTTTGTTGAAGATTCCGCGACATCCGTGCAAGCAGCCTCATTGGCAAACGGGTCAAGAACGATTTGGATCAAAATCGCAGCGGGGTATCATTCAATATCATCACCGGTTCATCATCAACTCTTTTATACAATATCACGGGCACATATCTTAATTGTTCAAATTTACGTGGATGACATCATTTTGGGTCTACACATAAAAGTTTTCAACCGCTTTTGCAAAACTAATGAAGAAATTTTTGAAATGTCCATGATGGGTGAACTCACGTTCTTTCTAGGACCGCAAGTTCATCAATCACCCGTGGTATTTTCTTGAGTCACCCAAATATGCCCTTGAATTGTTAAACAAATTTGGAATGAAAACACGTGATACTTATGCCACACCAATGACTCATACCAAGAAGCTAGATGTTTGATTTACATGGGAAATTAGTTGACCCTACCAAATCTTGAAGTATTATTCGGTCTCTCATGTATCTAACGACTAGCGAGACCTAATATTGTCTTTGCCGCTTATCTATGCTCCCGCTATCGATCGCGACCAACCGAAACCCACCTCTCGAGGCTAAAAGAATCCTCCGATACATCAAGGGAACCATTAACTTGGGATCCGTATCCAAGGATTCGGTTTTGAACTAATCGCTTTTACGCCGATCACGCAGGATGCTTAGACTCAAGGAAAAGTACTTGAGAGCTCTACAATTTCTTGGTGATAAACCGTGTCTTGGCAATCAAAGAAGGTGGATTGTACATCATCATCATCAACCGGCGAATATGTAGCCATGTCCGCGTGTTGTGCTCAAGTCATCCGGATGAGAACACAACTCAAAGACTATGGTTACGTGTTTGATGAATCCGATGTATCGCGACAATCAGTGCCATTGCAATCTCGTGCAACTCGGTTCAAGACTCGAAATCAAAGAACATCGATCTACGCTATCATTTCATCAAGGACCACGTGGAACAGGTACCGTTGAATTATACTTTGTGGTACTTGAATACCAATCGGCGCATCTTCTCACCAAAGCCTCGCCTCCCGCTAGGTTTAATGAGTGATCCACGGATTGGTATGAGGTGTTTGACTCAAGAGGAATTGATGACCTCTTAAAACAGCCTTAAAACCCACAAACACCAAAACATCCTTTGTAAATAATTTTCAAAACAAAATACAAAAATATAAAACGATAAAACAACAAAAATATTCTCCTCATCTATCTTTCTTTCAACATGGCAAGTACATTTCTTCCACAACACTTTAATCTTTCAAAATTCAAGATTTTTACGATCAAGTGTTGAGGGGGAGAAAATTTTCACTTAACTGTTTCAAAACATCCGTGTACTTGCATGTTATCATATCCCGGTTGGTTATTTTATCAATGATGGTAAATTTTCTGGTTCAATGACACTCCTCGGACTAAAATTAATAACCTTTCATTATTTTCTGGAGTCGAGGGGGAGTGTCGTCAAGTTTCTTTCCTAAAAATCTTTGCTTGGTAACCAAAATGGAAGTTAAAAGGCTTTGTTTGAAAAAGGAAAAGGTGGAGAGACCAAAACTGTCAAAACCTTAAAGTTATTTTTAATAAAACACCCCCACCTAACTTTCACTTCTCATTTATTACTCAAAACCTAAAACCATCCTACGCATAGAATTCACTCAAGAAATCCGTGTTTCAGATCATCATTTTGTAAGTGATTTCGTGTTTACAACATGTTTTTAAGCAATGGTTTTGAATTTTCCAAAAATCCAACGGTTAAAACTTTGTATAATCTTGTTTTTGTGGTCTACGCATATGTGTATGAACACATAATCAAGATTGGGTGTTTATGGTTAAAAGAATAGTGTCAAAACGTTACTAACAGATCAATGATACAGTTTTAATCATCAAAACTCGCCCAGAATCACGAATTAAATGATTTACGAAATTAGGGTTTATGTGTCGATTTGGGTTTTTCCAAATGTGAAGTGTTTTGGTATCAAAGATTGTTGGGTTATAGTCTTAAGTGGTTGAATTAATGATTTCCATGGTTATTAACCACCCAGAAACACGAATTGGTTAACATTTTGGATTTAGGGTTTAAAGTTCATAATATTTGGTAACTGTTGATTCACAACGAGTTAAGTGTTATAACTTGGTATAAAGACTCCCTCAACACTCTTAAACTACCAGAAAAAGCTTTGTGCATATTCCATGGCTAGATTTCATACGCGTAGATTTAGGGTTTAGACTACGCGTAAGTCTTTTCTACGCATAACTATTAAACTGTGCAATTGTGTTTTGCTCTGTTATAAAATGAATTTTGTGTTAATATTGATGATTTGATGAATTTATTTCAGGCTTGCTACACTTAAAATTCAGAATCAAGGTTGTTGTAACTCTACGCATAAGGATCACCTTACGCGTAGCATGTTATGCGTAAGATTAGTCTTACGCGTAGCTTCTACGCATAAGGTTCTACATATGGGACTACGCGTATCCCGTGAAGGATATGCGTAAATGAACCTCTACGCATAAGGTCAACTCTTACGAGTAGCCTTACGCGTAAGGTTAATATATGCCTCGCGTAACCTCTACGCATAAGGTCCATTTTTCTTACTCGTAATATTTCTTACGCGTAGTTAGGATCCCACGCGTAAGTTTACGCCACGCATATATCATTTCGCTCACGCATAACTTTACCAATCCTACGCATAAGCCCGGATCATACCTTCATTATGAATTGTTACGTGTACAAACTTGTAAATAAACTAATCATATCGTCACGAATCCAATAATGTCACTAATAAATTTAAAACGCTTGAGATGTTGTGAACCATAAGTGATAACATAAACTTTAAAACTTAAAGTTAACTAACTCACAAAACATTTCACGGCGCCATTGGACTATTGGACATACAAGTGACTTAGGACTCGTAACAATCTTTGACACTTTGTACATTCAATAACTAGACAATAAGACCTTCGTTGACTAACATTATGTCTTTCGATATGTTGGTTCTTTTGGCTAATGTTATTTCGCATCACGACATGGTCGAACAAATGAATGTGGATGCATCGAAGTTCTCTCCATTGTCGATATCTATCCTTATGGCTATCCAATGAAGATAGGAAAGAATAATCTCCGTGTTGACTTTGACACCTCACTTGCTCGAGTCTTCGTGTTTAATTGCTATTGATATTTTGAGGACTCATCCGATCGTAATATGCTCACTCACTCGCAACTGCTCACGAGATCTATATCCAATAGTTCGGAACACTATGGAAAGGGTCAGCGACGATCACGTGACGGTGACTCAATCACAAACAAGTCACCATTACACCGCGCACTTAAGGGCTATTCTCCTAATTCTCAAGTCGAACCAACCAAACTATATGCCACACCGTCAAGAGCTCACTCTCCAATTCTTAATCGATATCGGTTATGACGAGGCTACGGGAGTAATCACCAAGCATTCTCACGTAGAGCTTAAGAGTATTCCTCAACCATGGAGAACTCTCTACATGATCATCACCAATTGCTTTACGGTCGTGATAAAGGCTATGAACATCCTAAGCTCATGGAACCGCAAATATTTTGGGCATTGGTCAACATGAAACACATCGCTATCGAAGCTCGATTTGGGATGACATGATGTCATTTCTCAACAAGCTTGGCTCAAAGATTCCTACATCGATATACTAAATGTTGATCCGAGAGCACTTGGACTTCATCCCGATATTCCCAAGAGGCTCAATGACCCCGACAATCACGATATGTTGACGGAGCCTATTCTATCTTTCGTAATCAAGGAATCGCCTACAAAGAAACAAGGTGTCAGTGTTGCGATTTCCTTCTAATCAAGATGTCGAAAGCTCAAACGCATAAAAGGTATCCGGAAGCGCTAGACAAGGCAAAGTTGGTCATCTCGACGAAAATCTTCCGAACACCTGTAAGGAGAACCGTAAGAGGAAGTACAGAAGCGCAACAAGTATCATGAGTCAAAGGAAGCTTCCTAAAGGAATCCTCCTTCTAAAAGGATTGTTCCGTAAAGAAAGCCGAACCTATTCCCACACTTGAACCGCAAAGAAAGCTTGTGGACGAGAGCTCAAGATACCGATATGATGAAGAGGTTCATTACTCACATCGCAACCAAGCACCGCCTCAAGAGCAAAACCTCCAAGTCCTCCAAATTGTCCAAGAAAAAGGAAGACTCGAAGAATTGTACCCTATGATGAGAGCTCAAGAAGAAGAAGAGCAACTGGATAAATCATACAGAAGAAGTTTAAAATCGTCGACATCTTCAAAAGGCTAAAGACTTTGCTAAAGACCAAATGGGTGGCCCCGTGGGTCAAGTGGTGCACTCAATCTTCACCAACTCGATGCGGTTAATCAACCCGATAAGGAGTCGGTGCCGCCACTCTTGTGCAACAACAAAAGCCTGCAGAGGATACTATTGTATATGATTTTGAGGAACCGGAAACCGAGAAAGATAAAGATGCTACTTACGACGATGTGCTCGGATAGTCCTACACGCTCACGTAGGAAACTTCGAACCACCAAAGGACCCGAATCTCCTCACATCTCATCATCATCGGATTCTTCGCCTCATTCATCACAACCACTATCCAAGAAGTCAACCAAATCATCATCCAAATCGTGAAGAAACCACCTAAATCTTGGGTTTCTCATGCTCATGAACGGATTACCAAAGTCAGAAACAAGTCGAAAGAAAACATACTTAACATCAAGTTGAATTTCTTTGTCGATCACATACATCATCTCAGATAACGAGCATGACAAGATGCAAGAAGAAAGGAAGTTTATCTAGGAATTCATGAAAGATCATCGTAAAGAGGAACTGAATGAAATGATTGAAGGTTACACTCAAAAGTACCTTCGTGATATCATTCCTAAAGTCCAAAAGGAACTGGAGAAGACGACAAGAGATCATACCCACAAGTTTTTTCTCGACCTCGTCCCGGTGTGACTTAAGAAGTATTTTCCGCATAACTCACCCCTAACATCGCCGCATTGGTTAAACATACAATGGCCAAAGAAGTCGATCTCTCGAACTGAAAGTTAATCGCTAAACTAGTGATGCAAATGTCAAAGCGATCCGAATGTTTACTTGGATGAAGCTAAATTTTTCAAGGTCTACTTGCTTTTCAACTCGGATCATCATGCAAAGAGTCACCGATCAACCCAAACGGGCAAGAGATGACGATGATAAGGACAAGGACTCGCATCTAAACGCCGGAAGCAACCGGTGAATCTTCATCTATGCAACCCCACCCCAACGGACTCCTTCTCAACGAAGATCTCCTCCTCGCTCTTCAACCGATAAACCTCGTGACGATTCCGAGTTACCACCCTGCACTCAAAAACCGGTGATCACTTTGAATATACGGGTGGTGACGATGAAGAGGTCCTTGAGCCCCAACAACAACCCACCTCTCCCAAACAAGGAAAAAACCATCATCATCATCTAAGCCTTCAAAAGAAGAAGAAGACGCTTCATCCGACGCCATATCATGGCTAGATGACGATAAAGCAAGAATTTGATTGGTTTGCTACACTTGTTAACAACACTCCTACCCAAGAAGGTCAAGAATTGGTAGACGGTAGTACCTTGGAGCATGCAAAGATTTTGCAAGAAAGGTTCCGTGTGAAGAAGATGATGAAATCAATTGAAGCGCATCAAGAATGAAGCATTCCTACTTTTAAAAGACAAATCGGAAAGTGCAATCGAGGTTGAATATCACCTTGAAAACATTGCTCGAGCCATGTCTAATAACATGGATTGGCTCAACCCGAAGCAAACATCGACTTCACCAAACGGGACAATCCTCCATATTACACCGATCGGTCTCGACCTCTACCTAGCATTGGCCAACCCGATCGACCTAGGATTCCTTTCGACATTTCTTCAACAAAGACTTAGATTTTCTTCAACACGGTGGCGATGGTTCAAGGAAATACGCTACATCTCGACACTTCCATTCCCTGCGCCATATACTCGATTGTATAGCCATCGAGGAACGTGCTACCCACATGTTCTCCGACAAAGTGGTAGCGTATGACCAAGATGCAATGTATGGGATTCACCATTGGCGGAACGCTAAAGAATCTACTACGTGTCGCTTGGTCCGAAGTCTCAACATGCAGTGTTCAGTACTAAAAGTATCGTGGCCATCCAACATGTTGCTCTATCGTCTAAATGGGACTACAGTTTTCTCAAGAAGATTGTGGTCAAAAGACAAGACGAAAGGGACTATGCATTCTCTGAAGCTGACTTTGAGAATTTGAACATCAACGATATTGAAGACATGTACCTTGCCAAAGTTCAAGGTCTGTTAGGTCACTAGTTTTACAACACAAGCTTATAAGAGAAGAGATGAAGGCGATTGAACAAGTAAATCACACACACACACACGTATAGTAAGACCGATTATGCAAAGAGTATGAATGAGAGAAAAACTTGAACAACCAACCCTCAAATGAGGGTTTACAAGAGTTTATATAGGCAAGGAGCTAGGGCAACACTCCCTCTCCTTCCCTATTCCTTATTGGGCTTGGATCAAGCTTATGGGCCTTCTACATAAGCTTGACCTTAAACAAACATAAAGGCCATAATAAAGCTACCTATTACATATGAAATATAAATACTTGAAATACTGTTTAGGAGTGATTCCAACAATCTCCCTCAAGTATATATGAATGTAAACGGTGAAGGCGTTGATGTAATAGTAGTGTGACGCCTTCTCTAAATTATTCTTTCTTGTGAGAGGAATTGTCTTGATTCGAACAATCTCCCAAAGGTAGAGATAGTTATCTTTGAGCGCTTATGCTTCGACGTCATCTTTAACTTTGTTCTTTGATCATTGTTCTTTGTGGTGAAAGTGATAGTATGTTGTTGTTCGCATCGATGCCGCCTCAGTGCCTTGTTGCTCCAAGATCTCCACGTCATTCTTCAACATGCTCACACGCCTATGACGTTGGAATTCAACATGATGAAGTTCTTTAAATCTTTATCATTGTAGATTCTTTGGTTTGACGAAGAATCATTCGACGATTGTGTTGCTTTTGAATAGAACTTCCATTAGTGTTGATGTTGGCGTGTGCATGAGAAGAATCAAGACGATCATCCCGCCCGAGCTTCCATAAGAAGAAAACATTTCAAATGGTTAGTAATAAGTGGTTTCCAGCACTTACAAGTTTGAACTTCGAGAGTGTTAACAAGATAGTGTGAAAACACAACTCTAATTCTTACAAAGGCCGCTCTGAACCGAGTCCCACAATTGAGATAACGCGATGTACCAAGTACATCTACAGCTCAGATGAGTCATTGAGGTACACCAAGCATCACCTCACGATCAGAGACCGTTTGAGACACACTCCGCGTAATCCACGGGAGTTACCGAAGTGACTTCCGCCGTGGTGTTTGATGTTGACCGGCAGAGTTTCCATTCAATCACCGAGGATCATGATGTGAACCTCTCATGAATGTTCTCGACAGTTGCTAAGATCCGTGAAGGACTCAATATGAACCACCGATGATCTTATTTGTTGATCTTCGTGATTAAATGTCAAGTGTTCCTAAGAGATCTTTTGATGAATCTCATGGCTCTAGACTCAATAGTGCATTTTGGTTTTCCGAGCGGAGACTAGGAGAGGGTCTCCTTCTTCAATACCAAATGATCTCTAAGAGAAAGCCAATAGATTATGTAGGGTTCCTGTGAGAATGAAACAAGTTTCGCTGAGAGAAACTTAAGTGGCTAAGAAGGTTTAGTGCATGCGCCATCGGGTCCATGATGACTTTTAATCTTCAATACCGGTGTCACTAAGTGACAACCAAGAGTATATAAATTGAACCCGATGTGCGCCCTAAGTTGAATAACTGAGGGCTATTTCTTTTCACTCTTTACTTTACATTTCTTTTGATTCTTCAACTCCTTCTTTCTCCGATTCTCATTTTCTCCTTTTATAATCATTCCTAAGGACTTCTAACACTAACTAATGGTAGTGTCCTTGGGTAGATCCTCCGACTCTGGCGGATCATAGGACGCTTATTCCTAACCTTAGTCACCTTATAACTCCATGACTTACCTATGTTTGCCATTATAACCACCGTATGTTAAAACCTCTCTCAAAGGGTTTGTTAACGAAAAACATGTTTGAACCACGGTGAGAGATGAAGTTTTGCATAAATACTCCCCTCCACATGTGCTTAATAGTTTTATTGGTTAAATGAACAGGTGAGGAAAGAGCGCAAGACTTTTGAATTGATCCACTAAAGATAGACAATCTCCGCGAGACACGGTTACGTTGAATAGTTAAAGAGATACATTGTCGCTTTTAGGTGACAACTAGCTCTAATAACTACCATGAAGGTGTAGACAAACCTTGGAAGGTTGTCAAACCCGTCGAGTTCATGTCTATCAAAAGTTTCTCGAATGGTACTTTCCACCCGCACAAGTCCTTTACGAGACACGCTTACATCACTAGCGAACTAGCTTGAAATTATTACCCGTCCAGACAAGTCTTTTCGAGTTACTAACAGTTTAGTACCACAATTCGTTGTTTAAGTCTCAAGTTCATGATTTATTTGCATTCACCACATATTTCTTATCACACAAATTTTCTCCCCTCAAAATGGCATATGAAAATGTTATTTTTGAAACGTTTGAGAATAAATATGACCATTTCGAGTGTTGGGGAAGACGACCACTATGAACAATTTGTGAACAAAGTTTTAAATCAAATACTCCCCTCAACTAGTGATATAAACGGTTGAGGTTTTGAAAATCATATGGGAAGTACTTGTCTTTTGAGCAAAACCTTGAAAAGTGAAAGGTTTGATAGGTTTTACTCAAAATTAAGAAGCTTTCACTCCTTTTATAAGGATTGTGGCACCGAGGCGCACTACGTGGTCCTTTCTTGACAATTACGGGTTGTACATCGTTATGTGTGCACAAGCCATTCACATAGATTATCATACATCCAAAATTATATGAAGGAAACAATTCAAGGGTACCGAAGTGCGGTGATGTTCCTGTGAGTGCGCATGTATGCGTTGAAAGCCGATTATGTTTCTCCCGAGTCGACCACCAACATAGCTTTCCAATCGTGAATCGATCCTTCGAACAACCGCTCATCAATCATGGTGATGATACGCCTCACATCCCTCCTTTCCCGAGAATTCCAAAGACTTAGATTCCCAACTTTCGGCGATATCCTTCAATCAGACGCCAATCCATCCCTAACCATCTTCAAGGTATGATCCCGAATTTGTGGAGCTCACTACATGCCATTAAGCGCTTTCTTGAAGTTCACTGCGTAAACAACGCCGAAAGGTTTGTTGATGAGCGTGAGTTGTTTAAGCCGGTTGATGTCGTCGAAGATCAAGCGTGGTGGAGTGAAGTTTACGTTTACGATATGATTCAACACCATCCGGATATCTTCGACACGCTCTTTGATCACGCTGCGCCTAATGAAGATGAGAACCGACTTGATAAATTCACGTTGAACTTCAATCGAGAATTGTCTCATACGACCACATACTTTGGCAAGATACATGTCTTCGATGTCGTTGAGGACAAGTTCTCAAAGTCGACTTCGGAGAATCCATAGTCCTGCTCATCTTGTCGTTTGACTATGATATTCTTTAAGAATGTGTAGTCCCACTTAGACTTGAGATCAATGTGTTTGATGGCCACGATGTCCTTCGAGCTATACACCGCATGTTGAGACTTTTGAACCGCATACTTGGTAGTAGATTCTTCGACGCTCGTGCCAATGATGAATCCCATACAATGCATCTTGGTCGTATGCTTGCACGCTGTCGAAAACAAGTGAGTTGCACGCCTCGATTGCTATGCGCTAGAGTAAATGGTCACTGGAATGGAAGAGTCAATGATGTAGTGTATTTTCTCGAACCATCGCCATCATGGAGAAGAATTTCCGTGTCTTTGTTGAAGAAATATCGGAAGGAATCCTTGGTTCGTCTGCTTGGCCAATGGTCGGTAGAGGTTTGGTCCATCGGTGTAGTATGGAGGGTTGTCCCTTTGTGTGAAGTCAATGTTTGCTTCGGATTGAGCCAATCCATGTTGCTAGACATAGCTCGAGCGATGTTCTCAAGATGATATTCGACCTCAAGGCGCTTTCGAGTTGTCTTTCCATAGTTGAAAAGCTTCATTTTGATTCGCTTCAACTCGATTTTGTCATTTTCTTCACATGGAACTTTTCTTGCAATAGTTTTGCGTGCTCCAATGTAGAACCGCTCTACCATTTCTTGGCCTTCATCGTGGTATGGAGTTTGATTGACAAGTGTGGAGAACCATTCAAACTCTTCGGTTTTATCGTCATCTAGCCATGATACGACTACGGGTGAGTCGTCTGCTTTCTTCTTTTGGAAGGCTTTGATGATGAAACCGGTTTCGCACTTGTTTGGGTGAGGTGGGTTGTTGTCGGGCTCAAGGACCTCTTCATCGTCACCACCCGTATACTCAAAGTAGTCACCGCCAGTATGATTGTGGGGTGGTAACTCGGAATCGTCCCGAGGTTTATCGAGAAGACCGAAAGTGGAGGAGACTTATGTTGAGAAGAAGTCCGTGGTGGAGGAGGTGGCATCAAGTAGATTTACCGGGCGCTTCGACGCTTAGGTGCATAGTCATTATCCTTATCATCGCCATCTCTTGGCCGTTTGGGTTGATCGGTGACTCCTTGCATGATGAACCGAGTTGAAAAGCAAGTAGACCTTCAAAATTTAGCTTCATCCAAAGTAAATGTTCCGGATCGCTTTGACATTTGCATCACTAGTTTAGCGATTAACTTTCATTCGAGAGATCGACTTCTTTGGCCATTGTATGTTTAACCAATGCGACGATGTTAGGGTGAGTTGTCTAAAAATACTTCTCTAGTCACACCGGGACAAAGTCGAGAAGAAACTTGTGGGTTTGATCTCTTGTCGACTTGTCCAGTTCCTTTTGGACTTTAGGAACGATATCCCAAGGTACTTTTGAGTGTAACCTTCAATCATTTCATTCGAGTCCTTCCGACGATGACTTCTCATGAATTCTGAATAGCTTTCCTATCTTTCCGCATCTTGTCATTTTCATCATGTAAGTCTTGCATTTGTTCAAAGATACCAATTAAGTTTTACGTGGAGCATGTCCTTCTTTCTAACTTGTTTGACACTTTCACAATTCTTGCATGTGTTTGAGAAATCCAAGATTTAGGTGGTTTCTTCACGGATTTGGATGATGATCCGTTGACTTCGTTGATGGTGGTGGTGATGAATGAGATGAAGAGTCGATGATGATGAGACATGAGGAGACTCGGGGTCCTTAGGCGGTTCAGAAGTTTCCTTCTGTGAATGTGTGGGACTATCCAGAAGAAACTTGTCATAATCATCATCTTTATCTTTCTCAGACTTCTCTGTTTCTGGGTTTTCAAACTCATAATCGATAGTATCCTCCACAAGCTTTTGTTGTTGCAGAAGAGTGGTGGCACCAGCTCCCTTATCGGGTTGATTAACCGCATCAGGAGATGGTTTAGAGTGGGCAGCACCACTTGAACCTCCAGGGCCACCCATTTGATCTTTAGCAAATTCTTCAGCTTTTTGAAGGTGGCTTACGATTTTAAACTTCGTCCTGTATGACTTATCTAGTTGCTCTTCTTCATCTTCAGAGCTTTCATCCTGAGGCACAAGTGCAGGAGTCTTCCCTTTTCCTTTAATAGTTTGAGGACTTGGAGGTTTTGGTACGGAAGGATTTTCATCCTTTCGCCCGTTTGAATGTGATCTCTTCATCTCGTGTCGGTAGCCTCGAGTCCTCGCCCTGAGCTGTCTTTGCGGTTCAAGTGAAAGGATCGGAGTGGCTTCACGGAAGGAACTTTCTTCTTAGGGGTGGGTTTCTCTTTGAAAAGGTTTCTTCTTTGGAACATTCCTTTGACTATCTCAGACTTGTGACACTTCCAAGACTTCCTTTTACGGTTCTCCTTACGTGTGTTCCGAAGATTTTTGTCGAGATGACCAACTTTACCTTGTCCGATTGCTTCCAGATACCTTTTGTACGATTCGAGCTTTCGACATCTTCGCTAGAAGGAAATCTAGCAGACAACACCTTGTTTCTTTGTAGACGCTTCCTTGATTCTCGACAGATAGAATAGGTTCCGTCAACATGTCGTGATTGTCGGGGTCATTGAGCCTCTTGGGAATGTCGGGATGAAGTCCAAGTGCTCTCTGGATCAACAATTTAGTATATCCGATGTAAGGAATCTTTGAGCCAAGTTTGTTGAGAAATGACATCATGTCATCCCAAATCGAGCTTCGATAGCGATATGTTTCTTGTTGACCAATGCCCGTAATATTTGTAGTTCCATGAGCTTAGGGTGCTCATAGTCACCGTCACGACCGTAAATGACTTGGTGATGATCATGTAGAGAGTTCTCCGGGTTGAAGAATACTCTTAAGCTCTACGTGAGAATGCTTGTTGATTACTCCGTAGCCTCGCCATAACCGATATCGATTAAGAATTGGAGAGTGAGCTCTTCACAGTGAGGCATATAGTTTGGTTGGTTCGACTTGAGAATTAGTAGAATGACCCTTAAGTCTGCAGTGTAATGATGACTTGTTTGTGATTCGAGTCACCGTCACGCAGCTTGTCCTTTGACCCTTTCCATAGTGTTCCGAACTGTGGATGTAGATCTCGTGGACAGATTGCGAGTGAGTAAGCATGTTCGATACGGATGAGTCCTCGTAATGTCAATAGCAATTAAACATGAAGATTCGAGCAAGTGAGGGTGTCAAAGTCAACACGGAGATTATTCTTTCCTATCTTCATTGGATAGCCATGAGGATAGATATCAAGAATGGAGAGAACTTGGTGCATCCACATTCATTTGTTCACCATGTCGTGATCTCGAAATAACATTAGCCAAAAGAACCAACATATCGAAGACATAATGTTAGTCAATGTAAGGTCTTATTGTCTAGTTATTGAATGTACAGTGTCAATGATTGTTACGAGTCCTAAGTCACTTGTATATTCAATAGTCCAATGACGTCGTGAAATGTTTCGTGAGTTAGTTAACTTTAAGTTTTAAAGTTTATTTTATCACTTATTGTTCACAACATATCAAACGATTTCAGTTTATTAGTGACATTTTAGGATTCGTGATGATATGATTAGTTTATTTACAAGTTTGTACAAGTAACAATTCATCATGAAGGTAAATCCAGGGATAAGCGTAGTTTTGGCAAAGTTATGCGTAGACAGGAATGATATATGCTTAGGCGTAAACTTACGCCAGAATCCCATCTTCGCGTAATAAATGTTACGCGTGGAAAAGGAGACCTTATGCGTGAGCTTATATATATTTTACCTTACGCGTAAGGCTACTCGTAAGAGTTGACCTTATGCGTAGAGGTCATCGCACGCATATCCTTCACGTGATACGCGTAGTCCATTGTAGAACCTTATGCGTAGAAGCTACGCGTAAGACAAGTCTTACGCATAACAAGCTACGCGTAAGGTGATCCTTATGCGTAGATTAATAACCACCTTGATTCTGAATATTACGTGTAACAAAGCCTGAAATAAATCCATCAAATCATCAACATTAACACAAACCTTCATTTTATCAATAAAAAATGGCATGAATCATTCAGAAACCGACGTGTGAGAAGTCATACGCGTAGGTCAAAACCCTAAGGGTTATGACTTACGCGTAAGTTTTCTAACCATGGGATTTGCATCAAACAGATTCTGGTAGTTCAAACATGTTGTATGAGCATATAGACCAAGTTATAACATCTAACTCATGGTGAATCAAAAATACCCAAACTTATGAACCTTAAACCCTAATTTCAAATTCTGAATAAATCAGTGTTTCTGGGTAGTTATAGAGCAAGGATATAATCAATTCAACATCATATAAGCATAATCCAACAATCTTTTAGACCAAAACACATTACATTTAGAAACACCCAAATCGACACATAAACCCTAATTTTCAAAAATCGTAGATTCGTGATTCTGGGTGTGTTATGAGCATAGAAATGATATCATAGATGGTGTTACAACATTTTGATACAATCCTTTTAACCATAAACACACAAATATGATTGTGTGTTCATATACTTACGCCAGAGAACACACAAATCAATATATCACATGTTTTAACCGTTGGATTTATGAAAGATTTAAAACCATTGTTTAAAAACATGATCCAAACACGTAAACACTTACATTGATAATCGAAAGCACGGATTTGTAAAACGATTATGGATCGTGGATGATATTAGGTGAAATATTTAATGTGATGGAAATAAATGTGGTGGGTGGAGTATTTTGTATAAAATAACTTTAAGGTTTTGACAGTTTTAGTCCGTCCACCTTTTCCTTTTTCACACAAAGCCTTTTTAACTTCCAATTTTGGTTGCCAAATGAAGATTTTAGGAAAGAAACTTGACAACACTCCCCCTTGACTTGAGAAAATAATGAAAGGTTGTTAATTAAAGTCCAATGAGTGTCTTTGAATCAGAAAGTGTACCACCATTTGTAAAAGAATCAACCGAGATTTGATAACATGCAAGTACACAGATGTTTTGAAACAGTTAATGGATTATTTTCTCCCCCTCAACACTTGATCAGAAAAATACTGAATTTTGAAAGATTAGAGTGTTGACGGAAGAAATGTACTTGCCATGTTGAAAGAAAGGTAGATTGGGAGAATATTTTTGTTGTTTTATCGGATTTTATATTTTTGTATTTTGTTTTTGAAAATTTATTTACAAAAGATGTTTTGGTGTTTGATGTGTTTTAAGACTGCTTTTAGGAGGTCATCCAATTCCTCTTGAGTCAACACCTCATACCAATTCGGTGGACCAACTCATTAAACCTAGCGGGAGGCAAGGCTTTGGTGAGCGATCCGCCAATTGGTATTCAAGACCACAAAGTATAATTCAACGGTACTGCTCCACATGGTCCTTGATGAAATGATAGCGTGATCGATGTGCTTTGATTTCGAGTCTTGAATCGAGTTGCACGAGATTGCAATGGCACTCCGATTGTCGCAAAGACATCGGATTCTCAAATACGTAACCATAGTCTTTGAGTTGTGTTCTCATCCAAATGACTTGAGCACAACACGCGACATGGCTACATATTCTCGCTCGTTGATGACAAATATGTACAATCCTATTTCTTTGATTGCCAAGACACCGCTTTATCACCGAGAAATTGTAGAGCTCTCAAGTACTTTTCCTCGAGTCTAAGCATCCCGCGTGGTCGTCGTCTGGCGATTAGTTCAAAACCGAATCCTTCGGATACCGATCCCCAAGTTAATGGTTCCCCGATGTATCGGAGGATTCTTTTAGCCTCGAGAGGTGGGTTTCAGTTGGTCGCGATCGATAACGGGAGCATAGATAAACGGCAAAGACAATATCAGTGTCTCTAGTCTGTTAGATACATGAGGACCCAATAATACTTCGGTATTTGGTGGGGTCAACTAATTTCCATGTAAATCAAAGATCTAGCTTCTTGGTATGAGCCATTGGTGTGGCATAAGTATCACGGTATTCATTCCAAATTTGTTTAACAATTCAAGGGCATATTTGGATCGACTCAAGAAAATACCACGGGTGATTGATGAACTTGCAATCCTAGAAAGAATGTAAGTTCACCCATCATGGACATTTCAAAATTTTTCTTCATTAGTTTTGCAAAAGCGATTGAAAACTTTTATGTGTTGACCCAAAATGATGTCATCCACGTAAATTTGAACAATTAAGATGTGTGCCCGTGATATTGTATAAAAGAGTTGGGTCAACCGAGCCTTTGGTGAAATTATTGGCAATGAGGAAAGATGATAGCTTATCGTACCATGCCCGAGGGGCTTGTTTGAGACCATAAAGAGCTTTGTTCGGTTTGTAGACATGGTTCGGGAACTCGGGATCAACGAATCCATCCGGTTGGTCGACATAGACCGCTTTTTAAGTTGCCCATTGAGAAACGCCGCTTTGACATCCATCCGATAGACCGTCATGTTCATATGAGCCGCGAACGCGAGAAATATCCGAACGACCTCAAGACGAGCAACCGGAGCAAAAGATTCTTCAAAGTCTATTCCTTCTTCCCGACGATAACCCTTAGCAACTAGCCGTGACTTGTTTCGATAACATTCCTTCAAAGATCCAATTTGTTTTTCCAAATCCATTTTAGACCAATGACGAGACTCTGTTGGTCTTTCAACCGCTCCCATACTTCAAGACGCTTGAATTGGTTGAGTTCTTCTTGCATGGATTCAATCCAGTTGTCTTTTTCATTGCGTCTTTAATGTTTTTAGGTTCGATTGGCGACAAAGGCGGTGAGTGCATAAATGCGTGTTCACCATCCGAGTGAAGACGTTGTCTCATAACGACCGGTTGATTCGGGTTGCCAATAATATTAGCCGAGGATGGTCTTTAGTCCATCAATGTGTAGAGGTTGATGTTGGTATACATTGTGCGATTCGAGGATTCAAATGGTTTGTTGAAGATTCCGCGACATCCGTGCGCAGCTCATTGGCAAACGGGTTGAAGAACGATTTGGATCAAAATCTGCGGTGGGGTACTTCATTCGAATATCATCACCGGTTCATCATTGTTGGAGGCGGTATGTTCAACTGTTGTGTTGGAGTCAATTGGTGTAGGTGCATCTTCAACAATGGTTGTTGTAGCAGTGTATCGTATATGAATGTTATCGTTGTGCAATGAAACAATGGATACACCAGAGCACGCTCATCAATATCGCCACGCAACGTAGGAGCAAATAACCTTTCCATTTGTTGACGAGTTAGGCGAGGGCTTTCTTCACCGATGATGGGGTTGAGGAAGTTTAAACGGTTGTGACCGGTTCTAAGTTGTTATACTCGTAAGCCATTTCCGTGAGTTCATCGAAATGAGCATGAATCGCTTCCATTACATCCTTAGTTCGACGATTCCGTTGAAACCTTTAGAATTGTCACAAGATCCAATAAAGACTCCAATATCGCTTTGGCTTTGAGCTTTCCAAAATCATCACGATCATTATTCGGATAGCAAAGGGATCCAAATACATGAAAGTGTTTGAGGTTCGGTTTATAGTTGTGGACAAGCTCGAAAGGTGTTTTGTTGTGGCGTTTTGTGATCATAGAACGGTTTTGAGTATAGCATGCGATGATACACGCCCATAAGTAATCTGGAAGTTTAGCATTGATTAACATTGTTCTTGCGCTTCCACTAACGCTCGGTTTCGTCTTTCAACAACTCCGCTTTGTTCGGTGTACGTGCAATAGATGTTTGATGTCAATTCCACTTTCTCATAAAATTCACGAAGGGTTTTGTTAACAAATTCGGTTCCTTTGTCTGCTCGATTATTCGGACGGTGTTGCGAGTGAACACAGATTTTTGTGAGAAAGGTGATGATCATTTGTGGAGCTTGGTCTTTGCTACGAAGGAAGTATACCCAAGTCCATCGTGAGTAGTCATCAACAATTACTAAGATGTAGCGTTTGCCGTTGATCGCTTGCACACGCATCGGGCCACACAAATCCATGTGAAGAAGATGAAGCACATGATGAGAGTCGTGTTCCACCTTTGAAGGAAAATGAGCACGAGTGCTTTTCCCTTGTTCACAGTGAGCAAAGGTGATCTTTTGAATACCGGAATCGTGGAGTCCTTCAACTAGTTTGTGTCGAGCAAGGTTGGTGATGGTTTGAAAGTTTAGATGTGAGAGACGACGGTGCCATAGCCGGATTTTGTAGATGTTGCCTTAGAAAGTAAGCGGATGGGAGAGGAAGCAACCATGTCTTGCATAGAGATAGTGTAGAGACTAGAATTATGTGAGCCGGACATAAGGTCATTTCCTTGTAGATCACGAATGAAACAAGTTTTCTCCCGAAAGCAACCTCCAAATCTCCATCACAAAATTGACCCATCGAAAGCAGTTGTGACCGAGGCCTTCCACATAGTAAACCCTGCGATTTCGATGTTCCCATTAACATAATCTCCGTAGCCCATGATGGTCGCAAGTGATCGTTCGAATCGACGGTGCCAATGAACTTTGCAATAAATTTTGATAACAGCTTAAGGTTGCTGTCATGTGTCGGGAACATCCGCTATCAACAATCCAGAATGATCAGATCACCCCGCATTACACATGCATTTACACACGGATGGAGTAGATGTGGAACCCGAAATGTTAGAGGTTCCAAAGCGTATATTTTAGACATAAACACATTGAGAATTTTAGGCATCCACTTAAATCCTAGTGTGTTATATATCCATTTCGCCATCTCAGAACTACTCTTTGCTTTAGTCTTAGTGAAAGCACTAGGTGGTACTACATTCTTAGGAGGTGAAGCGGTAGCTCTTGTGATAGCAATGGTTGCCTTAGAATCTAAAGAAGGTGGTTTACCAAGCACGGACTTAGAATGATTAGTGGGCCTAGAGGTATTCCGATTCTTAGGATTCCGTAATCTAGAGATTATAGCTTGAGCAACACATTTGTCATGACAATCGAATTCATACTCTTTCGACAAATAACACAAGGTGTATCGATCGAGTATCAAAAGTACTTAACGGTTTAGCATTCGTTACATCACTATTTCTATTACATTTGCCGACGTAACATCTATAGTGGAAGCAACATGATTTTTATTCGAGTCCTAGGGTGTTCTTCTACTTTAGCATTCCTTATTGATCTTTTCTTAGGTCGCAACTTCCTATTCTTCGATTGAGTGCTCTAGGTCGTGAAGTGCGGACGTTTGGAAAAGATGCAACTATTCTGCTTTGAAGAGAGGAAACACATTAGCAACTTGTGATTTGGCGGTGGGAATTCTTGGTTCACGATTACTAAGTGTGACCGGTGCTAATCTCTTAATCACGAGGCGGGAGTAGTTCATACTTTCCTAACATTTCCGTAACTTAGAGATGGTGTGAATCGATCTTGATTTTCGAACGAATATTACCAAAGAAAATTCATGACTTCTCTAGTGTGAGCAAGATAGTGATCAAGTTCATTAGATGCTTCAAGTCGAGTCTTTTGAGTAAATCAAATATGACACCATATTCTGCTTAACTTTTAAAAGTTCTTGTTCATATTTTGAGATTTGACTTTTCAAAGACACGTTTGATCATCCAGTTGCTCAATTTTATGATCGAAGATTTTGCACTCAATTGAGCGATTTTCTTTTGAAAACCGAGTTGATGGTTGTGAATATCTTTTCACACCAATGAAGACGATGTTTTGCATTGTTAATTTCGTGTGTAATCATTTATTTTCGCTTTTAAAGACTCGATCCGAAGCACATTATCGGTGTTCTCAATGATTACAGCAGTTTCAACAATATCGCAGAGATATGATCGATGCATATGGCAACGAATAGAATAGCACAACATTATGGATATCGTAGACGATAACATCTTCCAAGAGTCGATCAACATCTTTTTCAACGATTTTTTTTGCGTTTTGTGTTAGTAATAGATGTTTCGCTTTTCTCGGCGTTTTTCATTACCCAAGTTCCTTATGAAAATCCTTTTCCCGTGCAATTGCACAACTTTTCAAGTTTTAACATTAGGTAAAAGATTTTTCCAAAAATGTCTCTTTGTTCTCGCGCGAGGCGATTGAAAATGTTCAACTTTGATTTCGGATCGATATTCTATCTCATGTTGTAAAATTTTGAGGTCGACCATGAAAATGTCAAAATATCGAAGAATTTTTCGATTTTCGGGTTGTGAGTTTACTTCACTAATGGAAGGTAAAGGACCATAAGTTTGTGCAAAGACTGCTTTGGGATTAACAATAGAAGACTCGGTGTTTTGATGATAACCACAGGTGTGTTTGAAGAATCCGTTGGTGTGTGAAAGTGACCGCGTTTTATAATTAAAAGGTTTGTTGTAAACAACGGTTTTAATTTAGATCGACTCGCGTCTTCGCATCTAATTCCTCTTGACGATGATATTCAACAACACTCATGACAAGATTATCAATTTTGTATTCAAGACCGGAAACTTGTGAGTTGGTTTGAATGTTTTAGTGAAAGCTTTGGTTTGTAATCGCCTAGATTTTTCCATATCCATTTGGATTGGGTTTTAAGGTAAACTTTTAATAGTCATTCTCGATTCACCATGTTTGTAAACAACCGCTTTAAACTCTTTAATTTTGTTTTGCAAACCGAGAATTTCGCAAGAAGGTCATCTACCCGATTCGTTGAATGCTTTTGTATGCGGAGAACTGTTTTGACAATTTAACAACTCACCTTTAGCTTTTGATTTTCCAAGGTGAGGCGTTAATTTGCTTTTTATGTTCATGTTTTAGTTGTTCTAATTCGGACAACAAAGCATTCTTCGAGGCGGCTAGATCACGATCTGTCTCTAAATATTTTTCGTTTGATGAGATTTTGCAAAGCGGCTTCAAAACCTTTTTCACGGTTTTCTTGAGTTTTGAAAAAGTTGAGTTGCATTTGTAAACATTCAAAATCCTTGGTTAACAAAGCATTTTACTTTTTAAGGATTGATTTAATGCATAGCATTCCTCCATTTTGATTTTATGGTCTTGAATTAACCGAGCAAAATCCGGATGAGGCAACAGATCATCTTGTTCAACGTGAGTCTCAACATGATCATTCTTTAGATCTTCAAATGCGACCACGAGTCAATTTGATTATCAAAGGAGACCATAAGGTCATCTTGATCGTCAAATGTAACTATAGGGTTAACTTGAAAATCATCGAAAGAAGATGTAGAAGACTCATTTTGAATACCCCGATCCGTGCGGATTCGAATATTGGCGGAGATATTAGTTCGATATGATGATGGTTTGTTCGGCACACGAGACAAGCCATCGGTGTCATACATCGGGCTCAGATCACTCATGTGCGGCTCATGCATATTAGCCATCAACATAACAAATGCATTCGCCGCAAGTCCTCCATATCATCATCTCGAGTCTCGCATCCGCCATAAAGCTCGTTCTTTGTCCGTAAGAGATCCACCGACTTCATCCTTAAGAGCTAGAAGTAAGGCCTCTTTAAAATAAGCACGCCCCTAGTCCTTGGCTTTGGGCATGCATTAGCCGATGTCCTTCTCATTGCGCTTGTATCATCTAAGACCATTTAACCGATTCTCGAGCATTTCCTGCTCCACCACTGAGCTCACTTGGTGTTCCTACCCACAACATTAAACCCTTGACCACCGCCCATCCGACGACCATAATCACGATTACGAACTTCAACATGTCCATTGTTCACAACACTTGAGTCCGTGTGTTAGATGAGGAACGAATACGATTATTGGATTTGTTGGTGTAACGCCAAAAGCATTAGCAATCATCACAAATCCTTGTTGCAATGCTTGAACGGATCTGCTTCCTCGCCGCTTCACCGACATATGCTTGAGCATTGTTGCTTTGTATGGAACCAATTGATTTTGTTGAGGTTGTGATTGTGAAGGTGTGTTTGATGCGATTGGTTGAGTTCTTTGGTTGAGAGGATAATTCATTGAGCATATAAGGCAAGTTGTTGATTGTCCGTTGTGACTTTAGCAATTTGAGCACGGAAAATCCTTTCCCGATCAACTTCCTTTTCATGAGGCTTCAAGTAATCGTACAACAATCCATAAGTAGAATGATGCATATTCTTCGCTGACGGAGAAAAATGACATACTTTTCCCATTCGGACCAAGACTACTCAGAACTTAGTATTCACCGCAATTCTTGGCATGATGATGTTGTGTTTATCCAAATCATTGATGATATCCGAAAACGATGATGATAGGACTCTAGTGTCTCTCGTGTTCAATCATGAAGTATTCATAAGCCAAGTAAATTTTGGATTCCAAATCCTCCGATTGAGTCATGATCCTTCCATAAGAAGACGAATATGATCCCACATTTTTGTGCGGTCTTTTGAGCATCAACACTATGAAGAATTGGGTTTGGTAATCCTAAGAGGATGTATTCCATTGCAAGTTCATCGCCTTCATAGTGTAGAAGTTCAGAGGATTTAAATCAACAATAGCAATGTTGGTTTGTTCATCTCTTGGTGGAACAGCAGCTGGATCTCCTGTACAATGACAAGAGGCATCTCAAATGGACCTTCCAAGATAACCTTCTTTAAGAACTTTCCATGTGGCTTCTTCGATCACGTAACCTAAAGAACCTTATCACCCATTGATCGTAGTTTCGGAGTAAGCATTGGAAGTCTATCAAGTGATCCACTTCATGAATTGATTGTTGGTCGCTTAAAGCTTCACACATCTTAGCAAACCAAGTGGGTTCCTTCATAGTGGTCCGTGATGGATGTTGATTGAAATCGGTTGTGTAGGGTTGAACTTGAAGGCTTGGTTGTGGTTGAACCATTTGTGGTTGTGGAATTGCACCAAGTTGTGGAGTATGTTGTTGATTAAATTGTTGTTGATAAATAGCTTGTTGTTGATTCCATTGTTGATGTTGTGGAGTTAATTGTTGTTGTTTTGATGATTATAAGTGTGAGGAAATAGTTACGATATGGTGGTTGAGACATGATGATAAACTTGTGTGGTAAAGATGGATCTTTGTAGTCGAATGAATCCTTTGTTGATGAAGTATTCTTAGGCATAGAAAAGACAAGAACCAACTAGCACTTATGCGTAAAACACCAAAAGTTACGCGTAACAATGAGGAGTTACGCGTGGGTTTTAGCTACGCGTAAGTAGGAAAACACTAAAGTTAGCGTAGACAAAAGTTAGGCGAGAAACGTGGGCGAGGGATTACCTTATCGTGAGACCGTAGTTTACGCGTAAAGTGAATCTTATGCGTGGGAATTCTATGCGTAAGCTTATGCTTATGCGTAATTTTAGGGTTTTGCTCAAATGATCTTTTACACTTCAAAGGCAAAAGATATCCAAAGTCGACGTATTTTCGGACTTATCCAAGTAAGAAAACACGGATTAAACCGTAAAATTGAAGATCAAACCAAGGAACAATCTTACGCGTAATTTTAGGGTTTTGATACGCGTAGGATTACTCGTAACTTTGATTCGCCCAAATGTGTTTCTAAACCGCTTTTTGTTATGGAATAGCTTCAATAGTACCAAAAGAGCACAAAAGTGTGAATTTTGATGTACCAAAACGCTAAGCAGTTACGCGTGAACGACACCCACGAACAAAAACTAGCTTAAAACGTAAATCCACGCGTAAAGTTTGAAACTTTTGACAAAAACAAGTATTTTAACACCTCAAAACATTGAAAGTACAAGAATCTTGGATTAAAAGTGTAAAAACGAGTTTTAAGATAACCAAAGAATGCGTTATCTCTACGCGTAAGATCCAAAACCAAAACTTCAAAACAAACGAGTACACCCAACTATTTGGCGATTGATACCATTTGTTAGGTCACTAGTTTTACAACACAAGCTTATAAGAGAAGAGATGAAGGCGATTGAACAAGTAAATCACACACACACACACGTATAGTAAGACCGGTTATGCAAAGAGTATGAATGAGAGAAAACTTGAACAACCAACCCTCAAATGAGGGTTTACAAGAGTTTATATAGGCAAGGAGCTAGGCAACACTCCTCTCCTTCCCTATTCCTTATTGGGCTTGGATCAAGCTTATGGGCCTTCTACATAAGCTTGACCTTAAACAAACATAAAGGCCATAATAAAGCTACCTATTACATATGAAATATAAATACTTGAAATCTTGTTTAGGAGTGATTCCAACAAGGTCGCATGAGACAATTTCCAAGCTGAAGTACAACGTGAATTCATCAAGTCACCGCTCATCTTCATCGACGATAGTCATCAAAGAACGTGTTGAAGATCTTCACTTGCCGTTGAATCATATCGAAACGTGTCAACTTCACTCCACCACGCCTGATCTTCCCGATATCAACCACTATCACAATTAAGGCTCATCAAGAAACCGTTTGGTGTCGTTTATCGCAGTGAACTTCATCGCAATTGCTTGATGGCGTGTAATGAGCTTCACAAATTTAGAGATCATACTCAAGATGGTTAGGGACGGATTAGCTTATCGATTGAAGGATATACGTGAAAACATTGGGAACCCTAAGCGATGGAATTCTCGGGATCGGAGGAATGTGAGAAGGATCATCACCATGATTGATGAACGGTTGTTCGAAGGATCGCCGAACGTTGGAAAGCTTTGTTGGTGGTCGACCCAAGATCAACATCACCGGCTATCAACGCCCTGTTCGTACTCCTGGGAACATCACTGCACTTCCTGGTACTCCTTGAATTGTTTCTTTCATTACAAATTTGGATGTATGATGATTTATGTCAATGGCTTGTGCACACATAACAATGTACAACCCATAATTTGCAAGAAAGGACCCTGTGGTACGCCTCAGTGCCACAATCCTTATAAAAGGAGCGAAAGCTTCTTATTTTTGAATAAAACCTATCAAACCTTTCATTTTTCAAGGTTTTGCTCAAAAGGACAAGTACTTCCCCGTAAGATTTTCAAAACCTCAACCGTTTATATCACTTGTTGAGGGGGAGTATTTGATTTAAAACTTTGTTCACAAATTGTTCATAGTGGTCATCTTCCCGCAACACTCGAAATGGTCATATTTATTGTCAACCGTTCAAAATAACATTTTATGCCATTTTGAGGGGAGAAAATTGTGTGATAAGAAATATGTTGTACAAAATGCAAATGAATCATGTACCTCGGACTTAACCAACGAATTGACGGTACTAAACATGCGTCAGAACTCGAAAAGACTTGTCCCGGACGGGTAATAATTTCAAACTAGTTCGCTAGTAATGTAAACGTGTCTCGCAAAGGACTTGTCTCGAGTAGAATGTACCATTCGAGAAACTCTTGGTAGACATGAACTCGACGGTATGACAACCTTCGAGATTTGTCTACACCTTCAAGGTAGTTATTGGAGCTAGTTGTCACCTAAAACCGACAATGTAACTCTTTAACTACGCAACGAACCGTGTCTCGCGGGGATTGTCTATCTCGAGTGGATCAATTCAAAATGTGCGCGCTCTTTCCTCACTATGCATTTAACCATTAAAACTATTAAGCACATGTGGAGGGGGAGTATTTATGCAAAACCTTATCTCTCACAGTGGTTCAAACATGTTTTTTCATTTACAAACCATTTGAGAGATTTTTCACAAACTGTGGTTTTAATGGCAACATAGATTAGTCATGGAGTTATAAGGTGACTAAGGTTGGGAATAACCGTCCTATGATCTGCCAGAACCGGAGGGATCTACCCAAGGACACTACCATTAGTTAGTGTTAGAAGTCCTTAGGAATGATTGTAAAAAGGAGAAAATGAGAATCGGAGAAAGAAGGAGTTGAAGAATCATAAATAAATGTAAAGTAAAGGGTGAAAAGAAACACCCTCCGTTATTCAACTTAGGGCGCATACACGGTTCAATTCATATACTCTTGATTGTCACTTAGTGACACCGGTATTGAAGATTAAAAGTCGTCATGGACCCAAAGGACGCATGCACTAAACCTTCTTAGCCACTCAAGTTTCTCTCAACGAAGCTTGTTTCATTCTCACGGGGAACCCTCGTAAACTATTGGCTTTCTCTTAGAGATCATTGGTATTGAAGAAGGAGACCTCTCCCTAGTCTCCGCCAAGAAAACAAAACGCACTATTGAGTCTAGAGCCACGAGATTCATCAAAAGATCTCTTAGGAACACTTGACATTTCATCACTTGTTGATCAACAAATAAGATCTTCGATGATTCGGTGGTTCATATCGAGTCCTTCACGATCTTAGCAACTGTCGAGAACATTTATGAGAGGTTCACTGTGATTCTCGGTGATTGAATGGAAACTCCTACCGTGGTCAACATCAAACAGCCACGACAAAGAGTCACTTCGTAACTCCCATGGATTACGCGAGTGTGTCTCAAACGGTCTACATCGAAGGTGATGCTTCTGTACCTCAACGACTCATCGAATCTGTAGATGTACTTGATACATCGCGTTATCTCACTTGTGGGACTCCAGTTCAGAACGGCCTTTGTAAGAATTAGAGTTGTGTTTTCACACTATGTCATTAACACTCTCAAGTTCAAACTTGTAAGTGCCGGAAACCGCTTATTACTAACCGCTTGAAATGTTTTCTTCTTATGGAAGCTCCGGAGCGGAATGATCGTCTTGATTCTTCTCATGCTCACGCCAACATCATCACTAATGAAAGTTCTATTCGAATGCAACACAACAGCTAGGATGATTCTTCATCAAATCAAAGAATCTACAAAGTCAAAGACTTAAAGAACTTCATCAAGATTGATGTCCAACATCAAAGAGCGTGTGAGCATGTTGAAGAATGATGTGGAGACACCGAGCAAATGAAGGCACTGAAAGCGCACTTGATGCGATAACAACATACTATCACTTCCACCACAAAGAACAATAATCAAAGAACAAAGTTAATGATGACGCCAAAGCAAACCCGCTCAAAGAAAACTATCTCTACACTAGGGAGATTGTTCGATTCAAGGCAATTCTTCTCACAAGAAAGAAGAATGTCAAGAGAGCGCCAAAGCTACTATTACATCAACGCCTTCACCGCTTACATTCATATATACTTGAGGGGAGATTGTTGGAATCACTCCTAAACTGTATTTCAAGTATTTATATTTCATATGCAATAGGTAGCTTATTATGGCCTTTATGTTTGTTTAAGGTCTAGCTTATGTAGAAGGCCCATAAGCTTAGGCCCAAGCCCATATAAGAAAGGATGGGAACTAGGAGTGTTGCCCTAGCTTCCCTCCTATAAATACTCTTGTAAACCCTCATTTGAGGGTTGGTTGTTCAAGTTATTCTCTTCACATATGCTCTACGAATAAACCGTATTTTATATCGTGTGTGTGTGTGTTTTACTTGTTCATCCGCCTTATCTCTTTCTCTTATAACTTGTGTTTGTAAAACTAGTGACCTATCACCTCATGATGAGATGATTCAAAGAGGTTTGTAAAGGTTTCTAAGTGCTAAAAATGAGGATGGAGATGATGACTTTAAGAGTCCTAACAATGTGGTTTATAAAGCAAGAGATTTGGCAAGTGCATTCAAGACTTAAGCCACTAAGATTTCTTGGAATGTGATGATTAACATGCACAAGAGTCAACTTCAGAGTTGTACTGATCTAAGAACTTAATTAAGATGAGATGGAGTGTTTAAGTTAGCAAGATGAGTTTGAAATGATGGTTTTAGCTAGAGTTGACATGAATTTGTCATACGGATCCCACGGTTCCCTCAAATGAGGGATCTGTCTAGGCTAATCCTAGGGATCCGGCTCTTAGCAGCTAGGAAAGGATAAAAATAATGTTTCTAAGATCTAAGACCTATACCATCTTGAGTGTTTCAGTCCTCCTAAGTATCTTAAATGAAAGGGTACTTAAATGTTCAAGGGCGATGAGTGACGTAGCTAATGATTGCCTTTTATGAAAGAAATTGGAACTTTTATGAGTACCAATGAATGAACAAGGATGACACTAAAGACTTGAGAGTCTCAAATGGAGCTAAATGATCCTAGAGATCAGATAATAACTTAAGATAACCTTTTGGAAGATATCCTAAAAGCTTAAGATGGAAAGACTAGAGTTTGATCCATTTTGACCCTTTTTTTTAGGTAAGGATGACTACAATCAATTTGCTAAAATTGAAATATTTCTAAAGCTAGAAGTATTAACATGTGAGGGATCATGTATGAGTATAAGAGCGGAAGAGTAATGAGTTTTTGGTGAGATGATAGATCTACAAGCTTTTAGAGTGTGATCTAAGTGAGTTAAGCGTGAGTATGAAATATTTACTCAACTTAATAAGGACTCAATTTGTCCTAAGGTACTATGTATAGCTTAGTGTGAAGTGATCAAAGACATGTTTTGAAATACAATGATTGCAATTGCATTTCTGTTTGCCGGATCCTACGATTCCCTAAGAGTAGGGATCCGTCTAGCACAAACTTTGGGATCCGTCTCTCTGCTAAGCAGAACCTTTACAAAAGGTATGCAATGGTTTGCACAATGCATCATATTTCAATGCTAGTGTTTTTCTAAGAGGTTCTAACACTAATTTAGTAGAGAAATCAAATGTAAGATGTTTTATTTCATGAAGGAAATTGCATTACATTGATAAAGCATGGATACTAAGGATTTGATCCTATTTGAAAGAAGGCTAAGTTCCTTGAGTGTTTTCGCTAGAAGGATCATCAAATGGTTGATGAGTGTTTGCCGATTCAGGAATGAAGAAAGTCTTCATGAGAGATGTGTTTAGAGGTTCCATCATCTTGTTCACAAGAACGTACAACGGACTTTGAAATTGAGGGTGGAAGTACATGATGTGATGATAAAGGCGAGTCAAGAACATTCCATAAGGGATTCGTTTGTTCTTTGAGCCTTGGAGATTTACAATTCGCCTTGCGAAGAAGTAGGCGAGATTGTATGGTTGTTGTGTTAGCAAACAATACATTATGTGAGCACAACAAGCGGGAAGGATTTCTCGATTTCCCCTAAGACTCCAAACATTTTCACGTAGGATGAGTGCAAGAGCTTTGTACTCTTCTCGGATATCCCGTGTATAGATAATGTTTGGATCGGAGTAATAGGGTTAAGGTTTGCATATCATGCGAGTCAAATCTTGCGGAGAAGGTATGTGTGAACAATATGGACTATTTTCTTCACGAAAGTTGAAGAGTGAATCAAGAGACCAATCTTCAGTGAAGGCACATTGTCCATGATTTGGAATTCGGAGAATATGAGCAAATTGCCCAAGGGTTAGAACGAACTTTTGGTTTTTGATCCAAAACCAAAGAGATAGAGAGCGATCCTCGTTACGATCGAGTTCCACTTGACGGAAGAATTCCAATACAAACCTCGGACATATTTTCTCATTAATTTCGAGAAGACATTCTAGTCCTATGGTTCGGAAGGAGGTATTGATACCTTCTTCGTATTGTAGAGGAGTGTCGACAATACGTCCTTCATGGAAGTGACGGGTTTCGAGATTATTGAACCCACGAACATGATTGCCAGGTGTGTTGGGCTCAAGAGAGATGTTAGGGATGTAGACATAAGTGAGTGAAGAATCGAACTCATACTCATGCAACATAACGAGACCTATAGAAATGAAGAGTTAATACGATGAGACGTATTATAGGTAAGACAATGATTACCTAACGTTTTTACTAGATGTTTATTAACAATGATAATTAACTCACTTAATGTTTGACATTCTAGTGGAACATTTCTTTTAGGAAGAATGTGGTTTTTTATATTTCATGAAAAACTGTTTATCCAGAAGGACGGTTCTCACGGTTCCCTTCCATGAGGGATCCGGCTAGTATATCTACAGGGATTCGTGGATCAGTAGTGACAGAAAAGGGTTTTGATGAAAACATAGGTTTTCGCATCTTATAGTTTTATACCTGCGATATGTATGTAAGCCAACATTAACTTTTAGCATGCAATATCAGTTTCTAACGTATCCAAAAAAATACGAAAGAGTAAAAGAAATGAAAAACACATTATGACAAATAAACTAGATAAACTAGAACATTAGTAATATTTCATTTCAATGCTAAGAATGATACAAAGGATTGAGTATATAACACCAATGTAGATTAACAACACAAAGTATATGTCTCCGTATGAGAACTTCATCATAGGAAACACAAGAGCGATGAGTGTTAAGGCGATGAGTACGAGGCGATGTAAACCATGTTGATGACGAACCTTCTTGGTTTTGGTTTGAGATGAGATGAGATGAAGAGGAAGATGAAGTTTTGAATGAGAGGTAATTTTTTGAAAGTGGAAGATTTGAAAAAGTTAGGATTTGGTGGAGTGGAAGTCGAAGGGGTTTTTATGAGGAAGGAGGAATTTTTGAGATTTGTGTTTTGTTTTATTATTAGAAAGATATGATTTTTGGATTAAATGAAATAAAACACAAATTTTATAAACCTCGAATTTAGATGAAAAAGTAACACGTATGCGAGAAAAGCTTCCTAATGAAGTTACATGTAATATATGAATGTGCACAAAATATAATCATATAAATACTTATATAAGCATATTTATTTATCAAGCTAATGTTATTTAGAGATAAGTGGAAAGTCATACCTCTAATGCACTTAGGAATGTCTTTACAAATGACACAAAAAATGTCAGTAGACAAAATTGGCTCCTTTGTGTTTAAGATACCTTCTTAGGGAAGGTATTATTGTTACCAAGTAATTCCTATGGCTTGGTAGGTATGAGCTTTAACACAAGCAACATGACAAAGAAGATTAGTGCAATTTAAATAAATAATAAGTAAAAACAAATGTTGTCATCTAATCAAAATCCAAAAAGGTTTTAAAAACATGGTATTTATTTTTATAAAAGACCTTCTTTGTAGTTTTCAATTAACCATGGATCGTATCAAGTTTTTAAAGTACAATATACTTTAAGGAACTTGGTAACGAAGCTCTGATACCAATTGTGGAAAACTAGAAGGGGGGTTGAATAGTTTTACCGATTAAAACTTGGTTTTAAACTATTTAGATCGACTTATGTCAATCTATTTAATGTGTGTTTTGAGTTCTATAAAAACCGAACATTTTGGTTTTAGCCATAAACCGACCCAAATAGAATCGTGCAGTGTAATTTACTCTTAAAAATACATAGAAGGGGTTCTTAAATGTCTACTTGCACATCTATTGAAATGCAAGTACAATAAAACAAATAAACATCTTATCCACAACTAAACAATCACCATCTTTACTACTTATAAAGACGCTATATCTTTTCTTATAATTTGAATCTTAAAACTTAAATTAATATAGTTTTCTCAAATCACCCTAAATACTCTTTAAACTTGGCAAATTTTTTAACACTTGACAACTTAAATTATGTCGTTACTTGATCAATTCTAAACTTGACAATTTTTAAAAAATACACACTATATTAATTTTACACGCTTTGTATCTCAAAAAACAAACACTTTGCATCAAGGGTCGAACCTGATCACGATTTCACAAGTATAATTATTTGCCGCTATACACTATTGCTCTGCGCGAGTATACGTCTAGTTTAAAAAAAGTGAAAATGGTAAAACATGTTTAACATGATTGGAAAATTTAGTTAAGAGTAAATTGAAAAAATCATCCCTAAATTGCATATCCTATTGAAAGATATAAGCCGAGGGCTTATATTGTCATTAGTGTATTCTTGTTTGTGTGTTGCTTTGACGTGCATGTTGGTAAATACTAAGTGAACCAAAGTTGTTCATAAGCTCTTAGTTGATATCTTTGTATTCAGTTTCTTTAATTTTTGGTATTGTAAAAACACTCATGAAGTATCAACCATTGTAGGGAATTATATTTGTAAAACAAATTTAAGTTTTTTAAGTCTGTTTAGTATTAGTTCTGGTAGTATAATAGTTAAGTCGGGTATGTGGAAAACTAGAATGGGGGGAGGTTGAATAGTTTTACCGATTAAAACTTGGTTTTAAACTATTTAGATCGACTTATGTCAATCTATTTAAACTTGTGTGTTGGATGTTGATAGACAAGCATATATAAGTATGTATATGTAATGAAAAGATAAAGAGTAAGAAGCACAAAACCACAACGCGAGTATTTATAGTGGTTCGGCTACAAGGACACCTTCCTTGCCCTACTCCACTCCCCGAGTCACCTACTCGAGAGTTCATAATCACTACACAACACCGACTCCTTATGGTGGAGAAACCTTCACAACGTTGCCTACTCTTTATCCGGTACAAGGCTAGATACCAGGTCCTTTCACCAAGGAGAACCAAACCTATCACAACGTCGCCTACCCTTTATCCGGTACTAGGCTAGATACCGAGTTCCATTACAATGGAGGAACTACTACCCAACACTACACAACACCTAAACCCTAAAGGAGACTAACTCCTTATTACAACGTCATCAAGGATATCAATATCCTTGGATCCAATACTAATATGTCTTGTACATTGATCTGCGCTAAACAGTCAAGTCTAAAAGACTTAAAACAGCTTAAACACAAATGCAATTAAAATCAGAGGAATATAGGGGATTCCTGGGTCGTTAAGTCCCACGAAGGATGAATTGGTGTTAAAACACTTAATCAGATGGTAGAATGATCACTAAGGATAGCAATCAGTAGGGTTTTCGATGGAAAATTATACTAAAAGAAAAGATTAACAAATAACAGCGACTTAAATGCAAATTAAAAAGATATAAAAGATAAAATCTATTAAATAAACGCTATCACTATTTTTAAAGGCGATGAACGTTTAAAACCTACAACTTAAAACTTACGTTTAAAATAAAATTACGTCTACGTACAAAATAAAAAGTGAGTTTTAAAGAAATAAAAGACCTAAAAATATGAAAATGATATTTTTGGAATCCTAATAATAAAAGAAAATTATTAGAAAAATAAAATTATTTTTACAACTATTTATTTAATTATTATTATTTAAAAACTATTTATTAAGTATTTAAAATACACTAAAATGCAAGAAAATACAAAATTAACCTAGAAAAATGAAATTATAACTTGGAAAAATCTAAAATATGATAAAACTTATTTTAAAACTGAAAATATATTTTTAAGACTTATTATGTATTTATTATTAATTTAAAACTATTTAAAACTAATTAAAATGCTAAAAAATACTTTTTAAACTAAGAAAATTATGGAAAAATACTTTTATTACTTTTATATTTATCTTAACCTAAGAAAATTGAAAAATCATTTTTTGGACTTTTATAATTTATTTGTATTAAAAGCTATTTAAAATACCTAAAACTGCTTTTAATTACTAAAATAGCAAACAGTTATGAAAAATAATGAAAATTTCAGGAAAATCTATTTTAATATGTAGAATCTTGGAAAATAGAAAACATGGTCTTGTGTAGAGAAATAAGCTATCGCTATGTAAACCGCTTATTAATAAGCACTTGAAAAACCAAATGATAACCAAAAGCTACCAAACCTACACGTAAGCTATATTAAGCTAAAATAACTCTATTTCAATCAAAAACAACAAGCTTGAACTTCAGATTACAAGTTTAACATGATTTTATGTTTGAGTTAAATAAGCAAAACAGAAAATGGTATACTACTTTAAGCTATTGCACAGATCACAAAATAAGCTGAAATTGAAAAGAAATGATTGGAACTTGGAAAAGACCTGGTTGACTACCTATAAACCAAAGATGATGGCCAGACAAGCTATAATGAGCTTTTGAGAAGCTTATACAAAATCTGAGAACCCACTGAGTAAAACTCAGTTAATACTGAGTGATATGGGTCAAAATGATAAGCTAATGCAGGCCTAGAGAATAAGCTGCAAAAGGGAATTTGACACTTGGAACTTGAAAAGGACCAGGTTGACTTCCCAAAGTACCAAGAATCACAAGGTTTGACCAAATAACAAGCTCTTTAGAAGCTAATGAAAATGGTTTGAAATCCTGTGCACAGGGCACTTTATTGAAATGGTGTGAAAAATAAGCTAATCAAAAAGCTATTAAATAAGCTACAAATGGAAAATAAGAACTTGTAACCTTGAGACAGCTTGGTTGACTTCTCAAAAAGCCAAAACACACATGATAATGATCACTAATAAGTTCTCTAAGAGCTTATGAACTTGATACCAAAACGTACACAGGCACTTTTGACTTTTTATAAAATCCAAATAGTTTGACTTTAATGAACTTTAAACCGATTTAAAACACTGATATTGATGTATTGAGGTATATTAAGACTTGTTTGATGTAAGGTAACAACTTTTAACACAAAATAATAATCACAAAACCTAAAAATCCAACAGTTAATGCATAAATTGAGATTAAAAGGATTGTTGACTTTTAAACTAATAACCACCGGTTTTCTTGCTTGTACCGAGTTATTAAGACCAAGTTAGACACAAAACAACCAAAAGCACAGGTCTTCACTACCTTTTACACGTGAAACTACACAAACCAAACACCCTTTATGTGACAGTTTTGAGCTTTTCAAAGAATAACTCAGATCGCACCATGCAAATCATTACGAGCTTATATTATCATATATGAAGATTGAATAATCATAAAACAACATTATTAACAACTTAAAACTAAGAAATACCAATTATTCTAATTTAACTGTTAAAATAAGATTTAAAGTAACTATCAATTTAAAAGAACAAGCCACCGATTTTAAAGCTTAAATATACTTAACTAGAGTAATGAACAATAAAAACAAAGATTACAACTAATAACCTGATTAAAACAAGTTAAATGCAAAAATAAGCAAAAGCTTACAAATGGCTTTGAGTTGAAAACGAGAACTTAGGACCAAGTAATGCACCCTATAGCTTACCAATAAGCACTACACCCAAGACCATCCATTATATATCCTGCTCCAGTATTTTTGAACCTTGTACCATGATTTTTGATTTTTTAACTAATTAAGTGGTATTTTTGTGAATTTTTGACTTTGGCTAATAAACTGCTTTTTAAGATATCTAAAAGCTTTTATAAGCTTAATAAGGAGCTTATATGATCTTCTCAGTCCAAACTAACATCTTCTAACAACATTTCAACATTTTGATATTTCTTTGAAATAGTTAAAATTGCATAACAAGAGATAAGGCTTCAAAAGTGAAATTGATGCTTGTAAAAGTTTTATAATACACTGGTAACTTATAAAACTAAGCTTGAAAGCTAAAACAGATACTGAAATTTGAATTTAAGCTTAAACGACAACGGAAATTAAAAATTACACTAGATACTTAATTACATTGGACCAAACTTGATATATATTGACTTAAATCTTCTCTTGTCGACCTCTGAAAATATCCCACCAAATCCTGACCATTGAAATCATCCAGATAATCAGATATGCCACTTGGTGATTTTGGCGCCATTTTTTCAAAGGTTTGGTTTTCTGCATTAATTGGAGTTGGATTTGTGTGGAGGTGGAAGGGGAGAGGTGGAAAGGTATTTGGGGTGAGCTGGATTGGAAATCAAGTGGTAAAATACCACTGGTATTGGTGAAACAGGCGTGGAGGAGATGGATGAACAGTGCGCGGTATATTTGAATTTAAATGTTGGGCCGGGTCACTGTTTGGGCTTGGGTTTGGGCTAGTGATAAATAAGGGATCCGTTTGGCTTGGTTTATCAACAAGGACCACATTTGCAATTTAGCCAAAGTTAAGGGCTGATCTTGAACATGTTCCAAACTTTATCACAAGGGTAAACCTGCCAAGTAAGATTAGTACAAGGACCTTAGTTGAAATTTTCCATTTTATAAATCCAGGACTAAAATTGCAAGTTTGAAACTTGAGGACCAAATATGTAATTTTCTCCAAAGTTTATCATAAGGACCATTTTGTCAAATATGAATAGTACAAGGTTAAAACTTGATAATTTTCACTTTTAAATTAACCAAGGACTATTTTTGACATTTTCCAAAGTTGAGGACTAAAGTTGTCATTTTGTGATTTTTAAACTTTGAAGGGTTTATTTTGACAACTTTTGAATCTCAAGGACCTAAAATGATATTTTGCAAGTTTTTGAATTACCAGGACTATTTTTGACATATTTTCAAACTTGGGGACTAAACCGCCAATTATGCAAACTTAATACGCTTTTCATCGATTTTGATGTTTTGCATTTAAAACATATAAAACACTTGTTTGTGATATTTTATCATTTTGATGCATTTCGAGTGTTTTCGGATGTTTTGGCATTTTAACAAGATAAAATGATGAGTATTTAGACACTCATCAATCCCCCACTAAGATATTGCTAGTCCCTAGCAATGATTTGAGAAAACATAATGGATTTTAATCTCTTTACCAAAAGCCATTACTCGAGTAGCCAAATGTTTCAGTTCAAGTAAGAACCATGGTACATCGATAACCATGTGATTTTGAGCAAACCACCGACTTTCAACGGATTTGATTTGTCTTTACCGTGCCGCACTTTCCGGACTAGCCAACTCTTAGATAAATTATCAATATTATCTTTGGTGAGTGATTACCAATTATGGATTTTCAATCGCCTTTACCACAAGCCATAATCTTGCGGGCTAGCCAACTTTTCACTAGTTTAAAGATATGGTGAGTTGAACACCATACAATTTTAGGCAAATTGCAAGCCATAAACGGATTTGATATATCTTTACCAAGAGCCGCTTGCTCTGGATTAGCCAATCCTTATGTGGGTAAGACATGGTGGATCGATTACCATTTGCCGAGTAAGTGAAAACACTTACTCCAAAAAAAAAAAAAATTGGCCAAAACGGGAATTGGGTGAAATAATTACATGAAATTCGTGAGAATTCCCCCACACTTAGAAATGAATATTGCCCTCAATATTCAAAGTACCGCGGTTATGCCGAAACATAGAACATAAAAGGAAATACTACGGCCATTATTTTGTTTTTGATATATACACATTTTTTTTTTTTTTTTTTTTTTTTTTTTTTTAGAAAGATTGAGAATATACAACAATGTGGGTAGACTCCCCACACTAGGGTGATAGAAAGGGTAAGAAAATGTAAACATGGGTGAAAACCCATATTGTGTGTGCTAATGTTTTTGATTCCCGAGTCACTAGCTTGACTCGATCCCCGCATTCATTGGTTCATGGGAATGTTTGTAAATCCGGACAACCACGGGGAATGTCCTCTCCAAAGTAATGCTTTAATCGATGACCATTTACTTTAAAATTAGGACCATCAGTTGAGATAACTCAATGGTGCCATAAGGATAAACCTTAGCAATAGTAAATGGACCGCACCAATGGATTTAAGCTTTCCGAGAAAATCTTTAATCTAGAGTTGAAAAGAAGGACTCGATCACCAACGTTGAAAACGCGGTTCTTGATCTTGGAGTCATGAATCTTCTTTGTCTTTTGCTTGTAGATCAAAGAGTTCTCATAAGCTTGATCACGAAGTTCATTTAGTTCATTCATTTGAACTTTTCTCGTGATCACCTACCGTCTCAGATATCGAAGTTTGCATGTTTTAAGGCCCAAGAAGCCTTGTGCTCTAGTTCAATCGGAAGATGACATGACTTTCCGTACACTAGCTTGTATGGAGTACACCCAATTGGTGTTTTGTAAGTCGTATTTAAAAGCCCGAGTGCGTCATCGAGTTTATCCGACCAGATGCACGATTTTCACCCACCGTCCTTTCAAGTATTCTTTTAATACCACGATTTGAAACTTCCACCGCCCACTTGTTTGGGGTGGTATGCGAGAGATAGACGGTGGTAACACCATACTTTTGCATGACACGATCAAATTGGTCATTACAAAATGTGTACCACGATCACCGATTATTGCACGAGGAGTTCCAACCGCAAAGAGAGCTTTCAAAATTTCACAACTACTCGGGCATCATTTGTAGGTAAAGCTTTTGCTTCAACCCATTTCGACAAATAATCAACACCACGAGTATGTACTTGTTACCACGAGAAGAAGGAAATGGCCCCATAAAATCAATACCCCGGATGTCAAATATCTCACAAACTTGAATGGCATTTTGTGGCATTTCATTTCTTTGAGATATGTTTCCATGACGACAAGCGTCACAAGTTTTGACATAATCGTGGGCATCTTTATAGATTGTGGGCCAATAGAACCCGGAATCAAACACCTTTTGGCGGTGTAGTTTGGACTATGATGGCCCCGTGGTCCAAAGATGGCAAGCTTTGAGAATGTCAAGAGCTTCTTGTCCATAAACACACCGTCGGATGACTTGATCCGCACAGATTTTGAATAAGAAAGGGTCGTCCCGTAAATAGTGTTTAACATCCTTGAAGAATTTATTCTTCTGCTGGTCGACATCCCTTTCACAATGAAGTTACCCGCATGGTAATTTGCAAAGTCAAGAAACCATGGGGTAGAAGAGTTTCCACGAAAAGAAACCGCATTGAGTGTCTCGAGAGGAAATGTTTCATTAATATCCTTTTCTCGAAAACATCTTGGTGAGGGTTTTCTAATCGACAGATGATCGCAGCCGTGTTCTCGGCTCCTTTTTATCACGTATTATGATATCAAATTCTTGAAGGAGGAGAACCCAACGGAGCAATCTCGCTTTGCATCTTGTTTTGCAAAGAGATATTTAAGAGCCGAATGATCCGTATACACTACACATTTGGTCAAGATTAAGTACGGCCGAAACTTTTCAAATGCATACACCACGGCTAATAGCTCTTTTCTCGTGGTGGTGTAATGAGTTTGAGCTTCACCATAGTCTTACTTGCGTAGTGAATAGGTCGAAAATGCTTATTTCTTCGTTGCCTAAGACCGCTACCGATAGCAAAATCACTTGCATCGCACATAAGCTCAAAAGGTAAATCCCACCGGGAGCAACGAGAATGGTGCTTCAAGAAGCTTTTTCTTCAATGTTTCAAAAGCTACGATGCACTCGGGTGAAAAGATAAAAGGAGCATCCTTTTCAAGAAGATGGGTCATTGGCTGGCGATTTTGGAAAAATCTTGAATGAATCTACGATAGAAACCGGCATGACCTAAAAACTCCTAATACCTTTGACGGTAGTAGGATGAGGTAATTTAGCAATAACATCGACTTTTGCTCTATCTACCTCAATCCCATTCTTTGAAATCTTATGGCCAAGGACTATGCCTTCTTTGACCATAAGTGACTTTTCTCCCGCTTTAGACAAAGATTGGTGTTTTCACACCTTTGAAGCATTTTATCTAAATGGGAGAGACATGATTGAAAAGAATCCCCAATGACCGAGAAGTCATCCATAAACACCTCCATTGTTTCCGATCATGTCGTGGAAAATGGCCATCATACATCGTTGGAACGTGCGGGAGCATTACATAAGCCAAAAGGCATACGCCTATAGGCAAAAGTTCCGTATGGACAGTGAATGTGGTTTTATCTTGATCCTTTGGATCAATGGAATCTGAAAGTACCCCGAGAAACCATCAAGGAAACAATAGTATTCATTCCCCGCTAATCTCTCAAGCATCCGGTCCATAAAGGGTAGAGGAAAATGGTCTTTACGAGTGGCGTCATTCAACTTACGATAGTCAATGCAAACACGCCATCCCGTAACCAATCGAGTTGGAATTAACTCGTTATCTTCATTTGTGATAACAAGAATGCCACCCTTTTCGGAACACAATGAATTGGGCTAACCCAAGGACTATCTCGAGATCGGGTAAATCAATCCTGCATCAAGAAGTTTGATAACCTCTTGTTTGATAACATCATGGATTTTTGGATTCACTCTTCTCTGATGTTGAACTGCTGGCTTAAAGTCATCCTCCATCAAGATTTTGTGAGTACAAAACTCAGGGTTTATACCTTTGATGTCGGAGAGTTTCCAAGCAATTGCTTGCTTGTGTGACTTCAAGATTTTAATGAGAGCAGCTTTTTCATCTTTACTCAAATCTCTAGCAATAATGACGGGTAATTTATCATCACCTTCAAGAAATGCATACTCGAGATGAGGTGGTAAGTCCTTAAGCTCAACCTCAGGAAATTCTTCAGTTTTCTCAACTGACTTGACTTCCTTGTTATGAAGTTCGATGGAAGGGAGAGGATGAGAAATGTCATGATTTAACAATTTCTCAAGAAGAAAATCTCCCTCCAGATTAATCTCATTTTGATTAATCTCATCAGGAATTGAATCACTAGTGTGAGGGGGTGATGATGGATCATCATTAAGCAACTTCTCAATGAGAAGTATGTCTCCCTCAATGTCAATTGGAGCGTGATCAATTTCCCATGGTACGTAATCATCGGATAAGTATGCTTCAATCTCTTCTAAGATGAAGTCACTTTCCTCAAATGGGGTGATAGAAGGAGTAGAATTGGCGATGATAGGTTGAGATGAATGAGTGAGATTATCACCAAGAATTATGATCATAACCAAGAACTTCTTGCGAGTACTCTTCGAAGCAACATCAATGATATCTATTCGGTTAACCGATTCGTAATCATAATTTGCGGAGTACCTCAAGTCCGATCAAGGTTAAAAGTGACAGCTTCATTACCAACACGTAATGTGATTTCTTGCTCAAATACATCTATGAGAGCACGGCCCGTTCTCGTGAATCCTCGACCAACAATGAGAGGAACCCGATGATCGGCATCAAAATCAACAACCACGAAGTCACCGGAAAATGGAACTTTCCTACTACAAATACGCCCTCGGCAATGCCAAGAGGACGGATATTGTACGATCCGCAAGCTCGAGAGTCATGCATGTAGGAGTGAGTTCCTAAGAGAAAGTTTCTTCCATACCGAATATGGCATCGATTTATGCTTGCACCAAGATCTCGCTAGGGCAAAGCATTCAACCATTCCCGGAATACACAAGGTAAGAGAAATTTCCGTGATCTCCAAGCTTTTCTCGAAGCTTTTTAGAATAACTCGCAGAGCGCTCTCGTTAAGAGGAGTCTTAGCCATTTCAAACAACTTTTCCTTATTGCTTAACATGTGTTTGAGAGTAGATGCAAACTTGGGCATCAAGATGATAGCATCCGCAAAGCTTATGTCAAAATGTAACTCTTGGAAAATTTGGAAAAATTTGTCCATTTGATGACTAGCTTTTTCACGGAGCTTTTGCTCATTCAAACGTGATGGATATGGAATAGAAGATTTGGATTTGATATTTTCAACGGAGCTACTGGTGGTTCAAAACAACTCCGGATTAGACTTGGGTTTCGGACAACTTGAGGATGGACTACCAAGGTGGGACTTGTGCGGTATTACTTGGACTTGAATAATGCACTTTGTCCGTTGTTTCCTTGGTAACTTGACTCATTGCCACGGAGGAGGGGCATTGGAGTCGAGGTCCATTGTGTGTCCTCGGTTCACTTTCCACTACCTTTGGAAGAGAAGAAGAAGAGGTAGTAGGAATAGCGGGTCCATTGTATGAAACACCACTTCGGTCGTGATCGCTTTAGCATCGCCCTCGGGTTAGCGATCGTGTTGCTCGGTAAAGTACCGAGCTCGAGGGTCGATCATTTAAAGACTTCTTGAGATCGCCGATCCGACCGACCAACAACTGCTCATCTCATCTTGGGATTTCATAAACCGCTTCAAGAACTCATCGATGATGGTCCCGGAGGAGTAATGATGGGAGGTGGATTAGAGGAAATTTTGAGGTCGGATGTTTTGATTATGACCTTGTTGTTGAAAATTCCTTGATTAGGATTCACATTCCCATGAAATTGATTCCCACGATTGAAATTGTTTTGATGAAGGTTCCTTGTTGTTGGAAACCTTGATTGGGTCCAGATAGAAATTACCTTGGTTTTGATAACCTTGGTTCATTCTAGGTTGATTCTCGATTCGGTTAGGATTCGGTTAAAACCGGTGGTGCTCGATAAGTGTTAGCACGGTAACTTGGTTCATTCGAGGACGGTATTGATTACCTCCTTGATTTGAAGTACCGCTATAGCATTTGCTTCAAACGGACTACCATCGCAAGCGATCAGCTTGTAGTATGCATGAGGACCACCACAAGTGACACAAACTTCAACTTTCTTCACTTCACCATGTGATGGTGTTTGAGTGAAGGTGACTTTCTTTGGTTAGCAAGAACCAAAGCTCGAATAAAGATCTCGTGAGTTTATCAATCTTAGCATCGGTGCTAGATGTACTCACGGAGATGAAGTAGAAGGTCCAAGATTAGATTTTGATATGTCTTAGCTCGGAAAGAACGGACCGGGACTTGTTTTCAATTATTTGTAAGGCTTCTTTTGTGGTTTTGCTAAGGAAATTACCTCCGCGGAGGCATTCGTAGAGTCTTGGTCACCGGTCTCGCACCATTATAGAAAGTATCCATTTGCATTAACTCGGTAAAACCATGATGTGGACACTCATGAGCAATTCTTTGTAACGATCCCATGCCTCCCGAATGATTCATCAAATCTCGAGAAAATTTCATTATCTCATTCTTAAGACTTGTGGTTCGAGATGGAGGATAGAACTCGTTAACAAACTTGGTAACTAGATCTTCCCATGTCTCTATAGAACGAGGGGTTGTTTCTCGCCAATTCCGGCTTGTCCTCTGTAGAAAATGGGAATGTAAGAAGCTTGATAGCTTCGGATGGGACATTCTTGTACTTGATGGTAGATGCTATCTTGTTAAACCATCGAATGTGTGCATGAGGATCATCCCGCCAAAACCATAGAATTGGCTTTGGGTTACCGATTAAGCAACCCGGTCTTGAGCTCGAAGGTATCACCCACAATGGTCGGGACAACAATGGCATCTCCGTAACCCTCGATGGGTGCTTGGAGAAGCTCATTCATAGGTTTGTCTTCCGCCATTTCGACGGTGGTGGTGGTGGTAGACGCCTCGACCACGGTGAAGGAGCCGAACGTCCTCTACGCTTTTGAGGAATGTTTCCAAGTTCGGAAAGTGGACTTGTAGAATGGAAGAACGAGCGCATGCATGCACTAAGTATAAAAATCAATTTCCAAAACAAATGAGGCAAAACACAAGTGAACTTAACCAATAATCACAAATGAAATGGCTTTTGAAAAAGGTACACCAAATCACAAGTGACACAAAGGCAAGTTTTAAATCGATGTTCGGGAACTTATTAATGGTCGCACCCCCGCTAGGTAGTGCATCGCCTTGATTTATGGTGGTTGATTTTATGTATATTAAGTACCACCGAAAAGACGTAGGTAAGATTTGTGCCGATGGGGTTTAAAAACTTTGGGAAATATTTTTGTTATCGTCTCGCTTAACCAAATCGTATCTCTTTAAGAATCACCTTAAAAGAAACACAAGATGAAAACGTTACGATTGTTTTGTTGTTTTATATTGTTTTGGGTTTTAACACTTTAGGAAAAGTGTTAATGAACTTTTGATTTTCTTATAACTTTACGTAAAACTTTTACAAACTGTGGTATATGTGCAAGTACGGGTCCGATAATGCTAGAAACACGCTTACACCTCCCCGAATGCGCCTAAAATTTGATCTGCGCTAAACAACAAGTCTAAAGACTTAAAACAGCTTAAACACAAATGCAATTAAGATCGAGGAATATAGGGATTCTCGGGTCATTAAGTCCCACGGAGGATGAATTGGTGTTAAAACACTTAATCGATGGTAGAATGATCACTAAGGATAGCAATCAAGTAGGGTTTTCGATGGAAAATTATACTAAAAGAAAAGATTAACAAATAAAAGCGACTTAAATGCAAATTAAAAGATATAAAAGATAAAATCTATTAAATAAACGCTATCACTATTTTTAAAGGCGATGAACGTTTAAAACCTACAACTTAAAACTTACGCTTAAAATAAAATTACGCTCACGCGTAAAAATAAAAAGTGAGTTTTAAAGAAATAAAAGACCTAAAAATATGAAAATGATATTTTGGAATCCTAATAATAAAAGAAAATTATTAGAAAAATAAAATTATTTTTACAACTATTTATTTAATTATTATTAATTAAAACTATTTATTAAGTATTTAAAATGCACTAAAATACAAGAAAATACAAAATTAACCTAGAAAAATGAAATTATAACTTGGAAAAATCTAAAATATGATAAAACTTATTTTAAAACTGAAAATATATTTTTAAGACTTATTATGTATTTATTATTAATTTAAAACTATTTAAAACTAATTAAAATGCTAAAAAATACTTTTTAAACTAAGAAAATTATGGAAAAATACTTTTATTACTTTTATATTTATCTTAACCTAAGAAAATTGAAAAATCATTTTTTGGACTTTTATAATTTATTTGTATTAAAAGCTATTTAAAATACCTAAAACTGCTTTTAATTACTAAAAATAGCAAACAGTTATGAAAAATAATGAAAATTTCAGGAAAAATCTATTTTAATATGTAGAATCTAGGAAAAATAGAAAAACATGGTCTTGTGTAGAGAAATAAGCTACTGCTATGTAAACTGCTTATTAATAAGCACTTGAAACAGCCAAATGATAACCAAAAGCTACCAAACCTACACAGAAGCTATATTAAGCTAAAATAACTCTATTTCAATCAAAAACAACAAGCTTGAACTTCTGTATTACAAGTTTAACACAGATTTTATGTTTGAGTTAAATAAGCAAAACAGAAAATGGTATACTACTTTAAGCTATTGCACAGATCACAAAATAAGCTGAAATTGAAAAGAAATGATTGGAACTTGGAAAAGACCTGGTTGACTACCTATAAACCAAAGATGATGGCCAGACAAGCTATAATGAGCTTTTGAGAAGCTTATACAAAATCTGAGAACCCACTGAGTAAAACTCAGTTAATACTGAGTGATATGGGTCAAAATGATAAGCTAATGCAGGCCTAGAGAATAAGCTGCAAAAGGGAATTTGACACTTGGAACTTGAAAAGGACCAGGTTGACTTCCCAAAGTACCAAGAATCACAAGGTTTGACCAAATAACAAGCTCTTTAGAAGCTAATGAAAATGGTTTGAAATCACATGCATGTGGCACTTTATTGAAATGGTGTGAAAAATAAGCTAATCAAAAGCTATTAAATAAGCTACAAATGGAAAATAAGAACTTGTAACCTTGAGACAGCTTGGTTGACTTCTCAAAAGCCAAAACACACATGATAATGATCACTAATAAGTTCTCTAAGAGCTTATGAACTTGATCAGAAAAGCGTGCACGTGCACTTTTGACTTTTTATAAAATCCAAATAGTTTGACTTTAATGAACTTTAAACCGATTTAAAACACTGATATTGATGTATTAAGGTATATTAAGACTTGTTTGATGTAAGGTAACAACTTTTAACACAAAATAATAATCACAAAACCTAAAAATCCAACAGTTAATGCATAAATTGAGATTAAAAGGATTGTTGACTTTTAAACTAATAACCACTGGTTTTCTTGCTTGTACTGAGTTATTAAGACCAAGTTAGACACAAAACAACCAAAAGCACAGGTCTGCACTACCTTTTACACAGTGAAACTACACAAACCAAACACTCCTTTATGTGACAGTTTTGAGCTTTTTCAAAGAATAACTCAGGATCAGACCATGCAAATCATTACAGAGCTTATATTATCATATATGAAGATTGAATAATCATAAAACAACATTATTAACAACTTAAAACTAAGAAATACCAATTATTCTAATTTAACTGTTAAAATAAGATTTAAAGTAACTATCAATTTAAAAGAACAAGCCACTGATTTTAAAGCTTAAATATACTTAACTATGAGTAATGAACAATAAAAACAAAGATTACAACTAATAACCGATTAAAACAAGAAATGCAAGAAATAAGCAAAAGCTTACAAATGGCTTTGAGTTGAAAACGAGAACTTAGGACCAAGTAACACATCCTATAGCTTACCAATAAGCACTACACCCAAGACCATCCATTATATATCCCGCTCCAAAGATTTTTGAACCTTGTACCATGATTTTTGATTTTTTAACTAATTAATTGGTATTTTTGTGAATTTTTGACTTTGGCTAATAAACTGCTTTTTAAGATATCTAAAAGCTTTTATAAGCTTAATAAGGAGCTTATATGAGCTTCTCAGTCCAAACTAACATCTTCTAACAACATTTCAACATTTTGATATTTCTTTGAAATAGTTAAAATTGCATAACAAGAGATAAGGCTTCAAAAGTGAAATTGATGCTTGTAAAAGTTTTATAATACACTGGTAACTTATAAAACTAAGCTTGAAAGCTAAAACAGATACTGAAATTTGAATTTAAGCTTAAACGACAATGGAAATTAAAAATTACACTAGATACTTAATTACATTGGACCAAACTTGATATATATTGACTTAAATCTTCTCTTGTCGACCTCTGAAAATATCCCACCAAATCCACCATTGAAATCATCCGATAATCGATATGCCACTTGGTGATTTTGGCGCCATTTTTCAAAGGTTTGGTTTTCGCATTAATTGAGTTGGATTGTGTGGAGGTGGAAGGGGAGAGGTGGAAAGGTATTTGGGGTGAGCTGGATTGGAAATCAAGTGGTAAAATACCACTGGTATTGGTGAAACAGGCGTGGAGGAGATGGATGAACAGTGCGCGGTATATTTGAATTTAAATGTTGGGCCGGGTCACTGTTTGGGCTTGGGTTTGGGCTAGTGATAAATAAGGGATCCGTTTGGCTTGGTTTATCAACAAGGACCACATTTGCAATTTAGCCAAAGTTAAGGGCTGATCTTGAACATGTTCCAAACTTTATCACAAGGGTAAAACCTGCCAAGTAAGATTAGTACAAGGACCTTAGTTGAAATTTTCCATTTTTATAAATCCAGGGACTAAAACTGTCAAGTTTGAAACTTGAGGGACCAAATATGTAATTTTCTCCAAAGTTTATCATAAGGACCATTTTTGTCAAATATGAATAGTACAAGGTTAAAACTTGATAATTTTCACTTTTTAAATTAACCAAGGACTATTTTTGACATTTTTCCAAAGTTGAAGGACTAAAGTTGTCATTTTGTGATTTTTAAACTTTGAAGGGTTTATTTTGACAAATTTTGAATCTCAAGGACCTAAAATGATATTTTGCAAGTTTTTGAATTACCAGGGACTATTTTTGACATATTTTCAAACTTGGGGGACTAAAACTGCCAATTATGCAAACTTAATACGTTTTTCATCAGATTTTGATGTTTTTGCATTTAAAACATATAAAACACTTGTTTGTGATATTTTTATCATTTTGATGCATTTCTGAGTGTTTTCAGATATTTTTGGCATTTTAACAGTACAAAAATGATGAGTATTTAGACACTCATCATACATCGAAACACACCATATCGAATGTACACCTTAGGCACATTTCACTAATGCCCTTGGCTTGAGTTCTAGACAACCTCAATGCCTTTAGCCTTGACTTCCAAGCACTCTTCACTAGTGCTTCTAATATGGACATTCGACACCTTTCACTAATGTCTTCGTCTTGACCCTTTAGACATCTTTCACTAATGTCTTCAACACTACACTTCTTATGAGAAAGAAGAAAACTATCAACAAGAGAACCTCAGTAATCTTGATGATAATGAAGCATGGCAACTCATGGACTTGAGCTTGCTTGTCTTTAAAAGATGGTGATCTCGCCTTTAAGAGGAACCTAGAGAATCACACAAAAAAAACTACATACATAGATCACTTGGATCTGAGGTTAGAGAGTTTATAACTCAAAGAGAAAATATGTGAGAAAGGGGTGAGAAACAATAAAGAAATGGCTCACTATTTATAGAGAGAAAACATCTGCTGTTACCCGGATCCCACGGGTCCCTCCTCGAGGATCCGTCCGTATTAACCGGGATCCGTGGGGCCCCGTTGCCCATGGGTTTTGGGTCGTGGGTCATGGGTCATGGATATCAAGTAGGTTCAATGTACCTTCAAGATGCAATGCATCTAGTCCATGGTTCATGGATTAAAACTATGGGCCATGGATTAAAACCATGGGTCATGGATATTATCCATATATGACATAAGCATGATGTCATGCAATGGGTTATGGGTCAATTTCCATGGGTATGGGTCATGGAATTTGGGTTGTACCCAACTACATTCAATGTATTTGGTTAATGGGTCAAATACTTACGTTTCTACCCAATTGTATTACCCATTATGATACATACTAATTATGTATATATTTACCCAATATGTAAACACTAATTGTTGTACATATGTATTACTAAATCATAAAATCACTTATACTTGTTTTAGTGTTTTATGTGAAAATGTAAGTGTGTTAGAAAACTATTGGCTCAAACCATTTACGTATTTTATTTGTTTCGTTAAAATGATTTTATGTTTGTTATCGACAAAACATCAGAAGGTCGTAAAATATAAATAAACGTTTTTACGGCTTATTTGTATTAACAATCTCCCTTTAAGTTGATGACAAAACATAAAATTATTTTATGGAAAAACTAAAATTCGTAAAAGTTTGAGTTTGTAGTTTTTACTTTCTTCTCCCCCTTTTTGTCGAAACAAAAAGATCTTTGGAAAGGAACTAACACATTGTTTTAAGAATAACATGTGAAGGATAAAAATAATATATAGACCAAGTGATGGGAAAAGTTCTCGTCTTAACTCCCCCTTGACGAGTCCATCCCTTTGTTAGGGCGTCAAGAAGAACAAAATACTAAACTAGTTCATTTGCAACTAAGTTTGCAAAAGATTTCGTCTAATTGACGAATATGCTCCCCCTTGATGATTGCAACTTTGCAAAGGGACGTTATGAAATGTAGTCCTAATATTGCAAGTGATCTTGCAATGTAATGCTTTGACACAAAGCTCCTCCTAGCTTATGGTGTCAAAGTCTTCACGTGTAAATTGAAAATCTACAAGACAAAGGTTAGAAGACAAGTATATAATGCATAATTTCCTGCAAATAAGAATCTAGTAGAAAACAAGTCTTCTGTTGCACGGATCCCACGGTTCCCTCCTTTTAGGGATCCGTCTAGGCAAAACGTAAGGATCCGTCTATCTGTAACTAAGTATTTATAGTGGTACGGCTACAAGGACACCTTCCTTGCCCTACTCCACTCCCCGAGTCACCTACTCGAGAGTTCATAATCACTACACAACACCGACTCCTTATGATGGAGAAACCTTCACAACGTTGCCTACTCTTTATCCGGTACAAGGCTAGATACAGGGTCCTTTCACCAAGGAGAACCAAAACTATCACAACGTCGCCTACCCTTTATCCGGTACTAGGCTAGATACCGAGTTCCATTACAATAGAGGAACTACTACCCAACACTACACAACACCTAAACCCCAAAGGAGACTAACTCCTTATTACAACGTCATCAAAGATATCAATATCCTGGGATCCAATACTAATCTGTCTTGTACATCAAAACACACCATATCGAATGTACACCTTAGGCACCTTTCACTAACGCCCTTGGCTTGACTTCTAGACAACCTCACTACCTTTAGCCTTAACTTCCAAGCACTCTTCACTAGTGCTTCTAATATGGACGTTCGACACCTTTCACTAATGTCTTCGTCATGACCCTTTAGACATCTTTCACTAATGTCTTCAACACTACACTTCTTATGAGAAAGAAGAGAACTATCAACAAGAGAACCTCAGTAATCTTGATGATAACGAAGCATGGCAACTCATGGACTTGAGCTTGCTTGTCTTTAAAAGATGGTGATCTCGCCTTTAAGAGGAACCTAGAGAATCTCACAAAAAAAAACTACATACATAGATCACTTGGATCTGAGGTTAGAGAGTTTATAACACAACGAGAAAATATGTGAGAAAGGGGTGAGAAACAATGAAGAAATGGCTCACTATTTATAAAGAGAAAACATCTGCTGTTCCCCGGATCCCACGGATCCCTCCCTTGAGGGATCCGTCCAGTGTATTAACTGGGATCCGTAAGACGCTCCCTTTTGCCAATGGGTTTTGGGTCATGGTTCATGGGTTATGGGTCATGGATATCAAGTAGGTTCAATGTACCTTCAAGATGCAATGCATTTAGTCCATGGTTCATGGATCAAAACTATGGGCCATGGATTAAAACCATGGGTCATGGATATTATCCATATATGACATAAGCATGATGTCATGCAATGGGTTATGGGTCCAGTTCCATGGGTATGGGTCATGGACTTTGGGTTGTACCCAACTACATTCAATGTATTTGGTCAATGGGTCAAACACTTACGTTTCTACCCAATTGTATTACCCATTATGATACATACTAATTATGTATATATTTGCCCAATATGTAAACACTAGTTGTTGTACATATGTATTACTAAATCATAAAATCACTTATACTTGTTTTAGTGTTTTATGTGAAAACGTAAATGTGTTAGAAAACTATTGGCTCAAACCATTTACGTATTTTATTTGTTTCGTTAAAATGATTTTACGTTTGTTATCGACAAAACATTAGAAGATCGTAAAATATAAATAAACGTTTTTACGGCTTATTTGTATTAATAGGGTAGACAAAACTAAGTCTGTTAGTGTTAATTCTGTTAGTTAAGTCTGCCAATACTAATGTTGTTAAGTCTGGCAGAACAAAATTAGTACTGGTTGATAGTTAAGTCTGTTTATATTAAAACAGAATAGATAGAAAGTAGGAAAGGATAAGAACGCGTAGAGATATATTTGGAAAAGATATGTTCGAATATTTTCTATGTTTTGTAGTCAATTAGGGTTTTCTTGGTGTATAAAAGGATTCCTAATGTATTAGGTTAAGGTACGAGTTGTAAGCCTTAACCATTGATCAAAGCAATCAATAGAATATACGAAGTTAGTATACCATTGTGTTCTTCATAATTATTGTGTTAAGTTTCCACATTAGCACATTAAGGATTTGTTAAGAGTTCTTCACATAGTGAATTTGGATTTAATCAAGTTTGCTATAAGTCGTGTAAAGGCTAATTAGATCCATAACTTTAGAACTACAAGTGGTATCAGAACCTATAGAAGGACTCTATTGTTGAAGATACACAATCACAAACACTCATTCCAAACCAGAAAACATCAAACATGTCTGACAAAGCAACTGAAACCTTCTCTGACCACCCCAGTGATGAAGAATCCAACCATGAAGATGGAGCAGACAACTCTCAACCTAAGCAACCCCAAATCACAAATACCACAACTATCTCTAACATGAAGCTTCCACCATTGAAGAAAGATGAATATGACATCTGGGCTATGGGGATGGAGCACTATCTAGAATATACTGATAATGAAATGTGGAAGGTGATACAAAAAGAAAACTCTAAAAAGAGGGTTTCCAAAGGAAAAGATGGCACTTACACTATATTGCCACCTGTTACTGCTGCTGAAAATTTTGTTGTGGAGAAGGAGAGAAAGGCCAAGAACATCTTGTTAATGGCACTTCCCAAGGAGTATATCAGACATTTTCATGGGATGGATGATGCAAAGGAGATTTGGGAGGCAATCAAAGTAAGATTTGGAGGGAATGCTAACTCCAAAAAGATGCAAAAGGCTGTCTACAAACAATAATTTGAGGTCTTTACTATTTCCAGCTCTGAAGGATTAGAGAAGAGCTATGACAGGTTTCAACAACTATTGTCACAATTGGAAGCCCATGGTGCTGCTGTTTCTGATGAGGATGCCAATCACAAATTCCTCAGGTCTATGCCGCAAGAATGATCAAGTCTGGCAATATCCATGAGGACCAAACCTGAAATTGACATCATGTCAATTGATGATCTGTACAACAACCTAAGGTTTTTTGAAAAGGAAATCAAGAATGTGTCAAAACCATTCTCTTCTAGCTCTCAGAATGTTGCTTTTGTCTCACATGGCAAGAGCAGTACTAACCAAGTTAAGTCTGGTGGTAGTTATAGTACTACTTCATAAAGTACTAAAGAAAGAGGGGCACCTGCTGGAGTTGCTGATGAGGTTATCTACTCACTCTTTGCTAAATCATCAACATATATGGATTTGCTCAATGAAGATCTAGAGCAGATTGATGATGCAGATATTGAGGAGATGGATATAAATTGGCAGATAACTATGATTGCTATCAGGACGAACAGGTTCTTTAAGAGACATGGTACAAGAGTTCATTATGATCCAAAGACTCCTGTTGGCTTTGATAAAAAGAAGCTTGAGTGCTACAACTGCCATAAGCCTGGTCACTTAGCAAAGGAATGTAGATCTCTTGTGGCAACTAATAGGAAGAAGAAGGAATCTACCTATCAAACAAAGGAAGCTGAGAAGCAGGAAAGTCAAAAGGTTGGGATGCTGACCATGGATGGAGGTGCTATCAATTAGGGAGAACATGTTGAAGAGGAGTCTACCAATCACTCTACTTTCATGGCCATTGGCTCAAACAGTGAGGAACATCCACACCAGAAGCTAGGAGGCAGAGGAATTGTTGATAGTGGATGCTCTGGGCACATGACTGGTAACAAGGATCGCTTGGAGGAGTTTGAGGAAGTCCAAGGAGGTTCTGTTACCTTTGGTTGTAGCAAAGGCTACATTACAGGTAGAGGTAAAATTAAAGTGGGCAATTTAGAATTTGAGAGTGTGTCTTTTGTAAAAGAACTTGGGCACTGTGGAAAACTAGAAAGGGGGGGGGGTTGAATAGTTTTACTGATTAAAACTTCGTTTTAAACTATTTAGATCGACTTATGTCAATCTATTTAATGTGTGTTTTGGATGATGATAGATAAGCATATACGTAAGTAATGCAAAGATAAAGAGTAAAGGAACACAAAACCATGACACGAGTATTTATAGTGGTTCGGCTACAAGAACACCTTCCTTGCCCTACTCCACTCACTGAGTTCCTCACTCGAGAGTTCGTAAGCACTACACAACACAAGCTCCTTAATGTGGCGGAGAAGGCTTCACAACGTCGCCTACTCTTTATCCGGTACAAGGCTAGACACCGGGTTCTTCCACGAGGTAGAACCAAACCTATCACAATGTCGCCTACACTTTATCCGGTACAAGGCTAGATACCGAGTTCCATTACAAAGGAGGAACTACTACCCAACACTACACCACTTACACGACTACCCCAAAGGAGACACACTCCTTATTACAACATCATAAGAATATCAATATCCTTTAACCCAAACTATCTATCTTATACATCGATGCACCATATCGAATGTACACCCTTGGCACCTTTTACTAATGCCTTTAAAAAGACCCTTCGACACTTTCACTAATGCCTTCGACACGACCCTTCGGCACCTTTCACTAATGCCTTCGACACGATCCTTTGGCACCTTTTACTAATGCCTTCAACACTATACTTCTATGGAGGGAGAAAATAACTATCAACAAGAGACACTTCAGTGGTCTTGATGATGACGAAGCTTAGCAACTCAAAACCTTGAGCTTGCACGTCTTCAAGATGTGGTGATCTCGCTTTTAAGAGGAGCCTAGAGAATCACACAAACAAAGAACTACATAGAAAGATCCTTTGGATCTGAGGTTAGAGATGTCACAATACTAAGAGAGAGTATGTTTGAAAAAGGGGTGAGTAACAATGAAGAAATGGCTCACTATTTATAGACAAAATTGTCTACTGTTCCACGGTTCCCACGGATCCCTCCCCAGAGGGATCCGGGATCCGGCTGCTGGGTCAGCTTAAGTACAGATTTTGGTTTGCAAACCAGGTTATGGGTTATGAACCATGGGTTATGGGTAATGTTTTATGGATACCCAACAAGATACAATGTATCCAGACATTAGGTCATGGGTCTTGGGTCATAGATCATGGATAATACCCAACATGACTTCATGCATGATGTCATACAATGGGTCATGGGTTATGGATCAAGCTCCATGAGTAAGGGTCATGGACTTTGGGTTTTACCCAACAACATCATTGTACCTAGTCAATGGGTCATGGACTTAGATCTTTACCCATTATATTACCTATTACAATATATACCAAGTATATATATACATTTCCATATTATGTAAATACTAGTTGTTTATACATATGCATTTCTATAAAGTGCAAACAATAATACTTGTTTAGTGTTTTATATGAAAATGTAAGTGTGTTAGTAAACTATCGGCTCAAACCATTTACGTATTTTATTTGTTTCGTTAAAATGATTTTATGTTTGTTATCGACAAAACACTAGAAGATCGTAAAATATAAATAAACATTTTTATGGATTATTTGTATTAATAATCTCCCCCTTTTTGTTGATGACAAAACATAAGATTATTTAAAGGAAAAATTTTAAATTCGTAAAAGTTTGAATTGGAGTTTTTACTCTCTTCTCCCCCTTTTTGTCGAAACAAAAAGAGCGTCGAAAAGAAACTAACACATTGTTTTGAGAAAAACGTGTGAAAAGTGATGATATGAAAAATAGAGAGTAAGAGAAGAGAAGGATTCTCGTCTTAGCTCCCCCTTGACGGATGCATCCCTTTGTTGAGGGCGTCAAGTGATTAGGAAGACTAAGCGAGTGTGTTGCAGTTATTTTTGCAAATGGTGTCGTCTTTTGACGAAAATGCTCCCCCTTGACGAGTGATCCCCTTTGTGAGGGCGTCAAGTAATAAAGAAATCCTAATTGAAATTATTTCAAGCGTTTTTTCAATAGTTTTGCTTTGACGAAAGCTCCCCCTAGTTGAGGGTGTCAAATTCTTCATGTGTATTTTGAAAATCTACAAAACAAGGGTTAGAAAGCAAGTATATGATACATAATTTCCTGCAACTGAGATTCAAATTAGTAATAAAAAGAGCTTATGTTGCACGGATCCCACGGTTCCTCCTTGTGAGTGATCCATCTAGGCAAAACAGAGGGATCCATGTACCTGCAATCTTATGACAGCAAAATGGATGTAAAATGTGATGTTAACATCAACAAGAGTTATGTATTGTAGCATCAAACATATTTTCATAACCAAATAGCATACAACATGTAATGTGAATCATAACACAAGTAATAAAGAACGGAATACATACTCCGTTTAATTTCATAAAATAGTTTTAAAACTATTGTCTTACAACATAATTTAAATAAATGGGTACATCCCATTAGATTTAGTGGTCCCAAAGTAAAACATCATTTTGTGTAAAACACACTTTAGTACTACTACGACCATACATCCGCTTCTTGCCTTGCCTTCATGAACATAACTTAAACACCGAGAAAATATGCTAAAAGGTCACTAAAAGTCGGTGAGTTCATAGGTTTAAATCAAAGCGATAAGTTGGACCATAAGCAAAGTCATATAATCATTACAACGAATATAATGATATATGTATGAATGTCTATTACGTTAGCTCTAAGTTCATGCAACCGATACTACGACGGTTCAGTATGCTAAAAGATGTCATACAATATAGGGGCCCATAGCAAGTGTTTTGTCCTCAACACTTGATTCCGACATGGTATACGTTTCGCTTTGGCCTTAGCATGGCCAACCGAACGGAGGAGTCACCCTCAATAGATCTATTTATAACATTCGCGTTTCCCAATGGGGAATTGACGGTTCATGAAAAGGGCATTCTCTAGGGACATAAGGGCTTAGGCTAAACCACGTAATAGTAATCATGTAATAGTTTTGGTCCATAAAATGTTTTGCATATTTCTTACCCCAAAATGTATAAATCAATTTATCAAGTAAAAGTGGGGCTATGAAACTCACCTTAGCAAAATGAAATCCAAAAGCGGGATTTAACGTTTGTTGTGAAATGGCACCGACACGCGACCTAGATAAGGAGGAAAAATGTTTTAGTTCGTCCTTTTTAAGTATCACTTATTTAATTAACTCAATTGTTTTTATAATTATGTTATTACAAAAATACGTTTGTAAAATTTGTTAAAATGATTTTACTAGTAAGTATACGAAGTATATATATACTTTTCATTTTGTCATTAATATGGTTTTAAAGTCCAAGTTTGATTTAAAACACATAATTAAAAATGTTCTATTAGTAAGTATATAGATGTATATATACCTATTTAGGTTGACACGAAATGGTGTTGTCAAAATTGTAATTTGTTTTCTATTTGTATTTAGGAAGGAGTTTGAGTGAAATATATAGTCACCAATTTTAAATGGACTAGCAAAATAATATAGTGGTACCTCATTTATTCAACAACCAGTTCTGTATATATATATCGATGAGACGTTCACTTGATATACATTTCTTTACACATTGTCGTTAACTTCATTTCGCAAATCTTATTGTATGACTAATAAATTTTTGGACACTTGGTTCATTGTTTGTAAGTCCGTTACTCTTGTTTTATTCGCGAAATATGTGTATATCACTAAAGTCGAACTTTTCAAATGTGCAATAATGAGTTTGGCTTTGTGATTTTCCGGTATTACATTGACGTGTTTCAATTTCTAGAACCAACCTCCGAATCAGAGGCGGTCGTGGCCCGACAGTTTGGGTACACGAATGGGCTTGGCCCAAAAAGGTGTTCGAATATTTTTGTAATGTAATGGGCTGTGGCCCATCAGTTTTGTTAATGGTCTTAGCTACTTAACTAGTCAAGAAATTTGCAATGTATTGGGCTTGGGTATGCTTTGTTTAACGCAGGATCAAAAGAAGAAAGAAAGGAAATGTAGTCAATACAAATTTGAGAGGTAGTGAGTTCGAGTTAAGCTGTCACCATCTCGGGGTTACCATCAGTCGCGACTAATGTGCTTGAACACATCTCGGCTACCGTCTTGATCATAACGCCTCAATGAGTATTCGCCAAATTTAAAAGAAAGACATAAAGCTAGTTTTCCACAAGGTGCACACCTAGCTAAGCCAAAATATTAAACTCTTGTGAGACTAAAGTGTCTAGTTATATGTTCGGTTAATGGTGTCATGGGTCTCGATGAGGATTCCCTTTTGAATCGAACAACACCACAACTAGAATAACGACAAGTATGTGACTAAGTGTCTTAAGTTAAACTTGATACAAGGTGCTTGACTTACTAAGTCAAGTACTACTTTCAAAGTTGAGTTTCCAGTTTCTATGACCATGTTCACTAGTGGACTTGCAAATGAGAAAGTCTTCAACTCTTTGGTTTTGGCTACTCGACAGAAACAATTTCCAAATAAGACATCCAAATTTTCACTATAGTGTTAATAAACTTGCTTATACATGACATGGATTTTTACAAAGTGAGGTCAAGACAAAGACTCTTAAGCCGAGTACGTTGATGATGAGGTCGAGACTCACTATACGCGATAGAGTAAAGAAGTGACAAGGCTAAACCATGGTTGAGTACTACTCGACCCGGTTCCTACCTCGATAGGAACTATACCCACGTATTATCCAAGACTTACTTAAGTTCCGGAGTGATATAGTTGTTTGTAGAAAAAAGTGAGTATTATCACGTCGAAATTACTTAGTTGTATAGTTAATTTACCAAGTTACTATAAGACTTATTCTTCATTTCCTCGACTCATAACTCTCGACAGGAAATCTACGAACACTCGAGTACATAATTACTTAAGTTTTCGGTTATAAAACTAGATTAGCAAAAACAAAGTGACATCAAAATCTCAACTAGTTATTTACATGAATTTCAACGTGGCATACAAGACTTAAACTCAAATCGACATGACCCAAGAACACATGATAATTTCCTTGATGAATTTTTCCACTCTAAAAATCATAAAACAACATAAAAACATAACAACAAAGAAATGATAACCTTAAATCCGAAAAGGATGGATGATGGATGAAAGGTCGTTTCTTGGATTCGGACCAAACCAAACTCGAATTAGCTCCAAGATACCTCCAATTGCAAAACCCCTAAATCAATTTTTGAAAACCCTAACTTTGACAAACCCTAGTTTTTGAGAGAAAATGAAATTGAAGCACAACTTGGAGTTCTTGCATCTTCACTAGAGATATAGAGGCACTTTGGGTAAAGCTTGAACTCTCTCTCTTCTTGGTGTTTGGATTGAAGTCGAAAATGGCTAGCTTCCAAGAATGGACGAATCTTGTGAATTGGCTCAAGGTGGATTGAAGTAGAGATATGTTTCTTGTGAATGATCTCATTTTGATTCTTCTTGGATTTGTCTAACCCATAGCCAACGCACCAAGGTTGGATTTTGAGACCAAATCTTTCATGAATATAGTATGAGAGATGAGAAGGTGATGGATAGGCATGTTTTGGCTTCCCTCTTTGGGAGATTCGATCTAGTGAGAGGAGTAGGGCTAGGTTGAAAGGAATATTTGGTTAACTTGCATTTCTTGGTTCTTGGCTGCTTTGGACGTGGAAGGGAGGAGACCAAGGAGAAGATTTGTTAAAGTCTTGCTTGTGTCCTCCTTGATTTTGTCGTGAGTGGGTAGTGAAAAAGACAAAAGAATTTTTATCCAAATATTTACCAAGTTTACACTTATGGTGAAAGTATAAATGGTAGTATATGTATTTTATTCATGGTACAACTTGTGATAATGTAAGTATATACTACACTTAAGTATTAATGGTATTTGAGCTTTATACAAACATTTTGTTTGAGTGGTAGTGTGTTATATATTTTGTGTCTCGTGATATTAATTTGTGACCAAGGTATCATTGTTCGATAACTTTTATAACGTAGTGTCTTATTATTACGTGCATGAAATATTTCATCTTTGTAATATTCCAAGTTGTTGACATTTGTTAATTGTTTTAGCGAGTCCTTATCATAGTGTCGATGCAGCGTGCGGTGTCGGTCACCGGGAAGAACGAGATAACCTCTCGCCTTATAATTTAAATCATAAGACAAAATAAAATATTCATAAAATGATATGAATGAAAGAGTGATGTAGTTATTCATCAGTATGCGAGTTAGCTACTCAAATGATCGGGCAAAGTTTATGCATGCTTAATAAATTTGGCTTAGTAAAATGAATTACTAATTATCGCTTAAATTTTAGTGAAAATTTACCGTGTGTCACATCCTCCCGTCTTGGAAGAAAACCGTCCTCGGTTTTCGCTAGGATTGCTTTGTGAAGTAGAAAAGGTGTGGGTACTTGTGTTTGAATTGGTCCTCGCGTTCCACGTGTATTCGGACCTCTTTGAGAGTTCCAACGGACTTTGACGATCGGGATGCGGCTTTGCTTAAGCCGTTTGATTTCTATCCATGATTTCAATGGGTTCCTCGACAAAATTCAATCTTTCGTCGACTTGGATTTCTTCCAAAGGAATAGCAAGAGTTTCGTCGGAAAGACATTTCTTTAAGTTGCACACGTGAAACACGTTGTGCACGAGTGAGTTCTTGTGGTAATTCAAGGCGGTATGCTACCGTCCGATTCTAGCAAGAATTTTGAAAGGTCCAATATAACGAGGATTTAGCTTTCCACGTTTACCGAAACGGATTACGCCCTTCCATGGCGCAACTTTGAGCATAACTTTATCTCCCACTTGAAACTCAAGTGGCTTCCTCCTTTTATCCGCGTAGCTCTTTTGGCGGTCACGAGCTGCTTGTAGTCGGCTTTTGATTTGTACAATCTTCTCGGTAGTTTCTTGGATTAACTCCGGACCAGTAAGTTGACTTTCTCCAACTTCGGCCCAGCACACCGGTGATCTACACTTCCGACCATAGAGTGCTTCATATGGTGCGGCTTTGATACTTGTGTGATAGCTGTTGTTGTAAGAAAACTCGGCTAATGGCAAGTGCTTATCCCAGCCATTTCCAAAATCTATTACACATGCTCTTAGCATATCCTCTAGTGTTTGGATTGTTCTCTCGCTTTGTCCATCAGTTTGAGGATGGTAAGCGGTGCTCATGTCGAGGTTAGATCCTAAAGCGTCTTGAAGTGATTTCCAGAAGTTTGAGGTGAAACGGCTATCTCTGTCCGAAATGATGGAAATTGGTACACCATGGCGTGCGATGATTTCCTTCAGGTATAGTTGAGCTAGTTTTTCCATTCCATCACTTTCCTTCATCGGTAGAAAATGTGCTGATTTGGTTAGACGGTCAACTATTACCCAAATAGTGTCGTAGCCTCTAGCGGTTTTCGGTAACTTAGTGATAAAGTCCATTGTTATGCGTTCCCATTTCCACTCGGGGATTTCGGGTTGTACTAGCAGACCTGAGGGTCTCTGATGTTCGGCTTTAACTTTTGAACAAGTTAAACATCGGCTGACATATGTTGCAATGTCGGCCTTCATGTTGGGCCACCAAGTACAATTTCTTCAAATCAAGATACATTTTGTCGGATCCTGGGTGGATGGAGTATTTAGACTTGTGGGATTCATGCATAATGACATCGCGAATTCCTCCGTAGAGTGGTATCCAACTTCGCTCCTTGAAACACGAGTTCCGTCCGACCTTTTCACGAATCCATTTTCACTTTCTGGCATTCCGTAAAGGTTCTCATTTGGACGATTTTCCTCTTTGAGTGCTTCCAATTGAGCCTCGAGAATTTTGGTTGGAAGAGGTGAACTAATGGTCATACCCAAGGATCTGACTCTAAGAGGTTTTGGTCGCTCTTTCCTACTGAGAGCATCAGCAACTACGTTCGCTTTACCGGATGGTAACAATTTCGCAATCATAATCATTGAGTAATTCCAACCATCGGCGTTGTCTCATGTTCGATTCTTTTGATCCAAGATGTGTTGTAGACTTTTGTGATCGGTGTATCGACACACTTCGTGCCATACAAGTAGTGTCTCCAAATTCGAGTCGAACACAACCGCTCCTAATTCCAAATCGTGTGTCGTGTAGTTCTTCTCATGAGTTTTCAATTGGCGAGGCGTATGCTATCACCTTCTCCCTTTGCATTAGTACTTGCTCCGAGCCCCTTATGTGAAGCGTCGCAATATCGACAAAGTCTTCACTACCTTACCGTAAGGCCGAGCAGTGCACTACACAACTTTTCTTTAAGGAGTTGAAAAGCTTCTTCTTCTTTCTCTCCCCAGTCAAACTTAGCGTTTTTACGGGTTAGCTTGGTTAAAGATTTGGCAATCTTTGAGAAACCGTCAATAAATCTCCGTAGTACCCAAAGAAGTCCTAAGAATTGGCGTATTTCAAGAGGGAGTTGTGGGTGTCGCCCAATCCTTTATTGACTCGATCTTAGCGGGGTCTACATGTATGCCTTGACTGTCGATTACATGACCTAAGAATTGCATAGTAGGTATCCAAAATTCACACTTGAGAATTTCGCATACGCTTCTTCCTTCTTCAACAATTCTAAGATTAACCTAAGGTGTTCTTCGTGTTCTTTCGCACTCTTGGAATAAATTAGGATATCGTCAATGAATACGATCACAAATTTATCCAAGTAGGGTTTACACACTTCATGAGATCCATGAACACAGCTGGTGCGTTGGTTAACCCAAAAGGCATGACTTGGAACTCGTAATGTCCATAACGAGTTCTGAAGGCGGTTTTGGGAATATCTTCTTCTCGAACTCTTAGTTGATGGTATCCGGACCTTAAGTCGATTTTTGAATAAACACTTGAACCTTGAAGTTGATCGAATAGGTCATCGATTCTCGGGAGTGGGTAACGGTTCTTAATGGTTAGTTTATTCAACTCACGATAGTCGATGCACATCCCGAAGGTTCCGTCTTTCTTTTTGACGAGCAGACCGGTGCTCCCCATGGCGATGAGCTTGGTCGATGAATCCTTTTTCCGCAAGTTCCGACAACTGGTTTGATAACTCCTGAAGTTCCGTTGGAGCTAATCGATAAGGTGCTCTTGCCACTGGCGCGGCACCAGGCACTAAATCGATCTGAAATTCAACCTGCCGGATCGGCGGAAGTCCTGGCAAGTCTTCGGGAAAGACTTCAGGAAATTCTCTCACTATCGGCACGTCCTCCAGACGTTTTTCTTCTCCTTCGTCTTCGTCCTTTCCGGTGACTTGTGCTAGGAAGATATGACATCCTTCCTCGATACACCTTAACACCTTGGTACAGGAAATGACATGCAATCTTGAAGCGTTTCTTCTGTCACTTCTGTCTCCTTCTATTGTTAGCACTTCATCTCCGTAGGGTATCCGAACAAGTTTCTCGTCGCAAATGATGGCGAGATGATATTTTGCTAACCAATCCATTCCGACAATGACATCGAAACTACCCAATGCTACCGGTATCAAATCGATATTGAATGGGTGGTTTAACGGGTTAAGGTGCAACCTCTTATAATGGTATCTACCCTTTCTATGTTACCGTTAGCTAGTTCCACGTTGTATGCATTTCCTAATGCGGTTGGGGCAATATCGAGTAGTGGACTAAATGTATTAGAAACAAAACTCCTATCGGCCCCGTATCAAACAATATGGATGCATAACGGTTATTTACAAGGAACGCACCCGTCACAACATTCGGTCTTCCCGAGCTTCCACTTTGGTTACAAAGATAGACTCTCCCACGAGCTCCTTCTCCATTTCCTTGATTACTCGTTTGTCCAACATTTCTCAAATCTCGCCATTCCCATGGCTTCCTCGGATTCCCTCGGTTTCCTTGATTTCCTACATTGCCTTGGTTCCCGGTTTTCGGCATTCATTCTTATAATGCCCTTTTCACCACAACCAAAGCAAGTTATGTTAGCTTTTGGGTCCCGTCTTTGGGCCGTTTGAACTGTCGCCAATGATTTGGACTGCGGTTCTCGGTTAAGTGTCCGATCTTCGACAAGTACGGCACTTAACGGTACATCGCCTTGTGATGCAGTGTGCATCGATTACACAATGGTGCGATCCACGAGTACGGTTTTCTTTCTCCGACATTCACTGCATAAGCTCTAGCAACGTTTTGCCTTTTGTTTTGGTTGTTGTGGTTGTTCCTATTGTTGTTACCACGGTATTCATAGTTGTTGTAACCTTGCGAACGGTCATCCCATTTCCTCTTACTGTCAACTACTTTTTCCATGGAGTCCTCAATCACTTGGTCCATGAGTTTGTTGGCTACCTCGATGGTTTCATGGAGATCAATAGCCTTAGAAGTGGTTACATTGCCCTTGATAGGTTGAGGCAATCCTCCGATGTATCTCTCCAACAATCGGGTCTCAGTGGGAACCATTTCAGGACACAACAAAGCTAGCTCTTGAAATCGCTGATTATAAGCAGCCATATTGGTACCTTGAACCTTTAGGTTCCAAAACTCATGCTCGAGCTTCTTGATCTCATTACGAGGACAAGATTTTGAGTACCATTTCCTTGAAGTTCTCCCATGGCATGGCATAGGCAACATCGATACTAGCGGATTTCGAAAATTGTTCCACCAGTCAAAGCAACATCCGTGAAAGTGAATGATGCATACTTAACCTTAGAATCTTCTTCACAGCTGCAGATTGAACACGGTCTCGAGCTTTTCGATCCACCTAGTTAGACCGACAGCTCCTTGGTTCCACTAAAGCTTCCAGGTCATGGTTTTACGAAAGTCTTGATAAGTACAAGTGCGGTTGTGAGTGGGTGGTCTTGAAGTTCCAAAGATTAGTAGACGAGTGATTTCTTTGCAGCTAAAGCGGCGTTCACCCGCTCATTGACCGCTTGGTCGATCATGGCTTGATTCATGATGGGTTGGATTGGAGTAACCCTAGCGGGAGTAGTGGCTTCAGCAATCGATCGGGTGTGACTGCTTTTGGAATAGCGAGATTTGCGGCTTGGTTGCAGTGACTCTCATTGGGATGGGAGCATTGGAGGCTCCACCGGGGTTGGTGCGTTTTGATCTTCGTTTTGGCGGCATTTCGCGAAGAAAGATGATGAGATATAGAACCTTTGAAACAAGGTAAGTGTCATGCAATAGTGTGGTTATCGTAGATAGATCATATGTGCAATCTATAACGTAAGGACAATTGGATAGGAAAATAAGTTTGTCATAGATAGAATTTCGGTTACAAGGTTCCTACGGTACATGATGAGATACTAGCTGGAGTACAACCGAAATACAACGGAATACAAAGGAAATACAATGGAAAATACAACTGAAATACGATGATAATGACTAACACTAACTGTTATAGCTCAGTTTAGTGTACTACAATCATACAATGGAATCTAAGGATGATCGGTACGAAATCGCTCTATGGTAGCAATCAGCTCTCGCTGTGTATCCTCCAATCTCTCGATACGTCTCATCTGTGATGCCAACATAGACTCTAAACCAGTAGTCCTCTGCCATCCTCTCTCGACAAGATCTCTCGCAATCCACCGGACGCCTCTAGCTCCTCTAGTCGTCCATGTATCCGAGTCGACCTCTACCCAAAGCTCGTACTCTGTCCAACTCTCGGCGTCCTCAACCCGAGTCTCAACCCTAAAACCCGGTCGCATCCTCTCGTGTCTCTCGAGTCCCATGCTCTCAAACAATACATCAAGAACTCGGTCTAAACCCTCAACACGCCGCTCGCAAGCTTGCAAGCGTGTTGGATCGATCCTCTGGCCGATCGAATGGACTCCTAGCAATGTCTCATGAGAGTCCAACCGAATGAGTATCCTCTCGGTGAGGTCGATCATCTTCGGAGATCCCGACAAGTCCGGCTCGATGCGTGCCTCAACCGTGCGGCTTCCTCAATGGTCTCAAGTCGTCTAGTGGTGCGCTCAGGCGCCCATGTCTGCCGCAGATGGTACAAATGAAGGTGATGACGGGCTATAGCTCGGGCTAGTGACAAGTGGTATTGAATCGATCAAGCAATCTATATCCCTCCAATCAATCTCACTACTCTCCTCCCGATCGGAGAAAAGCGGCTCTCGCCCTAATCCAAATGGTGCATCAATATCCATGTCATCGTCCAATCTCGAGCCATCACGGAGCTCGTCCTAGCTCCCAGATGCTCGAACAATCTCCAAACCACGTGTACTCACATCCGCCGCTATGCTAACATAGCGGGGACACTCTCGGTCGGTATGGGCTCGTAATTCCTCCTCGGGATCCTCTTCCGGATCTTCTTCCGGATCTTCCTCGAGTAAGAATCGGTAGATCTCCGAGTCTCGATGAGGTGGTGACTCGGTGGGTGATGGTGTTGGTGACTCGAAGTAGTAGAGGGACCCATGTAAGCGGCTGGGTCATCCGAGAAGCTAGTGCGGGCACATAAGAATACCGCTCTCGATATCCGGTACTCTCACAATCATACGGGCTTTTGCTGCGCGTCAGCAGGTGATGGAGTGGTGGTGAGGGTAGGTATGAGTGGGGTAGGTGTAGTAGTGGTGGATCGCTAGTGTGGCTGTACATATGGATCGGTGGTGAGTGTGCAAGGTGGCGGATGGTCGGTGAGTGAGCTAATAGGATGTCCTCCCGAACATCGTGAGGCAAGGTGGGAAGGCATAGTCTGTGACAAGGCGGTGCATATGTGTAAGTATGTGGAAAAATATGCTCATGATGTATATGAAATAGTGCATAAGTAGATAGGAAATAAAACATGTAATCCTATTAAAAAAAAATGGCAAGTAAGGCAAGCGGCAATCGGCGGTCGTAGTATGATGTTTTTGTGAAAAGTAGTTATAGTTTAGGGTTTGTATGTACCTAGTTCTCTATAAACCTGGCTCTGATACCAATCTGTAACACCCCCAAATTTGTTTAGCGGAAGCATACGTGTTATTTGGGAGCGTTACAGGGTTGGTGAATCATAACACAAGTAATAAAGAACGGAATACATACTCCGTTTAATTTTATAAAATAGTTTTAAAACGCTGTCTTACAACATAATTTAAATAAATGAGTACATCCCATTAGATTTAGTGGTCCCAAAGTAAAAACATCATTTTTGTGTAAAAACACTTCTTTAGTACTACTACGACCATACATCCGCTTCTTGCCTTGCCTTCATGAACATAACTTAAACACCTGAGAAAATATGCTAAAAAGGTCAGCTAAAAGCTGGTGAGTTCATAGGTTTAAATCAAAGCAGTAAGTTGGACCATAAGCAAAGTCATATAATCATTACAACGAATATAATGATATATGTATGAATGTCTATTACGTTAGCTCTAAGTTCATGCAACCGATACTACGACAGTTTCTGTATGCTAAAAGATGTCATACAATATAGGGGCCCATAGCAAGTGTTTTGTCCCTCAACACTTGATTCCGACATGGTATACGTTTCGCCTTGACCTTAGCATGGCCAACCGAACGGAGGAGTCACCCTCAATAGATCTATTTATAACATTCGCGTTTCCCAATGGGGAATTGACGGTTCATGAAAAAGGGCATTCTCTAGGGACATAAGGGCTTAGGCTAAACCACGTAATAGTAATCATGTAATAGTTTTGGTCCATAAAATGTTTTGCATATTTCTCACCCCAAAATGTATAAAACAATTTATCAAGTAAAAGTGGGGCTATGAAACTCACCTTAGCAAAATGAAATCCAAAAGCGGGATTTAACGAATGTTGTGAAATGGCACCGACACGCGACCTAGATAAGGAGGACAATGTTTTAGTTCGTCCTTTTAAGTATCACTCATTTAATTAACTCAATTGTTTTTATAATTATGTTATTACAAAAATACGTTTGTAAAATTTGTTAAAATGATTTTACTAGTAAGTATACGAAGTATATATACTTTTCATTTTGACATTAATATGGTTTTAAAGTCCAAGTTTGATTTAAAACACATAATTAAAATGTTCTATTTGTAAGTATATAGATGTATATATACCTATTTAGGTTGACACGAAATGGTGTTGTCAAAATTATAATTTGTTTTCTATTTGTATTTAGGAAGGAGTTTGAGTGAAATATATAGTCACCAATTTTAAATGGACTAGAAAATAATATAGTGGTATCTCATTTATTTAACAAACTAGTTCCGTATATATATCGATGAGACGTTCACTTGACATATATTTCTTTACACATTGTCGTTAACTTCATTTCGCAAATCTTATTGTATGACTAATAAATTTTTGGACACTTGGTTTATTGCTTGCAAGCCGTTACTCTTGTTTTATTCGTCGAAATATGTGTATATCACTAAAGTCGAACCTTTTCAAATGTGCAATAATGAGTTTGGCTTTGTGATTTTCCGGTATTACATTGACGTGTTTCAATTTCTAGAACCAACCTCCGAAACTGTAGGCGGGCTGTGGCCCGACAGTTTGGGCACACGAATGGGCTTGGCCCAAAAAGGTGTTCGAATATTTTTGTAATGTAATGGGCTGTGGCCCATCAGCTTTGTTAATGGTCTTAGCTACTTAACTAGTCAAGAAATTTGCAATGTATTGGGCTTGGGTATCTTTGTTTAACGCAGGGATCAAAAGAAGAAAGAAAGGAAATGTAGTCAATACAAATTTGAGAGGTAGTGAGTTCGAGTTAAGCTGTCACCATCTCGGGGTTACCATCAGTCGCGACTAATGTGCTTGAACACATCTCGGCTACCCGTCTTGATCATAACGCCTCAATGAGTATTCGGCCAAATTTAAAAGAAAGACATAAGGCTAGTTTTCCACAAGGTGCACACCTAGCCAAGACAAAATATTAAACTCTTGGGAGACTAAAGTTTCTAGTTATATGTTCGGTTAATGGTGTCATGGGTCTCGATGAGGATTTCCTTTTGAGCCGAAAAACACCACAACTAGAATAACGACAATTATGTGACTAAGTGTCTTAAGTTAAGCTTGATACAAGGTGCTTGACTTACTAAGTCAAGTACTACTTTCAAAGTTGAATTTCCAGTTTCAATGACCATGTTCACTAGTGGACTTACAAATGAGAAAATCTTCAATTCTTTGGTTTCGGTTACTCGACGTAAACAATTTCAAATAAGACATCCAAATTTTCACTATAGTGTTAATAAACTTGCTTATACATGACATGGATTTTTACAAAGTGAGGTCAAGACAAAGACTCTTAAGCCGAGTACGTTGATGATGAGGTCGAGGCTCACTATACGCGATAGAGTAAAGAAGTGACAAGGCTAAACCATGGTTGAGTACTACTCGACCGGTTCCTACCTCGATAGGAAACCATACCCACGTATTATCCAAGACTTACTTAAGTTCCGGAGTGACATAGTTGTTTGTAGAAAGTGAGTATTATCACGTCGAGATTACCTAGTTGTATAGTTAAATTACCAAGTTACTATAAGACTTAACTTTCATTTCCTCGACTCATAAATCTCGACAGGAAATATACGAACCCTCGAGTACATAATTACTTAAGTTTTCGGTTATAAAACTAGATTAGCAAAAACAAAGTGACATCAAAATCTCAACTAGTTATTTACATGAATTTCAACGTGGCATACAAGACTTAAACTCAAATCGACATGACCCAAGAACACATGATAATTTCCTTGATGAATTTTTCCACTCTAAAAATCATAAAACAACATAAAAACATAACAACAAAGAAATGATAACCTTAAATCCGAAAAGGATGGATGATGGATGAAAGGTCGTTTCTTGGATTCGGACCAAACCAAACTCGAATTAGCTCCAAGATACCTCCAATTGCAAAACCCCTAAATCAATTTTTGAAAACCCTAACTTTGACAAACCCTAGTTTTTGAGAGAAAATGAAATTGAAGCACAACTTGGGGTTCTTGCATCTTCACTAGAGATATAGAGGCACTTTGGGTAAAGCTTGAACTCTCTCTCTTCTTGGTGTTTGGATTGAAGTCGAAAATGGCTAGCTTCCAAGAATGGACGAATCTTGTGAATTGGCTCAAGGTGGATTGAAGTAGAGATATGTTTCTTGTGAATGATCTCATTTTGATTCTTCTTGGATTTGTCTAACCCATAGCCAACGCACCAAGGTTGGATTTTGAGACCAAATCTTTCATGAATATAGTATGAGAGATGAGAAGGTGATGGATAGGCATGTTTTGGCTTCCCTCTTTGGGAGATTCGATCTAGTGAGAGGAGTAGGGCTAGGTTGAAAGGAATATTTGGTTAACTTGCATTTCTTGGTTCTTGGCTGCTTTGGACGTGGAAGGGAGGAGACCAAGGAGAAGATTTGTTAAAGTCTTGCTTGTGTCCTCCTTGATTTTGTCGTGAGTGGGTAGTGAAAAAGACAAAAGAATTTTTATCCAAATATTTACCAAGTTTACACTTATGGTGAAAGTATAAATGGTAGTATATGTATTTTATTCATGGTACAACTTGATAATGTAGTATATACTTTACACTTAAGTATTAATGGTATTTGAGCTTTATACAAACATTTTGTTTGAGTGGTAGTGTGTTATATATTTTGTGTCTCGTGATATTAATTTGTGACCAAGGTATCATTGTTCGATAACTTTTATAACGTAGTGTCTTATTGTTACGTGCATGAAATATTTCATCTTTGTAATATTCCAAGTTGTTGACATTTGTTAATTGTTTTAGCGAGTCCTTATCATAGTGTCGATGCAGCGCAGCGTGGTCGGTCACCGGGAAGAACGAGATAACCTCTCGTCTTATAATTTAAATCATAAGACAAAATAAAATATTCATAAAATGATATGAATGAAAGAGTGATGTAGTTATCTCTCAGTATGCGAGTTAGCTACTCAAATGATCGAGCAAAGTTTATGCATGCTTAATAAATTTGGCTTAGTAAAATGAATTACTAATTATCGCTTAAATTTTAGTGAAAATTTACCGTGTGTCAGGTGTTTTGAGATGATACAATCAATGTGTGAGCATTGGAGCGGAAATGTGGTGAGTTTTGATGAAGTGATAAATCAAAGGCACCTTGAATGTGATCCTAAGTTATCTATGAGTGGATGTGAGACCAACTGAGCTTGAGGAGGACTTAAGTGATCCTAAAGTATCAAGTTGAACTAATCTAATAAGGTCTGGATAATTTGATTGATGTAAGGATGTATAAACATCTACTTGCTGTTGCCCGGATCCCACAATTCCCTTATTTAAGGGATCCGACTAGTTGAAAGTCAGGGACCCGGAATCTGGGACAGAGTACTCAGCAGTGAACGTGCACTATTTTGTTCTAAGTGTTCAATTTTGAAACTAATGATTTCCAAAGTAACTAAACATATAAGCAAGATATCAAATGATCAATAAACGTTCTATTTCATCAGAATGATCATGTTACAACGGTGGAAGATGAATCCTAAGGATTGATTCTATTTAAAGAAAAGACTAGATTTCTCATGCGTTTTTATTTGATGGATCGTCGAGTGGGTGGTGAGTATTTGAAGATTCAGGGACGAAGAATGAAGTGATGAGAGATGTGTTCAAAGGTTCCATCATTTTGTTCACAAGTATATATAAAGGACTTTGAAATTGAGGATGATAGTACATGACATGATGATAAAGGCGCGTTAGGAACAATCCATATGGAATAAGTTCGTTCTTGCTACCTTGGAGATTTACAATTCGCCTTGCGAAGAAGTAGGCGAGATTGTATGGTTGTTGAGTTAGGAGACAATAAATCATGTGAGCACAACATGCAGGAAGTATCTCACGGTTTCCTATAAGACTCCAAACATTTTCACGTAGAATGACTGCGAGAGGTTTGAGATCATCTCAGATATCACGTGTGTGGATTATGTTTGGATTTTTGTAATTGGATTGAGGAGTGCATAGAATTCGAGTTATTTCTTGAGGAGAGGGTATGTGTGAACAATATGGGTTGTTTTCTTCACGGTAGTTAAAGAGAGAATCAAGAGACCAATATTCAGTGAAGGCACATTGTCCATGATTTGGAATTCAAAGAATGTTAGAAAATTGCTCAAGAGTCAAGACAAACTTTTGGTTTTTGATCCAAAACCATAGTGATAGAGAGCGATCCTCATTACGAACGAGTTCAACTTGACGGAAGAATTCCAAAACAAACCGCGGACAAATTTTCTCGTTAACTCCGAGAAGACCCTCTAGTCCTATGGTGCAGAATGAGGTATTGATACCTTCTTGGTATAGTAGAGGTGAGTCAACAATACGTCCCTAATGAAAGCAATGAGTTTCGAGATTATTGAACCCACGAACATGATTGCCAAGTGTGTTAGGCTCAAGAGAAACATTAAAAATGTAGACACAAGTGAGTTGATGATCGAATTCATACTCATGAGTCATGATGAGACCTATAGACATGAGATGAATAATTTACATAAGTAAGTTAGGACAAAGTAACGCTTCAAGGGTGAGAACGTTTTTGATTGATGACATCTTAGTTCAATCCTTTTTAATGTTGAAATGATATGATCTCTTTATTGTTTTTATTGACTATTCTATTTTTATTAACATTGACAATTAACTTACTTTGTTCTAATATTCTAGTAGGGTTTTCCCTTTTATGGTAAGTTTTATGAAGTGGTTTTTATGTTGCATGAGTTTCTGTTAACAGGTCCATGGTTGCCGGTTCCCTTTTAAAAGGGATCCGGCTAGTTAAAAGTTAGGGATCCATGGATCTGCAGTTTTGACAGAAAAATAATCTTGACGTAAAATTGATTTTTGCAACTTTTATGTAATAAGGATGAATGTGTTTTAGCCAATGTTACTACTTAAGCATGCATTTGTTGATTTCGAAAACATGTCAAGGTTTGAAATGTACGAAAAAGAAGAAAAACCGATATGACAAACACACTATGAGAAATAAACGAGATAAACTACGACATTAATAATATTTTATTTCAACACTTAGAGCAATACAAAGCATTGGATATATGATACAAATGTAGATCAACAAGACAAAGTACATGTCTCCATGAGAAAACTTGATCATGGGATACACGAGAACGATGAGTGATATGATGATGAGCATGAAGGCGATCTAAACCATGATGATGGAAAACTTCCTTGGTTTTGATTTTTCAAAGTGGGATGAAGAAGATGAAGTTTGAATGTGAGGTATTTTGAAAGTGGAAGATTTGAAAAGTGAGGTTTGGTGATATTGGACGATCGGAGGGTGTTTTATGGGGAAGGAGGAATTTTTGAGATTTGTGTTTTGTTTTATTAGTATTTAGAAAGATTTGATTTTTAGGATTTAGGTTAAGATAACACATATTGATATACCTAGGTTTATACGGAAGATAGCACGTATGCACGAAGGTTTTCTAATGAAGCCACGTATATCACAAAAGTATATATATTAAGTAAATAAATAACGAAAGATTAATATAACCATATAAGTTTCTATTTAGTGATATGCATGTATACTTATTCTTAGCTAATGTTACTTAGAGATAAGTTTTATGAAAAACATACCTCTAATGCAATTTTGAGTGTCCATTACTTTTGACAATAAGTATCAATGGACAACTCCGGTTTCTTCGAGATCTAGTTGAAAGTATGTTAAGACACCCTTTTTAAAAAGGTTATCTTATTACCAAGGAATTCTGATGGCTTGCTTAATATGAGGTTAACTAAACAAAATGACAAGAAAGATTAGTGCATTTTGTAAGACAAAATAAGATGTAGAAAAATTGATGTTGTCATCCAATCAACATCCAACAAAAGTGTTCTGAAAACATACTATTTGTTTTTAGAAAGTTTCCTTCTTTGTAGTTTTCAATCATACACGGATCGTATCAAGTTTTTAAAGTACAATATACTCTAAGAAACTTGGTAACGAAGCTCTGATACCAATTGTGGCAAACTAGAAGGGGGGGTTGAATAGTTTTACCAATTAAAACTTTATTTTAAACTATTTAGATTGACCTATGTCAATCTATTTAATGTGTGAGTTGGATGCTGATAGATAAGCATATACGTAAGTAATGCAAAGATAAAGAGTAAAGGAACACAAAACCATGACACAAGTATTTATAGTGGTTCGGCTATAAGGACACCTTCCTTGCCCTACTCCATTCCCTGATTTCCCCACTCAAGAGTTCATAAGCACTACACAACACAAGCTCCTTAATATGGCGGAGAGGGCTTCACAATGTCGCCTACTCTTTATCCGGTACAAGGCTAGACACCGGGTTCTTCCACGAGGTAGAACCAAACCTATCACAACTCGCCTACACTTTATCCGGTACAAGGCTAGATACCGAGTTCTTTGGCACCTTTCACTAATGCCTTTAACACTATACTTCTATGGAGGGAGAAAAGAACTATCAACAAGAGACACTTCAGTGGTCTTGATGATGACGAAGCTTAGCAACTCATAACCTTGAGCTTGCACGTCTTCAAGATGTGGTGATCTCGCCTTTAAGAGGAACCTAGAGAATCACACAAACACAAAACTACATAGAAAGATCCTTTGGATATGTGGTTAGAGATGTCACAATACTAAGAGAGAGTATGTGTGAAAGGAGTGAGTAACAATGAAGAAATGGTTCACTATTTATAGAAAAAATTGTCTACTGTTCCACGATTCCCACGGATCCCTCCCCAGAAGGATCCAGCTGCTGGGTCAGCTTAAGTCCGGATTTTGGGTTGCAAACCGGGTTATGGGTTATGAACCATAGGTTATGGGTAATGTTTTATGGATACCCAACAAGATGCAATGTATCTAGACATTGGGTCATGGGTCTTGGGTCATGGATCATGGATAATACCTAACATGACTTCATGCATGATGTCATACAATGGGTCATGGGTTATGGATCAAGCTCCATGGGTATGGGTCATGGACTTTGGGTTTTACCCAACAACATTCATTGTACCTAGTCAATGGGTCATGGACTTAGATTTTTACCCATTATATTACCTATTACAATATATACCAAGTATATATGTACATTTCCATATTATGTAAACACTAGTTGTTTATACATATGCATTTCTATAAAGTGTAAACAATAATACTTGTTTAGTGTTTTATATGAAAATGTAAGTGTGTTAGTAAACTATTGGCTCAAACCATTTACGTATTTTATTTGTTTCATTAAAATGATTTTACGTTTGTTATCGACAAAACACTATAAGATCGTAAAATATAAATAAACGTTTTTATGGCTTATTTGTATTAACAGGCACTTTAACCTTTTCTCAATGTCACAATTTTGTGATAAGCAGCATCGGGTTCTTTTTACTGAAACTGAATGCTTTGTGTTGACTTCTGACTTTAAGATGCCTGATGAAAATCAAATACTTCTTAAGGTCCCAAGATAACACAACTTATACAATTTTTATATGAAGACACCCCAACTGCCAAAGGTGGTGCCTGTTTGATTGCAAAAGCCTCACTGGATGAGTCTAAATTGTGGCACAGAAGACTTGGTCATATCAATTTTAAAAATCTTAACAAACTTGTGCAGGGAAACCTAGTTAGAGGACTACCTGATAAGACTTTTAAGAATGACCACACATATGTTGCTTGCAACAAGGGAAAGCAACATAGGGCCTCATGCAAGGCAAAATTAGTTAGATCTATAACTCACCCATTACACACCTTGCATATGGATTTATTTGGTCCTACTTTTGTTAAAAGTATAAATTATGCTAGCTATTGTCTTGTTATCACTGATGATTGTACCAGGTTTTGTTGGGTTTTCTTTTTGTCCACTAAGGCTGAAACTTCAGGCATCCTTCAAGCTTTTATTAGGCAGATAGAGAACCAACAAAATCAAAAGGTTAAGATAATTAGATCAGACAATGGCACAAAGTTTAAGAACAGGGAAATGCTTGAATTTTGTGGGAATAAGGGCATTAAACAAGAGTATAGTGTTGCTAGAACTCCACAACATAATGGAGTTGCTGAAAGAATGAATAGGACCCTAATTGAGGCAGCTAGGACCATGCTAGTAGACTCACACTTACCAACCACTTTTTAGGCTGAAGCAGTTAATTTTGCTTCTTATGTTTTCAATAGGGTAAGGGTGACTAAACCTCAACACAAGACTCCTTATGAGCTTATGTTTGGCCATAAACCAATTATTAACTATATAAGACCTTTTGGGTGCCATGTTACCATTCTAGATACTCTTAGTGTTCTTGGAAAATTTGATGGTAAATCAGATGAAGGTTTCTTGGTAGGTTACTCACTAAACAGTAAGGCCTTTAGAGTGTATAACTTAGTGACCAAAAGAGTAGAAGTAACTCTCCATGTAAAATTTCTTGAGGAGAAGGCTAATGTGCTAGGAATAGGACATAGATGGATGTTTGACTTGGATTATTTGTCTGATTCTATGAACTATAAGCCCGTGTCCTTAGAAAATAAAGCTAACCCACATGCAGGTACACTAGATGTAACTAACAATGCAGGTACTCAATCTACTGTCAATGACCATAATCCTGAGGAAGAAGAAGAGATTGAAGAGCTCATTGTTGTACCTACATCAGTTCATCCTATTGCAGCAAAGGTTGGGACAAAGAAGACATCTCCAGTTTCTAAAAGGAAAGCACCTATTGCAGAGACTAAAGGGCAAGAGCAAAAGGTTCCTATATCTGAGGTCTCAGCAAGCATTAAAGCTTTTCAAAAATAATTAGATGCCATTACTCAAAGGCATAGGAGTACAATATCTAAAAATACTACTACCAGTACTAATCACATTAAGTCTAGTAGTATATTTGGAGCAGACCCTGACCCTACCACTACCAGAACTAACCCTATAAATTCTTGTAGCCCACAAGTTCATGGCTTGTGGTAAAGGCAGTGGAAAACCATGGCTAGTCCAAAAGCAAACGGCTGTTGGTAAAGACTAATTAAATTCGTTGATAGCTGCTGGTTTGCTAAAAATCAGATGGTTATCAATGTACCATGGTTTTACACACCAAAACATTGGCTACTCCAATAGTAATGGCTAATTAGTAAAGAGACATCAAATCCATTAAGTTTTCTATGATCCACCTCTCACAGGAGTTAACACACCTGGATGTGATGAGAATAGCATGAAACTTTTATGAATTGGTGTACATACAGTAATTGTTGCAGAAAAGACTATGGAGTGCTGATATTTTGAAGATTGGATGCTGCACAGATCATACAATGAAGAATATTTAAAGATGCAACTCAAAGATAGTTCCAAGATCCTCAAAGAGTACAAAGAACTTGAAGTTCACAAGTGAAGATCAAGTTAGGGGAGGATTGTAGGGAATTATATTTGTAAAACAGATTTAAGTTTGTTTAAGTCTGCTTAGTATTAGTTCTGGTAGTATAATAGTTAAGTCGGGTAGACAGAATTAAGTTTGTTAGTGTTAATTCTGTTAGTTAAGTCTGCGAGTACTAATGTTGTTAAGTCTGGCAAAACAAAGTTAGTAATGGTTGATAGTTAAGTCTTTTTATGTTAAAACAGAATAGATAGAAAGTAGGAAAAGATAAGAACGCGTAGAGATAACTTTGGAAAAGATATGTTCGAATCTTTTCTATGTTTTGTAGTCAATTAGGGTTTCCTTGGTGTATAAAAGGATTCCTAATGTATTAGGTTAAGGTACGAGTTGTAAGCCTGAACCATTGATCAAAGCAATCAATAGAATATACGAAGTTAGTATACCATTGTGTTCTTCATACTTATTGTGTTAAGTTTCCGTATTAGCACATTAAGGATTTGTTAAGAGTTCTTCACATAGTGAATTTGGATTTATTCAAGTTTGCTATAAGTCATGTAAAGGCTACTTAGATCCATAACTTGGACCTACAATCAACCATAAGGGGTGGTTGGTTGGGTTGATACTCATAGATTTGAGTTTGGTTTAAACTGATTTGTTGTGATTGATCATCACTTTGTATAAATTTAACATGGTATCAGAGCCATGTTGGCTTTGATACAAAGTGCTTTGATCAAAATCTATTTTCCCTAAAAATTAGAGTTTCGATAAATTTGGGGGTTTTTTGATTCTTGATCAGATCTTACTAGATCTAAGTGTTATTCAACTAATTGGCTATTGAATTAAGTGTTTTGGGTATCAATTGATAGTTATCAATTTTTAGGGTTTTCTAAAAATTGGGGGTTCTTGTTCTGGTGTTCTTGTTGGTGATTAACAAGTGTTAATCAGTTGCGTATAATCAAGATTTCATAGATCTTGATTTTGTTGGTGTGTCTTCAAGATTAGGGTTTACTGTACCAAACCCTAATTCAGGATTAGAGTTAATCTTTGTTTGATTCAATTGGTATTTTTTATTTTTTTGTGTTCTTGTGTCTTGTATGCACAGTTTATTGATTTCTAATTTTGTTTGTTTTGTTTGTTTCAGGTATTTTGATTCTGGTTTCCGATGCTTATTGGTTGCTCTGATTGATCTTCTTGATCAATTATTGCTGGAAATTGCGTTCATTGTAACACCTCTTACACCTTCTTTTAGGTTTTTTCTTAGGTTTTCTAGAAATTGCATGAGACGAAGTGTAGGTTAAGGGATTGTTTGTGTTGGTGTTGATTGGATATTGGTGAATTGTTTGTGACTGAAGGTGATATAAGGTGTATCTTTTGTTTTTTGTTTTATTTTTTTCCTTTGAGTCTTCAATATGACTATTAAAGATAAAAATAAGGAACAGGCATCTGGTTCTAATGATGCTGATCATCTTGATCAATTTGACCCATTGTTTTTGCATAGTAATGATACTAATGGTATACCTTTAATAAATTTTAAACTAGAAGGACCTGAGAATTATAAGGTATGGTCTGCTGCTATTACTATAGCAATCCTTACTAAAAACAAACTTGGTTTCATAAATGGAAAAATAACAAGGCCTGATCAGGGTGGTTTTTTGCAAGAACAATGGGATAGGTGTAATTCTGTGGTTCTTTCTTAGATTCTTGGATGTGTTTCACAAGATGTGTTTATGGGTCAGATTTTCTCAAAAAATGCTAAAGATGTTTGGGATGAATTAAAAGAAACATATGATAAACAAGATGCTTCTATAATCTTTAATATGCATTATAAAATTCATTCATTCACTCAATTTGGAATAGCTCTATCTGAATATTATCATAAATTCAATGCTCTGTGGAGGCAATATGACTCCCTAGTCAGTCTTCCAGAGCATACTTGTGCTGGTTCAGCTGATTTAAAAGATCATAATAATCTCATCAAACTTATGCAATTTCTCATGAGGTTAGATGAGGTTTATGCTCCTATCAGAAGTATAATTCTCACCACTGACCCTATTCCTGATGTGAAAGGGGCCTTTGCCACCTTGTCCAGGGATGAGTCACACAGAAGTACTTCTACTTAGAGTACTTCTAAACCTGATAACACTGCTTTTGTTTCTAGGACTAATCCAAGAAACTCAAATTGGTCTGCCAATAAGAACATTGCTTTCAATAATAATAATAATAATAATCAGTTCAGAAGGCTAAATAGACCAAAATTGGTCTGCACACACTGTAAAATGAATGGACATATTGCTGATAGGTGTTTTGAGTTAGTTGGATATCCTTCTGGTTTTTCAAAAGAAAAATGGTACTAATCAAAACAATGCTAGTAGTAATACTTTTTCAGGGCAAAAGGATAGGCTTGCTGGTTCATCTAATTCATTCACAGATGATCAGTATAAGAGGCTTATGGCTTTGATCAGTGATAAATCCGGATGCAGCAGTATACCTGCAAACATTGCATGTATAAACTGTGTTAAAAGTTTTAGTCATTCTAGGTTCTTTAATCATAATACTAACATAAGCACTTATAATTTGTACATTGGTTGGATTATTGATTCTGGTGCAGGTCAACATATGACATACATTGTGTTAAACATGTTTAATGTAATTGATGTATCCAAACTAAATATGACAGTTGGTCATCCTAATGGTACTAAAGCTTAAGTTACCCACATTGGTAGCTTGAAATTAACATATAAACTAATCATAACTGATTTCTTGGTTGTACCTGGATATCAAGTTAGCTTGTTGTCAGTACACAAGCTTAATAAAGATAACAAATGCAGAGTAATTTTTGATGAAGATGTTTGTATTCTTTAGGATTCTGTTCTAAGGACCTAGATGGGGACTGGTAATCAAAATAATGGCATGTATTTTCTTAATACAGGTAAAAAGTTAATCAATCATAATATTTAAGCTTGTTGTTTATCCAAATGTATATGGCATAACAGGTTTGGTCATCCTTCTGATCAAGTTCTGAATATTCTTAAACACAAACTTAATATTGACAATGAATCAAAAAATGATCCTTGTGATGTGTGTCACAAGGCTAAGCAAACTAGAGAACCCTTTCCTCTTAGTGAACATCAAACCACTAAAGTTGGACAGATTGTTCACTTAGATGTTTGGGGTCCATAGAAAGTGCAAAGTAAAGATGGGTATAAGTACTTTCTTATTGTTGTTGATGATTTTTCAAGAGCTGTTTGGGTGTTCTTGTTAAGGGGGAACATTGAAGTGTTTTCACATATTGTTACTTTCTATAGTTTGATTGAAAATCAGTTTGATAGAACAATAAAAGTGTTTAAAAGTGATAATTGAACTGAGTTTGCTAATCAGAATATGGATAAATTTTGTAAAGATAAAGGGATTCATCAACAAACTTCATGTTCTTATACCCCTCAACAAAATGGTTTAGCAGAAAGAAAACACAGTCACTTATTAAATGTAGCTAGAGCCCTCATGTTTCAGAGGGGATTCCTTTGAACATGTGGTCTGAGTGTGTTCTAACTGCTGTTTACTTAATGAACAGGACACCTAGCTCTGTGCTATCTAGAAAAAACACCATATGAATTGATCTATAAATGTGAACCAGATCTCTCTCTATTAAAAGTTTTTGGGTGTCTATGTTTTTCAACTGTTTTAAATAACTCTGATAAGTTGTCTTTTAGGTCAGAAAAATGTGTTTTTATTGGTTATTCTTTTAACAAAAAAGGTTACAAGTTGTTCAGTTTAGAAACAGAAAATGTTTTTTATTCAAGAGATGTGAGATTTTATGAAACTATTTTTCCTTTTAAACACACCTCTAAAAATAAGGATTATGAATTTCATTTTCAAAATACAAATAATCAAAACTTTTTTAATTCTGGCCTAGGGACCTCACATGATCCCTATGATGATAAGAGAGAGAAGGAGTATGGTAAAAAATTTGAAGTAAGTAAGGGCATAGACCAATATTCACTAGGAGGTACTACTGATGACATAAAACAGGATGAGGTGGAGCATCCTGATGTCACAGTTGAAGCATCTAGTGAAGACTTGGAGAATGCTACACTTGAAGATAATGATAAAATATCTGAGGGTGATGATGATTACTATCAAGAGTTTAATGATATGTTTCATGATACTGTTATAACACCAATGATAACTCCAGACAGACAAGCTAATGTCAGAACTTATTCTAGAAAGTCTAATAGAAAGTCAAATATTCCTGTTAAATTGAGTTATTATGTTTAGATGGAAAAGTAAAATATGGTATTGATAAATCTGTTAACTATAGTAAGTTGAGTAAAGAAAATTATGTGTTTCCTACTAGTCTCAATAAAGTTATTGAACCTAAAACATATAAAGAAGCTATAGAAGATAACATATGGATTGATGCCATGAATCTTGAAAAAGAAGCTCTTAACAGAAATAACACTTGGGTAATTGTTGAACTCCCTGCTGGGAGAAGAGCAATTGGTTGTAAGTGGGTTGGAAAATTAAGTTTAAGTCTGATGGAAGTGTTGAAAGGTATAAAGCTAGGCTTGTTGTCAAAGGCTTTAGTCAAAAGGAAGGAATTAATTATAAAGAAACTTTTTCACCAGTAATTAAAATTGTTACTGTTAGGATTATAATTAGTCTTGCTGTGCAAAATGGATGGCCTTTGTTTCAACTTGATATTAACAATGCCTTTTTGTATGGTGAGCTTGAAGAAGATGTTTATATGCAGTTACCTCAAGAATATTTTGATGAAAATGATACTAGGGTATGGTTTAAAACAAGCACCAAGGAAGTGGAATGAGAAACTTTTTTCTGTATTAAAAGAAAATGGTTTTTGTCAAAGTAAAAGTGATTTTTCTTTGTTTACAAAAACTGATAAAAATGTGTTTCTTGTTTTACTAATATATGTGGATGACATTGTTATTACTGGGAATAATGTTGGTGAGATTGAAAAGGTTAAAGATTTTCTAAGAACTAAATTTCTTATTAAATATTTGGGAAAATTGAAGTATTTTCTGGGTATTGAAGTTTTAGAGGATGACACTGGTTTGTGTCTAACTCAGAGAAAATATTGTTTAGAGTTACTTGCAGAATTTGGTATGCTTGCTTGTAAACCAAGTAAGACTCCAATAGAGTCTATGAATGTCTCTGATAAGAATAAACAGAAAAGTGATATTAAAGATGAACCTTTACTTGGTGTTAACAATTATCAAAAGCTTGTTGAAAAACTTATTTACTTGACATTGACTAGACCTGATTTGTCTTATGCAGTGCACTTCTTAAGTCAGGTTATGCATAGTCCAATGCAATCTTATTTGAAACTTGCTTTTAGAGTTTTAAGATATCTTAAAGAGTCACCAGGTAAAGGGATCTCTTTAAGAAAAAGTGGCAGCTGTAATATGAAAGTGTTTGTTGATTCTGATTGGGCAAAGTGCAAAATTACTAGAAAATCTGTGACTGGTTTTGATGTGTATCTATCTTGTTACCTGGAAAAGCAAGAAACAGTCTGTGTTGGCAAGGTCTTCTGCTGAAGCAGAATTCAGAGTTATGTGTAATGTTACTCGTGAGATTATGTGGATTTAAAGATTTGCAAGGATCTTAAGTTGTAGGTTGTTACTCCTGTGGAGATGTATTGTGATAATAGTAGTGCAATGCAGATTGCTGCAAATCCTGTATTGCATGAGAGGTCAAAACATTTTGAGATGGACTTGTTCTTTATAAGGGGAAAAATCACTGAAAACATTATTAAAACTGTTAAAGTCAAATCTGAGAATAATATTGCTGATATTTTTACTAAAGAGCTAAGTGTGATTGAGCATAGAAAGTTTTGTGACATGTTAAAGCTTAAGAACTTTTATAAGCTCTAGCTTAAGAGGGAATGTTGAAAGATATAAGCTGAGGGCTTATATTGTCATTAGTGTATTCTTGTTTGTGTCTTGCTTTGATGTGCAGGTTGGTAAATACTAAGTGAACCAAAGTTGAAGGGGCTAATGTGCAAGGTTTATTGAAGTTCAAGGTTGATGCAGTACCAAGTCCAAACTTCAAGTCAAGGCTCTAGTCAAGGCTATATAAAGGCATATCTCTCTTTGTTTTAGTTAGTCGTTTTTAGGGTTTTTCTGTGTGTATTTTCACACAGTTGTTCATAAGCTGTTAGTTGATATTTTTGTATTCAGTTTCTTTAATTTCTGGTATTGTAAAATCACTCATGAAGTATCAACCATAAGGGGTGGTTGGTTGGGTTGATACTCATAGATTTGATTTTGGTTTAAACTGATTTGTTGTGATTGATCATCACTTTGTATAAATTTAGCATATCCTGTCACTATCTTTCTAGAAGTGCACACTTTGTCTCTTTGGGAAGTTTTTAGTGTGATTATCGTCCCTGACTCATAGTGAAATTACTAAAATGCCCTTTCCTTCATAGAGCATTGTCATTTTTACTTTGGGGCATTTTAGTCATTTCATTTTGGGCTAGGGGCGAAGTCCACACCAAAGGTTTCATATAAGGACGACGTCTGCATTTTGAAAAGTTAAGGACTGCATCTTATTTGTACATACCACATGGACGACTTTTGCAATTTACTCTTAAATAAATTTATATTCACTAAAATGTTTGTGTAACAGATTATTTAAGATGATATATTACAACTATGTTTTTGATTCTGATCGTTTAAGGTTAATTTTGGTTCTGTAGGAACATCTTAGGACGGAGGCATATACTTTCTTGACATAACATTTCCGGCTAATTATCCGTTTAAGCCTCCTAAGGTATTTTCATTACTCATAACTCATACTAAATCAAGTATTTACTATACTGTACCTTTTTTTTTATTGTTATTAATGTACCAAGAAACTTCTATACAAAAAAGTTTTAGTTTTGCTGGAATAGTATTGTGATGGTAAACTTAGTGTACCGGTGTCATTCTTTTTTGGTACATGATTGATTCGAGGGCTTAGGGTGCAGGTCGTTTTCAAAACACGCATATATCATTGCAATGTTGATTCGATGGGCAATGTTAGCTTAGATATTCTTGATGAAAACAATTGAAGTCCTGCTTTAACAATTTCAAAGGTTCTGCTTGCTTTGAGATCAATCTTCACCAACCCTAACCCATGTATGTATATTTTAATTTCATTCGTATAGAATCTTGTCAGTCATTTCTTATAACTAAGAAACGATTGACATTGTCGAACTGTTGCAGTTAAACCCCAAGTTCCAGGAATCGCACACATGTTCTTGGTAGATAGAAATAAATATGATGCCCTCGGTGCTGAATGGACTCAACGATTTGCAAAGTAAGTTGGGCATCCAGAAACCGAATGGTGGCTGTATGCTGTTTTAGCTCATGTAAATTGGCAGAACAACTAGTAGGATTGAGTGTTTTACGTATACATATAAACTTTTCGTAATGACTTTTTTTGTATATTTTTTCGACTTTTCGTGCATTATATCTATATTGTGTACATAAATTCTGAAAACTTGTAACGGGGATTTATTCATTCTAGTCATTGTTAATGCACCGTTCATTTTAATTTGATATAGAGGATCATAATTCTTGAATACAGTTTGGTCTAGAAGTGACCAATCTTAAACCAAACTAAACGTGTCAATTTCATTTGGTTAGTTATGATTTGTCGTGTCCAGGGTTAGGCGCCTCATTGCCTCGCCTACTCATAAACCTAACTTTCATATAAGTAAACAATTTTCAGCTAATTAAAGATGTTTAAATGCATGGTTAATTAGACTAAGAAAAGTAGGTGGTAATCCTTAATCACTGTACTTAATGCTTGATATATGACAGAACAGTTGTACCGAATAAGTTTTAGGGTTGGCTATGTGTCGTACATCTGTTTTCCATTATATCAATCCTAGAACTATGTACAAATGCAATCGGCTAGTCATTTGTTTAGTCCGTAATTTCTCTCTCTATTGTTGCTGGGTTATATAATGCTACTGATTTAACTCACTCTACCCTTACCTTTATATGGTTTCAAATTCTCTTGGGTCATACTATATTATACTAACTTATCTCCACTTTTAATAGATCATAAAATCCATGCAAAACACATTTCAGATTTTATAAACAACACACGTTTGTTTTATTAAAAAAAAAAAAAAAAACAAAGATCCTCTCTTCGTAAAAATATTTTCCGAAACTTCAATTATTTCTTAAATAATTATGTAGAGACCGTGTTCTCCACTTGAGAACCAGATTCAAACCCCGCATACTGTGGTCACCTTTTGAACATGGCACAAAAGTTCCTAGTAGGGCTGAAAAGTGGAAAGCTCTTGTGAAATAGTACATAGGTTACATCACAACTTATCGGTTTGCAGAAATGGCTGAATATTGCCTTAAGGGTACGTGGTTCTTGACGAAAGCTCGCATCAAGTCAAGATGGCTTGTCGAACCAACCACAAGTCCAACTATGTAGGGACTTTATACGTTTCAAAATAATTGTTTCTCTGATAAAAAAGACACAATTTTGAAAAACGATAATTATAATTGATTTATGTACCTTAACTAATCGATTAAAATTTTTCTTCAAACTTTTTAATAATAACTTTAAGTAAGAGCAATATGATAAATTTTCGATAAAACTTTCCTATCTGTTTTTAGTAATGGACATAATTTGGGACAACCCAAGAAAATGGACAAATAATCCGTGAATGGCAACTTAAATGTACGCAGCTTAACCGAGTAATTGCGTGACTGATTTTGACCGTTCAAATTAATTACAAGTTACACACGTAACCAACTCTCAGCTGCATGATCCACCTACTCACACTCCCGGCCTCATTAAAAACAATCTTTAGTCCCTAAAATCATAGAAAAAAACATATCCTTTTTAATGGCTAAAAGTATCCAACAAGTGTCCTTACAAGATTTAGTGAACACAGGTTTAACAACCCATGATGCAAAGGTGTTACATGCTGAGCTAAATGATGTCATTAAATGCATTAATGGATCAAGCCCAGTTGAGATATGGTGTGAGATTACTAAAAGAAAGCTGCTTAAGCCATTTTATCCTGATGCTTTGCATTTGCTTGTGTATAATATGGTGTATGGTGGTTATGATGTGTCTGTTAATGGGCCTGCTCCTTATTGGTTCCCAAATTAGTAAGTTTTTGTCAGCTGTTTTATGTTTGACATTTGTTTGTTGGTTAAGTATAATAGATTATGATTGTGTTAGTTTGATTGCTTACTTTTGAAAGTGATTATGAAAGGGAGTGTTGGAAAATGACCCTTAATAATAAGCACATAATCAGAATCAAGTTTCTTGTAGTTACTTGTAAATTGATTATGTGGAGGCCATCCCGGAATCTTGTGTTTTGATTAGCTTATTTCATGGACTATTCGCTGATTGAAATTTGAAAAGCCGATAAGCTCACTTTCTGGGCTTATGAGGATATTATAGCTTATTTAAGTTCATAAGCTTAAGCTGATAAGTTTACACTTTATTGGCTGAAAAAAGTGACCTTTTTGGCTCTTTTGTAAACGCCAATAAATCGATAAGACAGAAAATAAGCTAATCCAAACACTCCTTAAGGCAACTCAAAAATTCAAACTAGTTAATGGGCCATCCAAGTATGCATCTCGTATCACTAAACATGTTAGATGATGACCGAATACATTATCACATTATTCAGTTCCTAAATGACCAGACAATAACTACTGGTTTCACTTTTCCCAAACACTAAAACTATTCTTTTTGCCTCGAAAATGCAATAATCAGATATAATGCAATCCCAACGCCCCATTAAAATTCGAAAACCAGTTCTTCAGGGTAATAATGTACGGGTTCTCTTTGTAAACTAGCATTGATTCCAAACAAACAAACCTGGGACGCGTTATGGAAACTCATGGTCCGAAGCTTTTGGGAGCAGCTTACAAGGATCCTATAACAAATTTTAAACAATTTCAGAAGTTTTCTGTGGAGCATCCGGAGGCAAGCTCTTGCTTTTACATTTCTATATCCAAGAGATTCATCTATGACGTAACATTTACAATGTTCGTGTTCAGGAATACTGGCCGCTTGTATTGGAAAAGCTTTCAGTACAGTTTAAAACGCAACCAAAATGTATTTTGGATACCTCTGATAAATCAAAGCCAGGTGGCACATGGCTTCAGGGTTCGGTTTTGAACATTGCCGAATGTTGTTTATTGCCAAAGTGGGAACCCGAAAATGATAATGAAAATGTTGCTATTGTATGGCGGGATGAAAGATTTGATGATTCTGATGTGAACAAGATGACATTGAGCGAACTGAGACGCCAAGTCATGTATGTACTTAGTTAGCAGTTCCTTTACGAATTATGAGTTTTCGTGTTTGTGGTGTTTACTTATTTTTTTCAAAAATATGCAGGGTGGTCTCAAATGCGTTGAAAGTATTGTTTTCAAAGGGAGATCCAATTGCAATTGATATGCCAATGACAGTCACTGCAGTGATTCTATATTTGGCAATTGTATATTCGGGACTTGTGGTTGTATCTATAGCTGATAGCTTTGCAGCAAAGGAGATTGAAACACGATTACGGGTGTCTAAATCAAAGGCTATCTTTACTCAAGATTATATCGTTCGAGGTGGTCGAAGATTTCCTTTGTACAGGTAATAAGTCCATCTCGTTGGATAATTACAGATATATTGGATACTTATAGGACTCTGCTATATTTTTTGCAGCCGTGTTGTCGAAGCCACTGAATGTACAGCAATCGTAATTCCTGCAATAGGAGAAAAAGTAGACATCCAATTAAGAAAACAGGATATCTTGTGGGACGATTTTCTTTCTGGTGCAAAACACCTTCCTAGGTACTGTAACTACCATTTATTTATATTCTCAAACACAAAAGTTACAGATTCAATGTTGTAATGTTTTTTACAAAATTCAGGCCTGATTATTGCTCTCCAGTATATCAATCAATAGACACGATGACAAACATACTCTTTTCTTCAGGAACAACAGGTTGAAGGACGGACTTTATTTTCGTTTTCTTAATCTTTCAAGTTTGTAGCATTTTTAAGTTATTTGTATCTGTGTTTTATTCTTTCATTTAGGGGACCCAAAAGCTATACCATGGACTCAAATTTCTCCCATTCGATGTACTGCTGAGGCATGGGCACATGTAGATATTCAAGCTGGAGACGTCTATTGCTGGCCCACAAATTTAGGTTGGGTAATGGGACCCGTTTTAATCTATTCATGTTTTCTGACGGGTACAACACTAGCTCTTTATCATGGCTCTCCGCTTGGGCGTGGTTTTGGAAAATTTGTTCAGGTTAATTCTTGAAACCTTTTCACAAGCAGCATAAAATCGATGAAACCAGAAATTTTTACGTCCGCTGTTTTTCAGGATGCAAAAGTGACTCTTTTGGGTACGGTTCCAAGCATAGTCAAGACTTGGAGAAGTACAAGATGTATGGAAGGACTAGATTGGACAAACATCAAGTAAAACCCTCAATCTAATACTAAAATTTGGAGATAACACGCTTACGAACCCGAGGTTATGTAACTTTGTTTCATTATATGCAAATATTTTCAGGTCATTTGCGACTACTGGTGAAGCATCTAACGTTGATGATGACCTTTGGCTTTCTTCTCGGGCTTACTACAAACCCGTTCTTGAATGTTGTGGAGGTACCGAGCTCGCATCATCGTACGTTCAAGGGAGTGTTTTTCTACCACAAGCTTTTGGAGCATTTAGCTCTGCTTCAATGGGAACAGGATTTGTCATTCTTGATGATTATGGAGTTCCTTATGTACGAGTTTACAAATATTTACCATCTTAGATAATTTATTATGTTTGTAAAGTTTGATTCGTTTTGGTTTCGTAATGTATATGACAGCCGGATGATCAACCGTGTGTTGGTGAAGTGGGCTTGTTTCCTATATACTTTGGAGCATCTGACAAATTACTTAATGCGGATCATGACGAGATTTACTTTAAGGGAATGCCAATTTACAAAGGAAGGGTACGTTAACATGGTGTAAGTTAAACCTATAGAAATCACACTTGTCTTAAAAGATGATGAGTTTTTGTTATGTTGTGTTTGTCCAGCAATTAAGGAGACATGGAGACATCGTCAAGAGAACTATTGGAGGCTACTTTTATGTTCAAGGGAGGGCTGATGATACCATGAATCTTGGTGGCATAAAGGTACCTACTTTTAAGAGGGTGTTTGAATTGTTTACTATAAGCTTATTTTTTAAGCAGATATGTAAGCAGTTTTGAGTGTAGGGTAACACTTTTATTTGATCACATTAAGCACTTAAAATAAGCAATCCCAAACACCCCCCCTAATATAAGTTTTTATAATGCTGATCGATATAAGTGATAAGGTCACTCATATCACAAGAAACTGAATAGCTTTTGTGCGTGCAGACAAGTTCAATTGAAATCGAGCGTGTTTGTGAACAAGCTGATGGAAGCATAATGGAAACTTGTGCAGTCAGTGCTGCGCCTGCAAACGGTGGTCCAGAACTATTAGCCATATTCGTGGTACTAAAAAACGGGTTCAATGGTGATCCAGATAAGCTAAAGATTATATTCTCAAAGGCCATCCATAGAAACCTTAACCCATTGTTTAAGGTTTTCCTCTATTCCATTGTCCCGTTTTCAGATTAATGAAAAGATTTTATTGTTTGCATCTAATTTCATTAATCAATATACAGGTGACCCTTGTTAAGATTGTTCCAGAGTTTCCCCGAACAGCATCTAACAAGTTAATGAGAAGAGTATTAAGGGATCAACTAAAGGATGAGCTTCACACTAGGAGCAAAATATAATCACATTGTAAAATCTGGGAGTCCGGGTATACCTTCTTTGCCATGTTAAATAAACGAGGTCTGTCTAGAGCAAGCAAGCATCAAATGAAAATTGCTGTTTCTTTATGACCATTTTACCCTTCTGTCTGTTCTGCATAAATGACAAGGTTGTTAACAGTTGAGTTGTTTGAGTAAAAGATATATTGTATAACAAACGGATATAAATTCAGTGATATTTTATCACATATTAAAGCATCATACTTGTCATAAAAAGCAGTTCGACGTAGCGAACAAAAAAAATAGCCCTTTTGGCTATTTGACCCGATTATTTTTTCCTTTATAGGCATTTTACCACTTAGACAACCGGTATCCGGTTCATAACATCCTAGTCAGCTACCAAACCACGTGCACTCATTTTAACACACAATTAAAGCATCTACCTAACATCCAAGTCAGCTACATAACATCCAAGTCTTCTCCAAATACTGAGATCTCTCAAACCTATTAAAGCATCTACCTTCTTCTCCGGAGACAAATCTCGCCGCAAGCCAAACATCAACAAAAAACCCTCATACACTTCCGACAACGACAGCATCAAGAGCAGTGACTCAGATGAAGAAGTTTATGATGCTGACGTGGAAGGGGAGGGAGTTGAGGAGGAGACGGTGGGGGAGAAGAGGAAGACGGTAGCGGAGGCGTATTTGGAGAAGATGAGGGAGATGGCGAGGAGGGAGATTGAGGAAGAAGGGGAGGATGACGATGAGGAGGGGGTGATGTGGAGGAGAGGGTTGGAAGGATGTTGCATAAGCAAGTGATGGATGACACAAAACTGCTTCTGCTAAGAAAGTAAGCAAGTAGACATAAAAATAACCAATTCCAAACACCCCCGATTGTTATAATTGATTATAATGTGAACTGCTTGTAGCCAGAATTGATAATACGTATACTGAAAATGTAATATGTAAATTAAGCTATGTTATGTTCATAATCTAACCTTACTTTGTTTTAGTGGTGATGATTGATTGATGTGTTTGTAGCTAGAACCTGTAAGTTGTATTGCAATGAATGTTATGGTTTTTCCATGGATGTGAGTGAAACTTATTAGAACAGAGGGTATGAACGGATGATAAGCAAGTTACGATGAGGAAGTAATCCGTGACTTGTATATTGGATTGGATGTGCTGGTATTAGTTTGGGTAAAATCAAGTTATGTTTGTTGTATATGGTGGGAACGTTGTCTATTCCCATGTTTATTTTGACTATTCCCATGTTTTGTGTGATGTGGAGTTTTAACCGGTTAGTTTGGACTTTACCTGCTATTATGGGTACTAAATGTATCATAGAGACAAAATAGACAAGTTAAATGACCAAAAGGGCTATTTTTTTTGTTCGCTACGTCGAACTGCTTTTTGTGACAAGTATGATGCTTTAATAGGTTATTAACCCTTAAAAATACATAGTAGTGAAATGCATAAAGAGTTCACTTGCACATGTACTGAAATGCAGAAGTACTGAAATAACCATTTAACTAAGAACAATTAAGGTCTAAAAAGTAGCAAAATAAGTACTAAAAATATAGGTAATTACTTGAAAATGTATCATACTAGGCTTGTGTGTGTACGTAAATTTTTTTTTCCCTTATTGTGTGTACTGAACTTTCAAATTTCAATTATTGTGTGCAATTTGTGATTATTTAGTCATGTAAATTGACCATTTTACCCTTCAAAATTTGAGAAAAGTAAGGGTAAAATGGTCACAAAATACACACAATAATCGAAATTTAAAAATTTGGTACACACAATAAGAAAATAAAAAAGTTCAGTTCACACAATAACAAAAAGTGACAAGTATGATACATTTTAACATTTTCAAGCAATTAACCCAAAAATATAATACAATAAATGTCAAGATCAGGATAACTAAAACAATTACTCCTTCCGTCCTAAAATTATTGTCCTCTTTTGACTTTTTCGGTTTTTCTTTCTCAACTTTGACTATAAATATTTTTGTTTGTGCTATACAATTTTTGATAAAAATTATACCAATGAAAATACATTTAAAACTCAATCTGTTCGTATATTTTGTATCAAGTATTATGTAATATAAACAAAAACACTTAAGGTCAAAGTTGAAAAGTAAAGACCGTAAAAGTCAAAAGGGACAATAATTTTGGGACGGAGGGAGTATAAATTTTTCATATTATACTTGAAAAACATAATTAACACACATGGCTTAGAAAAGAAAATAGAGTTGAAACTGATATAATGCAGGGCGAGGGCAAACATGAAAAAGTTAATGACTTAACGAGGCGCATGACTTACATTATTAAGTCATTTCCCCGTTAAGTGTATTAAGTCAAAGTCAAACAACACCTTATACGAGCTTGATTCTTCTTCATGTACTGCTTAAGAAGCTCTTTTATTTTATTTTCTAGAAATAGGATTAGATCTTTGTGAACTCAATTGTGGCCTTCCGGTCATGTGCTTTTCTAAAGAAATGTTTGACATAGTCTGAGCAGAGGACATTCTTATAGAGCAGTACCTCTCCACTTGCTATCACTTCTTCCAAAGGTCCAATAACAGCACTAGGCTTCGGGTTCACAAATATCGGGACTGAAATCCTGTTATTGCTAGTAATTCCTGTTACTCATGATTTGAAGTGCATCTCCAACAATAATCACCTAAGATCCGCTAACCGGAAGGACATGAATCCATTTCATAGTCTATATGTTCCGCACGAAAATTCCTCTACTATCATCTTGAAGGAGTTATAGTCAGTGTGGATACATCTGAATGACGCCCCACAACCACGGTATGTTCGGGGTTAGGGCATTTTGGATAGTAGTTAAGGTTAATCCTCTTGGACCCCATTTAAATCGATTCTTTGGTTTCATCAATCTCTTTTAAATTCAGTCCGTTCATTAGTATATCGAGTAGCTTCTTGACTACTAATTCAGAACTCTTAATGTATTCCAAAGCTTGATCCCTATGATCTGATAAAGGGTCAAAAGTTAATGTATTAAATGTTGAATCTTTATATCATGCATGCAGTGACGGAGCTTGAACCAAATATTTGGGGGGTCGTCTTCATTGTGACATATAAGTAGTTTTCGTAAGCATCGATGATACAAGTTAAAAAAAGAATAAAAGAGGAGTAAATGAGTGGTATATCTTCTGTGAAACTTGTTTTCAAGTATTTAGGAGGGGTCATAATACAAATTCCTAAATCTTAGAGGGCCTATAATACAAAAACTTATACTAATAACAAAAAAAAAATTTTTGGGGGCATGACCCATCCTACCCTTATAATCCTCCGTCTATGCATGCATGTGTAAACTTAAATAAAAATGTTAATTAAGTGTTAATCAAAATTGTAGTAAGGACTCAAACAATGTGAAAAAATATCTTTTAATAACTCAGATGTATATAAAATATTTAATGACGGAAACAGATAAAATGAAAAATTATATTGGCAACATTTTGCAAATAATGCATAAAAAGTGTATATTAGAAGTATGTTAGCATTTTGAACAATTGTGGTTTTTTTATTCGTGCAGTCAAATGCAAGAGATTTTACCAGCAAGTAGGAGGCCAAAGGAAAGCAGTTTCAGTATCCGATACAAAAATTTGACTTAGATAATCCTTCCTGTAATGGACATACCATCAACTCAGTCACCATGTCCACAAATTATCAACACCACAAGAAATGTTTACGGAGATGTGAAGCAATGTAACAAGTTGTATATAGCTCATTAGATCAGTTATACATAGCTTAGTAGTGTTTTGTATTCATTTTATAGCTTGGTCAACGCGGGTGAAAGTGCAACGTTTAAATAACTGCCTTTCACGCCTTTTCTATTTCTCTTGTAAAGTAGTATAAATAGGCCATATGATGTATTGAATCATTTTAGTTGAGTTGTAATAAGCTTTTCTATTCACTTTTCAATATGGTATCAGAGCAAAGCATGCCGCTCTACCATCACCACCATCATTCTCTCACCTGTGACTAACTCACCATAACAATCCATCAAAACAAACCACCCTGACAACTTTTCACCATCATAACAAACCACCACAAACCACTAAAAATCATCAAACTCAATCAAATCACACATCTTTTTGATCACCAAATGAACACAAATCCATTTTTCATAACATATTATCACAAAATCAATCAAGATGACTTCAGACTCAACTAATTCAGGCAACCACACTCACACAACTTCCACAGCAAAAACACACAGTTCTTGGTGAAGATGATCCAAACTCACCAAATCACCCATTATTTCTGCACCAAAATGATCACCCTGGATTGATCCTCATTTTAAAGGAACTGATTGGTTCTGACAATTATGGTTAATGGAAAAGATCAATGATGATAGCATTGAATGCTAAGAACAAATTAAAGATTGTTACTGGTGAATATGGTGAACCACACACAAATTCAAGATTAAGGGCCTTATGAGAAAGAAAAATGATATGGCTATATCATGGATATTGAACAACATTGCAGAACATATAAGTAACTCACTGAATTTTGTTAACACTGCTTCTAGTTTGTAGAATGAATTACAAGAACATTACTCTCAATTAGATGGACGCAAACCTTTCAAATCACAAATGATTTAGTGCAATTGAAACAAAACAATTCTGCAATTGAGACTTACAATCACAAGTTGAAGGGTCTGTGGGATGATTATATGCCTTAGAGGCTCCATACATGGTGTCTGTGTTTGTTCATGTGAAAATGGAAGGGTAAATGGAGAAAGAGACCAAAGAAAGAGGTTAATTCAGTTTTTAATGGGACTTGATGAATGCTATGCAAATGTTAGAGGTCAAATTTTGGTAATGAAACCCATGCGCACTGTGGCAAAAGCCTATGGGATGATCAGGCAGGAAGAGAAGCAAAGGGAAGGTTTTACCCCACAATCCACAATCTACAATCTCAGCAACCTTGTCAGCCCACTCAAATAATACCAGAACTTACTACCACAACAATGCAAGAACCAATAGGATTTTTACTCAAGGAGAATTGATAATGCTACACGCGTCGTTCGGGGTCAAAGGAACTTCCTTTTCGTCGAGCAAGTTTTATAACACCCTAGGCAGTGAACCTAAACGCTGTAGTGTAGTATTAGGGTAAGCCACGGGTATTGGTATCGTTCTCTAGGGGAATAGTGTCGTTAGGCTGAAGTGTATGTCGATTTAAGTCTAAAGGTGAGGGATGATTATTTTTGTATTTTTTGTATTTTATGAATTAATCTCGGTTTTGGAGGGGAGGGTGGAATTAGTTGCTAGTCAACTATCCCAAAAGATACTAACTAAATTATGGGTCTACTAAGAATGTGAAGCGTATCTACTTATGATGTATTACTCCTTGCTAGCTATCCAATTCTACCTACTGAATTGTCACGTCCTATTGATGGTTGAATTGTCACGTCCTTATTCTTAAAGCGTTGTGTTTTCTAAGGTCGTAAGGTGTGCATTCCCTAACTCTTTGAAGTCACCTTGTAGTAAACGAAATCCACTAAGTCATTCATAAACTAACTTTGAGGTTATCTTTGGGTTTAGTAAACGAAATCCACTAAGTCATTCATAAACTATCAAAGATTTCTCAAGTATTAAACACAAAGATAGCCTAGTCGCACTCCTCAGCCAATTACAATTAAGATAAGAGACAACCAATCAAACAAGAGACAGTAGGATGCAAGAATTATAAACTAAACAAATTAGACTCATTATAATTGTCACACCCCTAATGATGAAGATAGACACAAGCATCACTAAGAAATCAATAAGATCTAATTAATTACATACAAATTTCATACAATCATAAGCACACACTAGGTGAATTAGCCAAGCATAATTAATGAAGAGCAAGCAACAATCATAATTGAAGACATACCATAGGATTGGATTAACAAACAAACCATTACACGATGTTTATAGAGTGTTTGAAACCCTTTAAGTTACTGGAAAAACACCTACCTAAACCCCAGAATCGACTTAGGGTTTAGGGCTTACAAAAAGTGAAATTATAATGTTATATTTATAGGCAAATTTTCTGTCGGAAAAGGGTGACGGCGTCACACCTAAAGAGTGACGGCGTCACGACCATTTTTTCACCAAACTGTAGATTTTCTCGTTTCGGTCGCATAGGCTTTTGAATCACTTAAATCCGAGTTCGCATCCAAAAGTTATGGCCAAAACAAGATGTCACTACTTCGCCCGATGTTGCGACTTGTGACGGCGTCACCTTATGGTTGTGACGCCGTCGGCTTCATCTTCGGACGCCGTCTCGAATCAAATCTATGCCGTCGAGTTGCGACGCCTACTCTTTTAAAACCCAAAGCCGTCACTTGTAAATGAGCAATTTGCCTCTGAGCGTCACAAAATTTGTCCGACGGCGTCGCAGATAACACCGACGCCGTCCCCTCGGGCCCAGAGTTTGAGTGTCTCGATTCTTGACTTTGGCCATTATCTTCGATATTCGCGCCTTTTCGTGCGAATAAGTGTCATTCCAGCATTTTGCCTTCAAGATACCTAAAAGTGAAAAGGAGCGATATTAAGTAATAACGGATACAAAAGTGATCAAATAAGGGCTTAAACGACCCTCAAAAGGTACATTTTAAAACCTTATCAAATATCCTACACTTAGTATTTGCTTGTCCTCAAGCAAATGTGCTTTAGCTAATTAATTTATAAGTTAGGGGTCATGAAGCATTGGTTTAGAACAATCCACAACACATATAAGCCCATAAAAGTCATAACAAGCATGGAAATTACATACTAGCACCTCACATGGGGTGTTTGGATACTCACATATCTCGGGTGTATATGAAATATAACAAGTTGGAAATGGAAGATAAACACTCATTAACCGGTCCTAGTACATAGATTACCATAGGCTTGAGACTAGATCAAACCTCCATCGCTTTGGCGTAAGCACCTAGGAAAGACTATCCAAGAGGTCTTTTAAAGGGTTGTAATGATAGGCTTACGGTAGGGAAACAAAGCGTTTGGTGGGATAGGCTAATTAGTGGTAGCAAGTCAAAAATCTTTATGTTACAAGCATGCGAAGAATGGCGTTGCTAAGCCAAGACTCGACACTCTAGACTCTAGATAACTGAAATAAACAAACATAAATTGAAAGATAGATGTAAGATGGTAGCCGTTTTTTTTTTTTTTTTTTTTTTTTTTTTTTTTTTTTTTTTCATTTTTTTTCTTTTTTACTCTACCATCCTCTACGATAACATCAAAATGATAAGGATTTATAGGCACATCCCTACACTTGCGTTTTTATTACTCTAACACTAAATATGACCCGAATTGAAAAGATCAAAACACTTGGAGTACATTATTATGCAAATAAAGGGAATATGAATTTAACGTTCCCTTCCCGTCATCTCATAAAATTTAACTTTTCCCATGAGTCCCAATCGTCCCAAAACTGTGTACAAAGGATATGACTCGACTTAGCAACTTATGCAAGAAACTAGATAATTGAACTAAGGGTTAAGTGTGATAACAATAATGCACTAAAAGTGAGTGCATACAAGGTAGGCTAAGGCGATTTGGGTGTACATTTGGGGTGGGGTGTAAACAATGCTTTCATTGATATTCGGAAAACCGAAACATCACGAGAACCGCGAAAAGGATAGGCTCGAGGGGTTAACTAGGGTATCGTGTACTAAAGATGAGTACAACGCAAAGGTGTGGGGAATTACTCAACCGATGTGGAAGAAGTAATTATATTACGGTATTAAACAAGGGTTATCCTAATGCCTCTTATCATTTAGTTATTCCTAACTACACAAGTGTAGTCTTACTAGCGATCTCGGGATGCATCACAAAACAAGTTCTAGAATCTATTATACTACCGGTTCACACACTAAGCATTAAAGATGAATGCTTTACTTCCTACTAATCTAAGGGTGATCCTCACATTTTGGGTGGAATTTAAGTGGTAAAGGGTTTTTTTGTGCTAGTCATATAACTTCCTATCCATGAGACGCTTTATTAAGACTAATGGCCCACTCCTATATGTCATGAGAAATTTTAAATTTGGTGCCAAAATTACCCTAACCGACATTTTCTCATGGTTTATTACACAAATGCAATTGGACAAAGCAAACATTCAAGGATAAGCATAGTTTCAAAGTTCCCGTTTTATTTTCCCTCCCTACATTTAAACTGAACATTGTCCCCAATGTTCCCCGAAAGTATCAAAGTTATGATAATGGAAGGTAATAAAAGATAAAAGAAACTAGTACTCCCTTGATTAGCTCGGTAGGATCCGTGTAAAGTGGTGGTTACATTCTTCAAGAAGAACGTTTGCTTGAAAAGCTCATTCTCATCTTATGTATCTTCTTCTTGATAAACTAAACCTGCACACTTGAAGAAAACAAATGAAACCTTTGCGTAAAATCAGCGGTAATAATATATATAGGACTCTACTAAACTAGGATATAATGCTTGTGGAATGGATGTTTACAGAATTTATGGAAAATTAACAAAAACTGGTCTGCGATTTTCGGAAAAATTTCGGAAAATTTACATCTTTAGAATCTAGAAAATTTCCGCAAAACATCCATTATGACTCGATACAAGCATTTGACTCGAACAAACACACATGTATATCTTTTAAT